>PVHY01000790.1:0-115814 GCA_004024945.1 Uropsilus gracilis | reverse complement strand
GGTGCCCAGCAAAACCCTAAAGTAGCAACCTCAATAAGGCCCAACAGCAAATATTTATGCACAGCTGGTAATACTTCCTCTAAAATGAAGAGAAGGAAATTCTTTTCTGTACTAAGATGGCTATTGTTTACTCAAAGTCCCAGAAATAACTGAACCTTTCTGAGCATATTAATAGAGATCGGGTTTTATTAATAATCCCAAACCATGTTTAAACACAGGTGTTAAGTTCAATGTACAACAACCATACTTATGTCAATTCTACCCTTACAATCTAACTCTAGATAAATTTGAGACCAAAATAGTCATTGCATCCTATTACCAATTTTTGCTGAATAAATACTAACTCTGTCATTAAATAGTACCCTCACAAATACTGTAGAACTCTGTACTCACAAGGCTACCTGGAGAGTATAAAGTACATCTATTTAAACTGAACATGACTGGGCTTTATTCTATTTAGACAGGAAATGGGTTATTTTTTCTATTGCGTCTGTTTTGCTTCACAATGTATAAAGAATAATCCAGCAAGCTAGAAAGTCCAAACAAAATAGTTCCTCAAGTAGTAGCTTCCATTTATGGCTCAAGGTTAAAAATTTTAAAAACAAATACTGTATTCTTAAAATTAGAAACAATGCAACAGGAAATTTAAGTCTTATATTTTCACTAAAGAACATTCATCTAGTTATCACAAACTTCAAAATGAAAGAGACCAAATAACCCAAATACCCTGAAAATACAGGGCCAAGTCTTTCAAGTCACCTATGCCTACCACGGTAAGATCTGAAACCCTAGCCCAGTGAACTAAGAAGTATCTGAAACCAAGATGCTTTCAAGGGGATGAGTTAAAGGTTAAATTTCCCTCAAGCCACTGGCAGCCTCACTTTCTCCCTTTTATCTGTCCAGTTTGAGATACCAGGGCTCCTCTCATGGGCACTCAGATTCCCTTTCCTTTGGGTGCAGTTCGGTAAAAGGTAGACACATGTACACACAGAAGTAACTTCTAGTACTCAGAGAACTCCATTGGAGTAGACACATTCTCTAGCACTAAAAGCATCCTACATCCCTGGATGATAATTAACTACAGAATATACTTTTGCTTTTGGAGGTCACTATGTCCAGCACCAAACTTTAGCTCCTATTACAAAAATTAAACTCAATGTGGAATTGAAATATATCCTGCTACTTTATTATATGGAGTACTATATAAACAAATAACATGAAAACAGTTTCACTTGTAAAAGCATGACTGTTCCAAGGAGAAAGAAAATAGCATGGAAAGGGAAAAAGGTCCTTTTTTAAACAAAGCATTCCTAGGCTCATCTTTCAAACTGTGGTCCCAATCATGAATCCCAGTAAGCTCACACCTTAAAGAGAGCCAAGTTAGGGGTGTGCAAAACAAAGAATTTATTCAGAGGTCTCCTGGATGTTTTCACTCCTCAGAAATAATGAAAGTGAGAGGAGTACAGATAGGGCGGTGGCCACTTTGGGGAGAAGAACCTTTTACTGAGATGAACAGCAAAGATCTGGACCTCTCTCAAGGAGTCAATGAGAAACGTTACAAAGACAGCTTTTCTGTTTCTAGTTGTTTTTTTATTAAACTATATCTACATGATATTTTTGAAACAGTTAAGTGACAATATCTTATGCAATAGCACAGTCAGACTAAATGACACCTGGTGTGGTTTCTGAAATCTCTGGCTTTCTTCCCAGTCTGAGCCAGGGACTAGGCACAACTCCTTGGCGGCCTGCACGTGCTGGACCTGGTTTCTATTGCTTGGGTATGCCAGGGCCATCCCTGGCCCCAGAGATCCTTTCCTCTTCCTAGCACAGCTCCTGAAACAGACTCAGACCACTTTGGAAAGCTCTGCTGCCTCTCTAAAATGGGTGTCACCGGAACATTCTGAGCTCTGATCAAGGCAAGCAGAAGGGACACGGAAAGGACAGTGGACAGACAGAAGATGTTGGCTTCTTCTAGCAAGTGCCAAGCAACTTACTGAATTAAACAGTCTCCTTCAGTAGCATAGATAATGTGAGGTACCTAAACTTATAGTGATTATTTAAGATTTCACAAGCAATTTCTATTCGCATTTTAACAATATGTAATCTAGTTTATTATTATTATTATTTTTGGTCTAACCCCTAGTTCAAAGTGTGGCACTTTACAGTGAAGTCCAGACAAAATTTCTGGGCATCCTTGATGAGGATGATACTCAGTTATTTGGGAGGGAATACACTGGAACTTCAAACTTTTTTTACTTAGGGCTGAGTATTTTGCCATGTCCACTATTTTGTACTACTTTCAGAGCAGTGGAAAATATGTTTGTGCTATACTCTTTTCCTTTCTCATAATTCTTTATTAACAAAGTGACATAAACACAGATACTCAACCAAATACTTGCATTCTGTTGCTACTATTATATCACTTATTCCTAAACAATGAGGACTGTCCAAGATGATAATATGGTCAATGTCACCTCAAAAAGTTGGCCAAGATATAATCCATATGGCTACTAAGTGCACACTGAGGATTTCTGGTTGATATCACATGGAAATGAAAGAGCAAAGCAAAAATACCGTGACACAGAGCTGAATGTTTACTGTAAAATAACCTCATTTGTCCTTATGATTTTGGAATGCTAACATGCTCTGAATGCCACTACTGCATGCATTGCTATTTTAATTCTTGATTTTAGTAAAACTTGGGAAGACCTAGGTGCCTAAGGTCGGGTGTGACTGAAGTCTAGGGCTGAGATTCAGACAGATCTTTGAGAGTGTACTCACCGCCTCTCCAGGGGGCGTCCGTCACTGGAAATACTTCGAGGAATGTTGGCTCTCTCTGGAGGAGGCATTTTCCCTTCTCCTTTCCCAGCATTCAGCCTTGAGGTCATGGGACTCTGCACCTGGGATGGAACTTGAGGTGAATGAGACCCCTTGTTGGCATTCCTCTGCCATTTGTTGTTATTTCGGAAGGGAAACTTGAATTCATAGGAAACTCCTTCGTTCATTTTATACTCCATCACTGGCATGCGGTAGGTTTCAGAGCAACTCCTGGGGGAACACAGAGAGGAAAGGTTAATACTGCCTTTACTTGTTGGTGGCACCATACTGATACTCATCAACAGTTAGAAAAGATCAAACACTTCTTCCTTTGTTTCAAACCATCTTTCAATCACTGGGCCTCACAATTACTTTTCTTTCAAAAACCAGAACCCCAGGAAGTATTACATTAGTATTCCCCTTTGTTCAACCCCAACTGTTGAGTTTGAGATATGGAGTCGTCATAGAATGGGATCCAAGTCATCCTGGTGGAGGGTAGTGGGGACGGTGGGCAAGCCAGAGCTGAGATGCGAGGAAGGAGGCACAACAGCGGGCTGGGGGTCAGACCATCAAGGTGGGGTTCTGACAAGCAACCAGCATTCACGCCCTTCATTATTATGACTGGGAATATAAAAGGACATACAGTTATAAACACTGGGATCCTAATAGACAAAAAATTAAGTGCAGAGAAATTTTGAAATCCAAACTAAGAGCCAAATTTAGCTCAGAAGGAGAAAAAAAGTCAATTATAGAAATTCTGCAATTATGAAATCACCAGGGAACAAAGCATAATCTGAAATCAGGCTTTTTAATCTTCTCCCAAAGCTAGAATCTCCCACAGCAGGGCTGTCCCCAGGGAGCATACAGAGTGAAATCAGTGACAGCACAAATTGTCTTGTGCTGCTTTAGCCTCTTTTTGTGCCACTGTCCTAGTCCTTAAACATTAGGAAACATGGAATTCATTTTCCATTCTCTTTACCCAAGCCACCAAGGATGAGTCAACCAATTACTGACTTGACTGATAGACAAATTACTGAAAAAAATGTAATTTCACTAATGCATTAACTCAAACATATATTTGAATTTCATCACTAAGTGGAAAAAAAAAATTCCTTCTTAAGGAACTTCAAGGCTTGAGAAGCAAGGTTCAGCATGATCATGAAACAGTCCTCGTCGAGGTCATTTGGTGATCACAAAAGGAAAGGCCAAACCAGCACCAGCAAATAGAAATGCAGATCCCATACATCACAGGAAATTTTTCAGTAGCCGGATTATCAAAGTAAAATCACGTAGCTGAAATTAAGACATTCTATTTAAACCAGTTTACCCAACATGCCATCATGCTGATATATAACCAACAAGTCAGTATTTAAAAAATGATTAATACAGTATTATACATTTTAAGTATTGTTGCCTGTTACATTTACAGCACGTCTCACTTCTAACAAGTCACGTTACAAGGGCGCTGCAGCCACATGTGGCTCCTGGCTCCTGGACTGGACAGCACCAGAAAGGCATGCTGTCTAAAGCTTGATCTTGAGCTGGGGGTGGGGCTTATGTTGGTGAGAGGATGCACACAACAGATGTTACTCTTTTCATAATCTTACTCATGTCCCGGGCTGACCCAACAGTTCAAACACACCCCACAACTTATCCTTGCCCAGGTCTTCAGGAAGCCACAGGTTTTAGAGAACACTGCTTTTGAAGGGCATCCATTTGCTGGATCCTTGTCTTCCTCACTCTTAGCCTGAGCACCTCTTCTTGGAGTTTCATTATGCTTCCCCGAGTCCCTGAAATCCCAAGTTGACCTCAGTCGAGCATGCTGGTTCAGCCTGTCCTCCTTTACGCATTCTATGGCAATGACTTCAAACTCTGGACCACAATCCCAGCAACAGATGTATTTTACACAGTGATACAGAAGAGCCACAAACACACAAAGCCTTCCTGGTAGCTTCCATTCACCTATATCTGTACTAATAATCCATTTCATTAAACAGAAAAAATACAGGGAGTGCCAACTCCGAGAGTGATTTTATTATCTACTTGAGAATTATGGCCCAGTATGTAAAACAGAGCTTTATGGCACATGTGACATTACTTTTAAACAGTAACTTCTTGTGCCATAAGTCATTTACTGTGACAGGAATGAATATTACTTTAGGTTTTGTTATAATTTTGAGCTTTGATTCTGATACTAAGAACAAAAAATATGCCACTGTGACACTTTTATTAGTTGTTAATGGAGGTATTACTGCAATACGCTTGAAGTCTTTCATTTCTGACAAAGTAAGACCTATTATATAGCATTTAGTGTCCGGATCTGTAACTATAATGTGAAAATGATGTCCCTTGACAAAGGTACAATAATAGAAACTTACAATCATCCATGGGAAATTCTGACTCCACCTCAAAAATCAAACTAGGTGTGCTTCTCAGTAAAGGTCCAGTGTGTAACTAGTACTTTCAATGGGTCATATTATCTATGCCCCTTCCAATGGGCTGCCAGCAATTAAGACACATACAGAGTTAGCTTTTAAAAGTTTTCAGAAGATGGCCATGTTTTCCTTTCGCCCCTTCATTCCCCCAGGCACAAAGATTCCTTTAATTAGAAGGTGAATGCACAGATTCCACCTTCTCATAGGTTAGTCTTGTTGCAGTCATTGACTACAGATACTTCCACTCCATTCCCCACACTTCTTTACCTTATAGTGACTACTGCAGGGCATGCAGCCTAAGATAACATGGAAAACTCAACTGTTATAGCACTTTTGTCAACAGGAATGACAACTTTAGTGTCAGGTGCTATCACAGACCAGACTGCGCTCATGCTGTGAAATAAAGAACACTTCATTTTATTACCTTATCTGTCCCTGGAAAATTGGAGACAGGACATACATAAACACCTCTGAAGAGGGATACCTCACTATCCCTCCAACGTTTACTTAAGAAAACATCCCTTAAAGAGATAGTAACCAATTTGTAAATGATCCCCCTGCTCCCAATTACCTCACAGAAACGGATAAGTTAACCTGTTAACCAATTTCATTATACCCTTCCCATTGGCCTTCCTTTGAAATTCATCGTGAATTGTGCTCTGTTATAAATACCCCTTTCTTTGTTTAATAAATAGTCATCTGGTTCATTACTTCCAGTAAATCCTTAGCTGCCATAGCTAAGCCATCTCTCTCGCTGTCCTTTCTTTATATCATGTTCAGCTCTCAACACTTTTGTGCTTAAAGTGACACAATGAAACTGTTAGTTGAAGTCACCCAATCTCCTTAATCTTTTTTCAACCTGTCTATTATAACTTCTTGTTTTAATTTCTTATTATCCATACTCTGTTTTCCTTAAGATGTTGTTGGTGCTCCAGGCAGGCAGCCCCCAAGTATGTGTGGAAACTGCATGCTTACTGTCTTAAGTTAAAGTTACTTGAGGAACAGTCAGTGCAGGAATGCTACCTTCACCTCCCTTGCTTCTTAGAAGGCAGCAAATAAATGGCCATGTCAAAAGCATCCTTCTTTCCCACATCTGTAGGGACAGAAACATCTTTACCAAGAAATTCAGGGTTAGACAAGTGTTGGCACAGATGTGGAGAAAAAGGAACTCTCTTACACTGCTGGTGGGAGTGCAAACTGGTCCAGCCATTATGGAAGACTGTGTGGAGGACCCTCAAACAATTGAAAGCGGAATTACCATTGGACCCAGCAATCCCACTACTGGGAATCTACCCAGAGGACATGAAAACAGTAATTCAAAAGGACACCTATACGCGCATGTTTATTGCAGCTCTGTTTACAGTTGCCAAGATCTGGAAACAAACCAAATGCCCCCAAACTGATGATTGGCTGAAAAAAATGTGGTATATGTACATGATGGAATACTATGCATCCATCAAGGAGAACAAACATTATGTCATTCGCAGCAACATGGATGGAACTGGAAAGACTCATATTAGTAGAAATAAGCTAAAAAGAAAAAGGAAATACAGGATGGTCTCTCTTATATAATGGATATAGAGGGAAAACAAACAAATAAGAAAAATTAGAAACAACCAATGGGACTGAACAATGGAGCAAGAGAAGAGGTGGAAGAAGGTGGGGGAGGTGAAGGGCACAAAAGAGTGGGATGGTAAGCAGGTATTAGGGAAGTGGGAAAGCCCCAGGGTACACAATAATGTAATATAAATATTAATACACATATATATGCAAAAATTAAAAAAAATTTAAATTAAATTAAAAAAAAACCCAGCCATCACAGGAACAGTTGACATTCTCTGTGAATATCTCTTCTATCCTATTCCCCATTATACATTCCCAGAAATAATAATCAGTACATTGAATTTAATGTTTGTCATTCCTGTGGTATTTGAAACTTTTAAATCACACACATCAGTAAATAATATTTGTCTTGCATATTTATAATTTTGTAATTACGGTATTGTAATATGTATACCTACTTGTATGTAACCTGCTTTCTTCCCACAAAAAAAATATTTTTAAAAATTAAAAAAAAAAAAATTCAGGGTTAAAAAGTTTTTACACAAATTCCTAGTTTTTTGTTAGTTGGTAGAGTAGTCTGCATCTTTGTTCTCTTAGTTCTTCCATTGTTTGTTTAAAAGGTATCTAAAGTTCACACATCTATCACACTCCACAAGCTCCATTTTCATGTAGAGACTCTGTATCTATGTAATTGAATTTGTCTTTTTCTCCTGTTAATCTTATGTCAGCTTAATTATTTTTCCAGCTGAAGAACCTAGAAGGGTAGAGGAAAGTTTTTCCTCCCAGGCCACACTAAGAAACAGAGCTAGAAAACCGTTAAACTGTACCTTGAACAGAGTATCACAACACTAGAGTTTTGATCATAAAAGCTATGGTTTGAGGACAACTAAGTTGCTAATAAGTGACATAACTGGCTTGGAAGGAACATTTAACAATTCTGAATCACAGTTCCTGATCTGGCGAATATGATCTGAGCCATGGAATGCCTAATCACTGTTGGTGAGCTAAATCCTGCTTTTGTCCTTTAAAATACTTTTCCCATTGTTACTTTAAAGGTAACCTGGTTCTTTTCTGTGACATGCTCTTCTGTGACATGCTTTCTCTTAAGATGGTCCTTGATTGCCTTCTTTAAAAACTGTAGGCTAGAAGCCCTCAACAGAGCTGTCTATCATTCCCAGGCAATACCATTCAGAAACCACAAGTCAATCTCCTATCTGGATATTTTTCATTTAAGCAAGGATGTGATTCAGGGATCATAGATACCAACAGATGGAAGCTAGCCACAAAGTTCTGAGTCAGTGATGGGTGGGGGAGGGGTCCCTCCCCCATGTGGCATCTGGTTCCTGGAGGGACCTTATAGTAAAGTCTGCAGGAAATTGCTTTCATACTGCTGTCACTCTGGCTGCTTTGCACTGACCCCTCAAAGGCTAATTCTCCCTGTTGTTTTAAAGGAAATGAAGCTACCACCCAGGCTTTTATTTAAACAACAAGCCCACAGTAGGAATTTTGCTTTACTCTCCCTTCTTCACTTGAATAAAATTTTAGTCTAAAAGCTATTTACAGAGGGGTCTGCTATTTCACCACAGGGGAAAGAATCCTATTTTACATTTGTTAAAGCTCCCATTTTATCACTGTTATATCAGGTTTTCTATAAAATAAGAAAATCACACAAACACCTGTCTTTTCAAAACTAGTGACTCTTCCATGTGAACACACGCCCCTATGGGTGTCTGTGATTACACAGGTCACGTGCCTGTGCCCCTTGGGATCCTGGCATCCCTGAGATGCAGGGCTAGGGTAGTGAGGCAGCTACCTGGGCTGGAGCTGCTTAACTGCTGACAGAGAGGAGAGTGACTATTCAAAGAATAAAGCAATTAGTTACTTGGAAAACAGTAGTGGGAGTATGAAATGCGGAGGAAAAGAAAAAAAAAAACGACAAATGAGCATTATCTTATTTTGTGGAAAACTGCAGCAAGATGTTAATGCTTCAACTGTTCCTTTGAAGTTGTCTCTATGGGAGGGAAGGGCAGAGCAGGGCTTTCTGTGCACCAATGGCCTCAAGGTCTCATTTCACACCTCTCTGACCATGCCTTTCTGAATGGAAACTTAGGTGGAGGGGATAATGGGGGGGGGGGCAGAGTGTGTCTCTGGGGTCCCAAGGACTACCTGGGGTAATGAGCTTTATCCCAGCCTGCCAGCCTACTTCTTAACACCCTTGAGTCACATCACTGCCAGTTCTGCCATCCAGAAGAGAACAGTATCGAGGGCCTTAGAAGCAGGGCTCATTCTCTGCGGCTGTGCAGGAGCAGGTTCTGCCTGGCAGCAGCAGGCTGGGAGCACCCACCCCTGCTCAGCACGCAGCGAATGGTGCTAGTACCTATACTTGGCCACAGAGTGAGTGCTTACACCATGCAAGTTAGCAAGCGGCACAGATCAAGGTTCTTTTCCCCAAGAGCTTTTACAGCACATTCCAGTTTTATAGTGTACCCCTGCATAGGCCGGTATGTAGTGGGAGGACCTGTGCTCCAAGTATACACAATAGCAGTTAAGGGTTTGGGATTCTGAGGTTAGACCTAAATCTGCCAGATGAGCTTGGAAAGTAACTCAAGTTTTCCTTTACATAGCAGTAACGTGAATACTATTTTTTCATGGAGTTGTTATAAGTACCATTCAGTAGTAAGCTGTCTTTATTAATGTATATAGAAGACATATCTAGTCAGTACCTCACTGACGACACACCACACTTCCTCTCATGGGCCTATCTATCCATGGCCAGACCTCAGGGTTCATCTTTCCAGAAACAATTATTCACAGGTCAATGGCAGTAATGTTGTCCATTCTGTCCTATTTCCTCAGACACATCCATCTTCCTCACCTCTACTATATATAGATCAACCTGGGAAACGAGTGACACGGAGGAGGACCAGTGAACTGATCAGTAGGCGTCATAAGATCTGGAGACATCATTCTGAGTAAACAGTCTTGAGGCCATCTATAGCTCTGTACTGTGTTAATTGAGGCTGAAAAGTTACAAAATGGGGTTATCGCCTCTGCTAGAGAGGTGCCTGTTTAGGAACAACGAAGTAGACAATGTGAAGGAAAGGCCAAAGGTCTGATGGCAGGCAGACAGACAGACAAGCGGAGGTGTGTAGAGCAGCTGGAGAATGCTGTAGGAGGCCAGCTGCCTTTCTAATGCACCTTGAGGGTCATTCTTCAATCCCAGATCAGTAAAATGCTTAACACTAACAACATGTTTGAAGAGACCAGAAAAGGGGCCTGTTGAACCAGAAAAGGGGCCTGTGTATAAGGCAGTTTCAGATTATATTCACGCTACCCCCAAAATTGCTGAAAAGTTTTGGACGTGTCTTTCAGTTTCCAGGGAAATGTGATTCACCTAAAATGGAGCATTTCTTAAAATTGCCAGTTATAGAGACTTCTCCATATCCTCACGCTGGCACAGATCTCTGAGTCATCTAGAGGGTAAGAAGTTTTAAGAAATGCTACTGCGAGCAGTCTGGCCCTGTAACATTTCATTCGAGGAACTCCAGTACATTTAGAAGCTCTTTGCTGCTCACTTTCTAGAGGTGACAACCCATTAAACTTGTCCACATGCTTTTGGCCATTGTTTTGGGGAAAGAAAAGCTGACAAAGCATATTGTCTTAGTTTCAGAAAACCAAAGAACTAGGTTTTAATTAGCAAATTAACATTGAAAAAAGCTAGCAAAAATAGTGAGATGCCCAACAGAGAAAAGAAAGCTGATTAAATTTGTTCCAACAAGAAACCTCCCCAGAGACAGAGAAATTAAATTTTCAACAATGCTGCCACTGGCAGTAGGTGGAAGGGGCCAGGAGCTCCTGGGCTGGCCAGGTACCCAACTGCCAGGGCATCATGAGCAGGACCAGCTCATTTGAAGCCAATTAGGACAAAGCTTTGATAACTCATGCTCAGTCCTCCAGGCCGACACAGCAGAGGTCAGAACATTACTATGGGTTTTGGACAGTGTGAAAGAAAGGCCAGAGGTCTGAAGGCAGACAGACAGACAAGAGGAGGTGCACAGAGCAGCTGGAGAACGCTGTAGGAGGTCAGCTGCCTTTCTAATGCACCTCCAGGGTCATTCCAGAATCCCAGGTCAGCAAAACGCTTAACACTAATGACATGTTTGAGGAAACCAGAAAAGGCCTGGTGAACCAAGGCAAGGTTAAGTGTAAGGCAGTTTCAGATTATATTCACACGACCCCCTAAAAGAGCTGATTAAACTTGTTACACCAAGAAATAAAACAAATTTACAGACAGGAGACACAAAGGAGAGAAGCATCTGCATGGAACATGAAAGAAAAAAAGTCTGACCACTGTACTGCTGAGTTAAGGATTCAATGTTTTCCAGCTACTGAGGCAAGATGTTTAAGATGGGGACTGCTGGACTTCTCTCTGTGTAATGACAACTTTATAAATCCAGAGATATACGTTCTGGGAATGGTCCAGGTTAATCATTCATCCCAGCTGCTGCTGCCACATGTTGAAAGGGAACTGTATCCTGAGTCAGACTTTCCACGGACAGAACTTTCAGCACTGCATGTAATCTAGCATCCTTCACACACACCATCCTCCTCCCCAGCCAGCAGGAAACATTCTCCCTGGTACATACACCGGACACAGGACTCCTGGGCCCACAGCTGTCAATCCAGACCTACCTCCGAGGGGTGCAATCCTCATGAGGGGGGATAATGACGACCTTCACCGTGACAGATGTTCTCAGGAGGTCGATCATCTGCTCATGGCTCAGCGTGGCCACTGCCACCTTGCAGATCTCCACCAGCCGGCTGCCCTGCCTCAGCCCTGCTTGCCAGGCATAGCCGTAGGGCTCCACATCTGCCACGATGCCCTCGTAGTTGACATGGAAGCCAAGCTGTCCTAGCCCATTCCTCCGCAGAGTCATCTCCACTGATTCACAACCTTTTGACACAAACTAGACCAGGGAACAAAAGATATCATGGTTTGATGTAGCAAGAAGTTAAGCAGTCAATATGGAATAGGAGAAATCATGGTAAGCAGGCTTATTTCTAAATGCCTACTGCCAGCTGAAGAGTAGTCTGGTTATTTCCCCTTCACTGATCTCTAGTCACTAAGCCAAAAGAACATGCTTGTCCCATCCAAAGAACTCAATGGCTTCAGTGAAGTTACAAGGAAGCCTCTAACAGAGACCTACAGCAGGGAGCTGGCAGCAAGCAGAGACATTTCTGCTACTCATTTTACCCTTAAAACTGCAAGGCGGCATATACTTTGTCACACATTTTTTTTCAAGGACCAGAGGGGACTGGTTGGGCTACATCATCATTCACCAAGGCAGCAGGCTCAAGTCACACACAAACGAATTTCCAACACAAACACACCATAAATGTGTCTTTCCCCACTTGTTCTGCTACTTTTCTTTCTGAAAAATGAAGGGAAGTAAGTGCTTCACATTATCAAGAGGGGCTTTCAGAGGAACGAATAACACAGTACATGCTCCAGTAACTTGGCACTTGTCTGTACTGAAAGCTTTCTGAAAGGGAAATTGCATGCAGGTAAGTGAAAAGGAGAAGGCTCACCTGCAACCTTTTAACAATCTCTTTGATGTCTTCACTGCTAATGAAACTCTCCACGGAAACACACTCTCCTCGCTCATAGAAGATTTTGAGGCTGGTGTCAGTGGAGGTCCACCCAATCACATCTCTGCAGGAACAGTTGAAAACCACACTCTTCGTTTCCTGCTCGATGAGCACAACGAACTCACTGGACACCCCAAGCAGGCAGTCTAGTTCCACTGCCTTGCTGTAGTCCTTGGCTCGGAGGGCCCACACGATCGCGCCCATGCTGCTGAGCTCGGCTCCTGGGTAGGGCTTGGATTTTTCCTTCTTCTTGGAGGCCAGAGAGATGAACGGGAACTTGCCAGAAGGGTCAATGGGGGTGTTGGTGACATTCTTTTCTGCCAGATCTTTCAGGTACTCCTGGCGGGTCCGAGTTGCCATAGCCCGGAACTTTTCTGATTTATGAGCCGCGTTTTCTGCATTAATGACTTTCGCCAAGAGGAAGTCCCTGAACACGTTTGACTTCGGGAAGGTGACTCCTTGGGGGATGGGAGGGCCAAAGGAAGGGACGTCTCTGGACCTGGTGACAGCCACACTAAGAGACAAAACCAAGATCAGAGAGTAAAAGCATGTCAGTATTTCTCAACACCTCAGCAGAATAAAAAAAATTAATGAAAATGAAGACAAAGGATGGACCTCAGATATGAAAAAAACGGGCTCATTTTCCCACAAGAAGCAACATACATTTGTGTTCAACACTTTTTTACTCAACCACATTAAGGATTTGTAAAATATTGAATTTTTCCTAAGTTAAAATACCCCAAAAGCTTGAAGTACTTTCTTTTCATTGATGAATACTAAACCAATTACACTATGACAGAAAAAAGGTTTATTGTAACATTCTGCAAAACCAACATTTTAATACCCACGAAGGCTTTTAAGGGAGGACAACTGCAATCATATAACCTATCTGACAAGCACAGATCCTGCAAGACAAGTGTGGTCTCCACTGTAGACAGGAAGTGCATAACAGCCAACTTATTGCAAAAATACTCAAAAACATTACATAAAAGAAATGGATTAAATCTTTTTTGAAAAAAATTAGTTATTAGCTTATATGTTGGGCATTATGCAGAAGATCAAAAATAATTTTAAAATGAAAATTGAAATTTGGGCAAGTATTAAAATGATGATGTATTTTTGGGCAATAGTATTAGTGCTTTAAAGATCATATTTTTAATGCAACTGCTAGTTGGTCCAAATTCTTTACTTCTGGTATTTGGGTCTGACAATTTACTTGTTAGGAAATATTCCAGTCATTCTTTCTGCATGTACGTTACTAAAATTAGGCCTAAGAAAAGACACAGGCATCACTAATAACCTATGTTTTTATTTTCATAAGGAAAAAACATGTTTTGCAAAAAGATAACAGCAGCAGCACTGGATGCTAAAGGAAACAGAGAGGTTGTATGTTTCATATCAAGTTCCAAACACTCACTCAAGGACATCAGCAAAGTCTGAGAGGACTGGAAACGATGCCTTAAACAGCTCAAACATCCTTCTTTACAAGTTATCTAATAATTTAAAAGTGAAAGACTATGTAATGGTACTAAGATTTAAGGACCATTTCTTCTGAACTCCCAAATTGGAAAACTCTGACTCGTTATTATTATTTTTTTTTATTTTTAAGAAGGGTTTGCTTTAAGATTTTCAGCTTTGCATTTTAGAAAATGCTTATTTCAAATAAATGAATGAATGAATGAATAATGAATGAATGAATGAGTGAATGAATGATCAGGATCCTCAGGAGAAAATTATATATATTGTCAGAGGATGCTGTGGAGTAACCTATATTTTGCTTTGCACAAATTCATTTTAAAAAAAAAAGAAAAAAAAAAGAGTAAAGGCTACCTAAGTTCACTTCCTGAAAAAGAAAGGTGGTAAGATTATATTTTAGGGGAATTCACAGAAATGTCCATATGAATTATGACCTAGTTATATTAGTATTAGTAAAACAACTTTTGCCTATTGTCTGGGTTCAGTGATGATAGTTATGTAATTTAAATATTCTATTTTTTAAGTTAAGCAAAAAGATGCTAAAATCTAGACATGGTGCATCTTCAGAGAAGCCAGAAATATTACTATCTTTCATTTTTAAATTGACAATTTTGTCCCTTGCTAATTTCACTTTACTATGAACAGCAGCTGTCAATATGAACACTGTGTAGTCACTTGCCACTTCAGCTCACTGGCTTGCTATAGATCTAGTTACTGATAGAACTTTAGACAAACATACTGAAAACCCACCAATAATTAGAAGCTTCTAGAGTAAACTATGAGGATGAGAAGTGAAACCTTAACATATAATTATCAATGATTCATTATGGTAGGGAGGTAAACGATACAGACACTAAAATCAGCTTCACATCATTAGAAATAGAATCCTTACAGAAGATGAAGATGATACCCTAGAATGCTCTTTTCAAATAAAGGGTTTTGTTTTGGGTAAATCCAATGTTCAAGGTTTTCTACAAGGTTAAAAGCTTGTTAATTTAGATGTCACAAATTCTGAACTCTTGATAATACGATCTGTTTTAAGCTAAATAAAAAGAATATTTTCTTTCCCCTTCATGAAAAAAAACAAACAAAACAAACCTTTCCAGAACCTAAGAGCATATTAATTATAAACGGTTCTGGCTATTTTTAAAGGCAGACTTCAAAGGACTTCTGCTTGGTCACACTTAAGTTAGCTTTGCGTGTAATACAAGAAATAATACATTCTTTAAAATTATTGCCATGCCTTAGTTACTTAGTTTTGTTGAGGACTAGACAGTGGTACCTAAGAGGGTTATCTAGACAGACAGAAGTTCAGAGGGCTGGAAAGTTAGTACTGGAAGGAAATTTGAAGAATTCAATGTTCCTCAAACTATGCCAATAAAATCTTGAGTTTCATCTTAAAATTCATCTCCAGTTTGCAATCTACTGAAGAATGTGTTCATCCTGACATAAAAATATGTTCTCTCCAAAATGTATGAATGAGAGAAGGATCAGAAAGGGGTGCCACATTTTACTCTTATCTTTTGACATATCTCTGAACCTCTGTCTGAGGAGTTGATACAATTTCTTTACTTCTCTGGGAAGGAGACTGATAAGTAAAGTGATTTGCACAATTTATCAGAGCCAGGATTGGAATCTGAACTTCCTTCCAGGTAGCCAACTGTGACAAGATCACACCTACTTTCTGTGAGAGAATGTTTTTAACCCTTCCTCTCTTGCTACTCTTGCTATAGGGACCATCCCTAAGATTCGCATGGCAAAGAGATGGTCATTTATTATAGTGGGTTTCAGGCTTGTATCATTTGCAAGCATTTGCTTGGATGAAGCAGTGGGTCTTGAAATTCAAAAGTCAATTTCAAGTTGATACTTGGGTATGTTCCAGAGGCCTGGGAACAGAAAACCCAGTGGAAAAAAGTTAGAAGGATAAGAAACTTGAACTTCTGAGGCACAATAAAAACAGCAACAAGTAACTCTCACTATAAAATTCCAAAGGAATAGGAGATGGGAATCACTTCTTCTTGAAGCCCTGATTAGATTGTCAACTTGGGGAACTTTTCAAGAAAGCAAACTGGTCAAAGGAAAGGTAAGATCAGTGAGAGAACAAACAAGCCCATCACTGATCCCAGAAAAATATTCCTACCTGCACTCACTGAGCTGTCATTGTGATAAGGTTGAAGATCAAGGAGGAAAGTATGTAACAGGGTCAATCCTCTAGAAGCTCAAAGCTAGGGGTGTTTGTGTATGCATGCATATGCGTGCATGCATGTGTATATGTGTGTTTTACATCCAGAGGTTAGAATATTCTCCTTAACAGGTGTCTGGTACAAAAAGAAAAGCAGAGGAAAGC
Source organism: Uropsilus gracilis (assembly GCA_004024945.1). Taxonomy (NCBI): domain Eukaryota; kingdom Metazoa; phylum Chordata; class Mammalia; order Eulipotyphla; family Talpidae; genus Uropsilus; species Uropsilus gracilis. The sequence goes on along the minus strand of PVHY01000790.1, from coordinate 99,527 downwards.
ACCTTTTCTAGATCTGTGCAGGAGATCCCTCCTGGAGAAATGAAAAGCAGGAACTTGTCAGATAAGGGGGGCAGGGGAAGCAGCACTCTGCTTGCACACAGAGCAGGCAGCATGTATAAGGAGAAGGCAGAGCACAGTCTGTCCCAGAAGCTGTGAGCAGCTCCATGTGGCCTGAGAGTAAAGGGGACAGCGGGAGGACTGGCAGAGGTTCCAAAGGAGGCTGAGAGACTGGTCTCACCATACTTGAAGGTACTCACACAGAGTGCTATGCAAGGGAGTCTGAATGTTTCCTTAAATGGTTTTAAGTATGAAGAATGACATGTCCAGATTTCTGTCTTAGAAAATTGGCTACCATGGACGACAGGGATGCTGATTAATTATGGTTTAGAATAGACTTTCTGAAACACATCTCTACCATCTGACCTGCTTTGATTTTTGTCTTCCTAGCTGGAGCGTGCATATTTACTTATTGTTATGAGACAACAAAAGTGCACAGACATTCCGAGGGCACATACCACACTTCCCACCTAAACTGGATACTTTACTGATGGGATTTTAAGTAGATGTCAAACAACCTTCCAGTGCACAGAAAGAAATTTATGATCTGAGAGGTTTAATAATGTGGTCTGATTCCAAGTACTTTTTGCACTACATCATATTCTTTTCAGCATTTACTGTATTTTAAGCACTGAAAGTAGAAATCTTTCTGAGAGGAGTACTGTACATTACTGTGTTCTGAGACATGGGTACTAACCACAGCTTAACATTTGCTTTGAAGACTTAGAGCCATTATTAAAACCACTTATAATTAGTTTGAAAATTCAGAATAATTCTATTATTTCAACCCATACTAAGTCAATGTTTTAATTTCCAATTAGATGTCCAAAGTGTTTTTATAGATTTTTTTTAATCTGCATTGGATCCAAATAAGGTGTACACATTGCAATTGATTAATTTTATCTTGAGCTTTTTTTTTTTTCCCTATGAATTCCCTTCTACTTCCCTCATTTTCTCATTTATGTCTTACTATACAAGGCGGCTGGGCACTTGAAACGTGGCTGGTATGACCGAGGAATATTAAGTTGTGCTAGAATTGAAAATTGGTAGTTAATCCAGTTATTCAAAAATCTTTTAAAAGTGCTTTCAGGATAATATGAGTATATAAATCTACTTATTCAACCACAAATTATACAGAATCTAAATACAGATTGTTTCCAATAAAAACTGAGTATCCTAATTAAGATGAGCTATAAGCCCCAAATGCACTCCAGATTTCAAAGACTTAAAAAATACGTGAAATATCTCAATAGTTTTTAAAAAAATTACATGTTGATTACATGTCAAAATAGTAATATTTGGAAATATCAGGTAAATATATTATTGGGTAAAGAATAAAAATTCATTTAATGATTATTAGATGACATTTAGAAAACCGAATATTTGACATTCATTATGTATTTCAGTAGACAGCATTAAGACAAAGGCTTTTAAAGAATAATCTCTCTTTAAAAGAAATCGCATAGCTTCTGCACTCCTCAAACATCCTACTACCTATTCAAAAAGGGTTCAACTTTCTAGCTGCAAAGTAGAATCAAGTCCTTTGCATAAATTCAGTAAACAGCATGTCTTAACTGTGGGATATTTTCTAAATGCAAACCACTACCCACCTTAATTATACAATCACACCATCTACACTTATACGTTCATTTTACACCTAACCAAAGCAGCGTTCAGAGATCATACTCTTAATTAGAAGCTGCAGAAGTAGGTCTCCTTTGTTGGCTATTCCACCCAGTCTAGGAAATGAGAGTTCCAGTGTCTTGGCTTTCACATAGGTTCAGTAGCTAACAAATTCTGGAACAAACTCTGTGTCAGAAGCCAAGGGCGGCAAAGATCCCGGTTCATGTGGCACCTGAGCAAGGCAGCAGTGGCAAGACAGAGCTTTAGTGCCTGGCTCAGTGAATGTGAATTTGAATTCTCACCCAGGCAAGTCTCCTGATCCCCATGTGCTTACAGAAGGATAAAGACAGAACCTCTTATTTGAAAATTAAATGAGATAATGCTTGTTTAAGGTACCCGGAATATCCCAATAGGCATATGAACATTACAATACAAGCTCAGCAAAGGCAGTTAACAGTGGAAAAAACAAGGATGGTGGAAGTCAGTGGTAGTGCAAAGTGACCTTTACTGCTTGTGTTCTCTGAACGTGCTTATTCTACTCCTATAATTAACCTTCACTACATCTCGAATTAGACAATTGTAGGCCTCACAACAAACCAATTATCAGTTTTTATTTGCCAATCTCTGTGCAAGGAGCTGTATTAGTTCAAACATAAATTAAAAAGTCCCATCTTCCAAATTTTCGGAATGGCAAGGTGATAAAATTCTCACAATGTGCAAGGAGAAAGTCATATTAGGGATCTCTTACTAACACTAGACCATCTTTATACATCTTCTGGGCACTACAACCATGTCAACCCAGCATCACAGATTCTTGTCCCATCAACATCCAGCCTGTTCAGTACTGTTGTCAACACCTCTACAGACAAATGCTAAAATCCTGACACTCGCGAGACTAGGTCAACAAGTGACAGTGAAACAGTACGTCACAGAAATGCCTCTAAAAAATCAGGCAAGTAAGTCCTAAGTCAGGGTTTTGAGTTTTTCAAATAATAATTAAATAGCAAGTTTCTCCTACATACTATAGTCATCTCTGCCCCAGCCCTAGCAGACATAAAATTAAATCAGCAGCATGAGTTATGTGTTATCTAGTTATTAGTAGGTGACCAAATGGTGTGAAGGACACCACCTAAGGAGGAAGTACAAGTGGAAATGAGTGTCTAACCAACATGTCCAAGAATGTCAGTGCCACCAGGTTATGTCATCATTTGAACTCAGTCACCCACATGCCCAGGGGAGACAAAAATGAGAAACAGACTTCCACTGTTACTTCAGAAGGCAGAGCTGGAGGGGCTCTCTGCGCAACCACTGGCCAATACCTGTTGGGCACCACTGTATAACATACCTGTAACAGACATTGTCTGTGCAAGGGTTGTGAGCCCGGACAATGACAAAAACATGCTGAAAGTGGGAACGGATGTTTTTGGGGCTGAATGGCTGTGCTCCAGGCTCTTGGAAAACGATGGTTACAATATCATTTCCAATGTGCCTCTTCCGCAGGAGCTAAAAGAAAACACAAGCAAGCAATACAGATGATAATACTTTGCTCTTTCCTTCCCCGTTCCCTTTAGTACTTTAAATCATCCATTATTAATCAGTATGAATGAGGGCAGGTCTTCTACACGGTACTGCAGTTTAGCCTGCCTTATCATTCCCTCCAAGGAAGAATATGGATATGAGTATTCTGAAATTTGTATAAAATATACAGTACATTCAAACAGACCCAACCAATACCTAGTCAATTATACCAAGATTCAGCATCTCCAAATCTTTAGTTTCTATAACATCAGTTTGGTCCTATTTTCATATAATAAACTTGCCTTGGGGAAGATTCCTAGAGGTAAGAACCACTAAAGTAATTACAACACAATTTATGTTCTGGTTTAAGTAACTTCATTTAAAGAAATGTGACTAAGGTATTTTCTGATAAACTTTGTGTGTCATAAGCTAAGACTATAGAAATTAACAAAACTCTAGTATGTTGTAACATTTTTAAAGCAGGTTAAATTTTAGGTTTAAATTGCTTCTTCAATTACAATAAAAGCAGAAGACTCCCTTCTGTCTCACGTTAGATGGTGATCTGGAAAGCTGACTTTTAAATGGAGCACCCCAAATCATCCTAGGCCAGTGCCTTTTCAGGAGGGCTTTATTAGGTAATTTAATTCAATAGTCTTAGGAAAAAAATACAACAAAATGTGCATTTCTCATATTTATTATATGTATAATGAAAGGAGGGAGGAAAACAATGAAACTTGGCATTTATATAAACTATCCAACAGACATAAACTTGCATTCATGAAACTTAGTTTTTATTCTCCAGTGACATAAATCTATACAAATCAGATACCAGTAAAATCAATGACCTAGTACTCATCACCAGCTAGGAGGAAGAATAGTCTTTTAAACTAAATTTGAGAATGGGACGTTAGAATGTTCTGGAAAAATACTTTTAACCTTAAGAATTTTAAAGCATACCAAATGATCTTTTAATAATGCAGTTTATTTCATTTCTAAATATATTATAGAAATAAAGGCTGATCTACAATGACTGCTACACAAAATATACTATTAAAGATCATTTATATCCCTTATTAAAAATTACCCATCTAGTTAGGATTGTGGGCATATAAAAAACAATTTGTCTATGTAATATGTCACTCACTCCTGTTTAGATAATGTCATTGACAATGAAACTGTCATTGTCTTTTTGATGTAATGTCATTTTTTTCTTTAAAGTAGGACTTAATATTAATGTGTAATATTAATGTCATTATACAGGACCCAAAATAGAAATAAATCCATCTCACATTATATGTCATAAAACATACTAACTCATAATTTCCTACAAAAAGACTTTTGAAAGAATCAGTCTTTCTAAGTAATCTTAGAAGAATACATTCTTTAACTAGAGAACAAAAATTTCTTAAAATGCATATTGCCAATTATCCCTCATTTTGATTATGGATCGTTTTACTTTTGCTTTGATTGGACCCCCAAATTAAATAATTATATAGTTGTCCATTTAAATGCCAACATCACTTTGGTTAGTAATTCAACTCATTTAGTTAGACATCACTGAATTTACTACTAAATTTTATACTCTATCCTCCTCACAACTTATCTTTTTTGGCAGAGAAATCAGGTTCAGTAAGCTTTTATCTCCCTTTGAAAGGTTATTTGTTAATGTTCTTACTTTTCTGGTAATGACTGGTCAGAATAAGAAGTGTAATAGAAGTGTAATAGTACATTTTTCTTAACATGATGTTTTCCACTCACAGAAAGCTAGAACTTAGAATCTGTATAAAATAGTCAACAAAATCCAGGGTCTTTTTTTTTTTTTTTTTTTTTTTAAAGAGGCTTGTTTCAGATTCAAAGCTGATTGATTGTTTTGGTTCCTATGCTTACTTTGGTAGTTGAAAGGCAAAACCTTGTTACCTAGATTTGTGATTAATTCAAACTTTAGGTTTGATGAAGTGTTGGATGAGATTTGTGTTTGGTTAAATTCTGTGAAAGAGGAATGTGATTCATTCTGCAACTGGTCTGTGGTCTGTTAATACAACAATTGACAATAACAAAATTTATATCCATTTTAAGGTCAGAAGTTAGACCACTGATGCTTAAGTAGCTAATGAAAGGAGAGTCAGTTGGCTACCTGCTGGTTCTTTAAATTTCAATTTGGTACTATTTATTGTGAAATAATTTAAAAAAACAACAACTACCATTTACCTTCTAAAACAATACTGTCAGTTTGCACTCATCACTTTTTAATTTCTGCAGTTTTTAGTCTTGCTGACTACATTTTAGTTATAGGCATTGTACTAACAACATAGTATAGTAAACCCATAGTCATCTCAATAAAAAAGAAAAAGAAACTGCATATAAGGTACACAAATGCAACAGTATTTATGTTCCTTGCTAACCTCTGATGAACATAGTACGACTAGGATTTTTTTTTATTGTTATTTGGCTTTATCTTCAAGTTAATAAACTAAACCCATTTGAAATCTGAAATAAATATCAGTACTTTCCTGCTTTGCACAGTGGCCTCTTGAGAAGAAACTTCACCCACTCATATATATGTTCTCTGCAACTCTGCAGAGTCATCTAATCACCATGATTTCAACTTGTTCTCTTCAGATTTCATGAAAACTCAATCCCCGTGGGTGAAAAGCAAATGATTAATTCACAAAGCCATCCAGCTGGCTGTTAACCTAGAATTTGTGTCTCTTCATTTGTTTTCAGCTCATTTGCTATTCCTTACTTCCACAAAGTACAAAGCTTCCTGTTGCTGTGACAGGTGCAACATTAAACTCTGGGTTAAGATTTTACAAACTTGCCACTTAGGTTTCTGGAAGAAATGAGTCAAGGAGGAAGAAACACAGATAACACCAGGTCTCTTACCTGTTGCTTGTTGTTAGGTGTGTACGGCAGCATGGTGGAAACATGGAACATAATTTCATAGTCTTTGTATGTCGTATACAGAGAATGGGTTCCAGTAGAGTCAGCTACAGTAAAATAAAAAAAATCACAGGGGAGGTATGAGCATAAGGGGTCATGGTGATGGTCCATGGGTGATATGGTGATGGAAAACCCATGGGAATACAACAATGTAAGACAAAATATGTAACCAATAATAACAATTTTTTTAAATTACAGTTACACATTTACACACAATGAAGTCACACTAAGAATAGGAAAATAACTGAGTAAATATAGTGACTAATGTTAACTATACTATTTGTGGTGATCCTTTCGCAATATATACAAATATTGAATCATCATGTTGTACACCTGAAATTCATGTCAATTTTACCTTAATAAGACAAAAAATAATTTAAGAGAAATTCCTTTAAAATTTTCTTAAAAGGAAATAGGTTTGTATCTGATCCCCTCTGGCTGTATAGTAAAGACTAGGAGGTGCTTTCTTAGAATATTTCCCATTCATGAAAGAGATGAGATTCCAATGGAAATCAGTCATCTGGAAAAATAAAGTCACCAAAATTCTAAAATGATATATAACATAAGAATTTTATAGCAGTATGTACCATCTGTTCTAGTAAGTTCCATAAATGTGAAGTAGTGATGAACACAAACAAATTAAAGAAAACATCTGTGCTTCCCAGTGACAATAAAAATCACAGAATTTACAGCTTCTTACCTACACCCACAACATAGGGAAATGCTAAAATAAGAGGTCAGTAAAAACAAGTGTGAGCTATTTTCCATCCAAGTTCACAGACATTCTGTCCATAAAAACACGAACTTCTTTTCCAAAACTTCCAATTCAAGCAAGACAACTGTTCTCACAAGCAAATGGACATTTCACAATCTGTAACACTGGACAGAAATTACAAGACCTTTTTTTTTTAAAAAAAAAACTTTAATGTGTTCTGTTCTCACTTTAAGGGAAATAAACCAACCTCTATTCTCTTAATTATTAACAAATCAATGCGCCCATAAGTACCTAGAAGCCAGAGAAAGAATTATTAAATGCCCAACTGAAAAGGGGTATCTTTTGACCTGGAGGTACAGGCTACAGAGTGAATAGAAGTGCATTCATGCTGGGTAAACACAAGCCCTTATCAACTATATCACTGAGGACAAAGCACCCCACTGCTTCATGGGGAAGGATGCTCTAAGACAAGGTCTCTGACATCTACCAAAAGCACAGGTACACTAGTATGCACAGCATCACTTGGGGAGCAAGTTTGAAAGACAGATTCCCATGCCCACCCCCAAATATTATTCAGTGGATGTGGGGCTGGGCAGAGGAGTCTATTTTTAAAAACTCTCTCAAATAACAAATACAGTCACTCCACTGCCCTCAGGCACTGCTCCAAGAATAGACCACTGTGGTGGATTGCAGAGACTTGTAAAGATATTGCAGAGGTCAGAGTTTCAACCTTAAGAATCTTAATCTTGCAGTTGACATAAAATGCAAAGGACTAAGGCCCAGGAAAAAACCAAAACAAACAAACACTATTTTTCAAAAATTCAAAAACATAAAACTCTCTAAGAAAAATAACTTCTAAATGTTAATGGTTACCGCCCCCCCAAAATACCGATTACCACAATCAAGTATCCAAGTTGAAATATTTCAGACAGGTCTTGAGTATGAAGAACATATCTATTGTTAAGGACCCTTGCTATAAATACCTCTAGAACAGATTAGTACATTTTAAAACTTTAAAAGTGAATGTCAGCTTTGACGTGTACTTACAAGTCAAATTTAAGCAAAACTAATGAACTAGAAAAAAAAAAAAAGACTGTCATCCAGTATTCATTTAGTACATTTTGCTTAACACGTCTGTCTAATTTTAAAAGGATTATTGCTAGAAAGGAAAATTGATGTGGAAGACAATCCTGAAGATAATTTGTTTTTCTGGTTCTAGTTCTTTCTCTTCATTCTCTGTATGCCTGATTTTATTCACTATATGCTGCTTAACCAGTGACCCCCACACCACCCCCACAACTGGGGACCTTTGAAAATGCAGCATTTTGCTGATAATTTTAAACAGTCTGGAATCAACTTCAAAACTCAGGAAATGAGTCCAAAACAATAACATTTTCCTTTTTATGAAGAATTTCATTCCTGAAATTACTACGTACATAACTAAATTGTTAAACTTTACTGAACAGAATAGGAGATGCATGTTTGCTAGATTCTAAAACATGAAGCATTCAGTGTTGTTATTATATGGCTAGCAATCCTGAAACCACGAAAGATTTCATAGAATAACCAGGAAAATGACAAAAGTCCTTTTATCTATGGTTGAAGAAAATGCATAATGAAAAATTTCTGAAGGGAAATACAATTGAAGAAGATGGATGAAAAGAAGATAATGTTATTTCATACTTGTATGGACTTTAAAAGTTAAAAGGCAAATTCAGGCCTTTTATGGGTCAGCTTAACCACGTGATTTGCCTCCAAATCAGACTCTGATCAATGAGTGCCACACAAGTCCATTAATAAGGTCATGACACTACACAAAGTCACACAAAGTAAAATTTCTAATACTCATACTAGAAGATAAGAAGATATTAAATAATTGAGCGATAAGAATATTCTATTCAGCCACTCTGGAAAGGTATAGATAAGACAGAATACACTATCTCAGGCACTTCTCTTTGAAGATGGCATGAACAGGTTACTAAATTTATAGAAGCACTTTCAGATATGGTATACAAGCCATAATCATCTTTGACTTCTCTTTTGTTTCAATTGCTTTTGCTTTTAGGTAGTCTAAAACCTGAAAAATAAAGGTATATCTAAGAATCTGAACGAAGAAAATGTATCTAGACTTCTACAATCATTTCCTGGTCATTCACAGATATGCTTAAGAAAAGCCAGATGTAGGACAAGTCCACGCAATTCAATTTTTGGAAATTTCCTAGTTTTAAGTATGCCTGAAGACAAGGAAGAGAAAATTAATTTCAATAATCAAATGCACACAGCTAACAAAGTCAGCAGAAAGGAAAAAGGTCCAACTCGGCTTACTAATATCCTTACTGCCACAGAACACATCTATGCAAGATAAAACTCATACAGGCTGTGGGTCTAATTCTCATCCACAGTTTGAAATACTATGGTAGTTAGTGTCCGATGCTATGGTTGTTGCTGTGATAGTACTGTGATAGAGGGACCATGTAAGACCCTCGGATCTGCCATAGTGCATCCTGGCCTCAGGGTCTGGGGTTGCAGAAGTCAGTGCTCAGAAGCACAGCAAGGAGAAGCACGACCCAAACAGGGTGTGCACTTTCACTTGCGTGGCACTGTCTCACTCACTGGTGGAGTATATGGGGGGAGTCAAGAATTTCGCCTTCTCTCACTGGTCATATTTACAATATTGTTTCACCATGTCTTTAGTCATGATCAGGAGCTGGGTAACTTGACTTGACAGCGATGGGAGCAAGAAGAGTCTGTGGTACCACTCTGTGGCAACAAATTCACACCCTGTCAGCTCAGAGAATGGAGGAGTCTGACTATGTGTGTATGTGGGGCTCAAGGTCCCAGAACTAAACTCAGTAGCACACTGCTAGAAAAGAATGGCAGACGGTGCAGGCTTGTATTTAGGAATCAGTCACTACTATTTTCTAGCTACTGCTCACTTTGCAAGTTATGTGCAATTACCTTCCAACAAAAGAAAGAAGGTCTGAATTTGAATGTTTGTAGCATTGTTTGCTAAGTGGTAACAAGCAAATCACTTACTTCTCTGCCTCACTGCTCTAAGGACTATGAACACTAATATATGGAAGCCCTACTTAAATGAGGGTAGGAAGCACAGAGAGTGGTCACATATGTGTACATCAGCAACTAAAGGACCTGTCATGCCTTGCCTCTCATTAGATGTGCTGCTGAATCCCCTAGGCAAAACTGCAGGAGGAGGTCCTCCAAAGACACTGGGGGGAAAGCGGCTGGGGGTAGGGGTGGCCTAGAACTAAAAAAGAGCACCTGTGTCTCACCACGAATACACCTGCACTCTTCCCCTGTTTGTTTCCTAATAAACCCATTTTGTTGTTGGAAGAACTAACTGCTTTTGCCTGTGGTCAAAAGGAGTAAGTGAAATAATATATATGAAAGTGCTAGCTCATAGAAAATGCTCAAGAAATGTGTGGATTAGAATTTTGTGCAGCTGAGGTTAAAAAAAAAGTGTAGTTTCTATAAATAGGGCTGTTTACATATTTTAATTTGCCAACTGGAGTCAGGAACACTTTAAGGAAAAACCTCACACTGTACCAGTTCAAAAGTGAACTAAGTTAAAAAATAATCTTTTTCTTCATTCATTACTTGAAGAACTCCCAATAGTTGCTTGTATATGCAAAGCATTTAAACAAGACTAGTTATATTCCCTTTTTTTTATCACTATTTAAATAGTTCGGATAAAAAAGGATTTACTTTCTCTTTTTTTCATCTTTTCTTTCTTTTTTTTTTGAGACTAGGTCTTGCTATTTTTGCCCATGGACCCGCAGGCTCACATTGCCTGGGATACCACGGACTCAAGCAATCCCCAGCCTCAGCCTCCCCTAGCTGGGATTACAGGCACATGCCACCACATCCAGCTATTTTTTTGGGACTAGGTTTCACTGTTTTGCCCCAAACGGGACTCAAACCGTGATTCCTAGCACCAGCCGCTTCATAGGCTGAAGCTTACAGGCAAGAGCCCCTGTGCTCAGCTGGATTTATTTTCTTTATCAGAAATCATATGTCTTCTAAAACCCTAATCCAAAGGTCTTTACAACACTCCTGAAAAACGGAGGAAGCAATAAAAATTTACTAATATTGCAGCAAATTAATGAAAACAGGACTCTAAAGGAATGCTTTCCATGGGACTTCAAACTCTTCTATGTGCTGACTTAAAAAATAAGCTTCAGTGAAGAAATAATTAAAAATCAACATGTATGGTTTAATATAAGGGTGGTCTCCACCTTTCAAATAAACTGTTGATGGGAAGTTTATTTTTGTATTTATTGTTGTGTGAGGGGACAGTGATTGTCTGGCTGTTATATCATCCAAAAGAGGGAAAAATAAAGGAGGAAAAATCCAATCCACAACTGAAAACTACTTCACCATACTCCTGACACACTTGTAGTCTGTCTGCTAGAAGTCCCATATCGGAGATAGGAAAATGGACCTTGTATAGAAAGTTAGGAAGAAGAAGAAATGGGTTAGTGTTCTCTATCAATCCTTCCGTGCCTAAGTCTTTCCTTCCTATACTAAACTATGAGAATCTCAGTATATAATTATGGCAAGGAGGAATTTCTTATGGGATGACTAGGATATTTTTAGCCCAAGGGTTTGAGAAGGTAAGACATATCCAGAGGAAGGAAAAATGAAATTGGAGTTGAAAAAGTCCAAGGTGGAAGATATTTTATGGGCAAAGTACCAAAGAGGAGGAAATTATACAATAAAAGAGGTCTAGAAACCTGCACAGAGGTCCTCTTGGTTCTCTACTGAATATTAAACGATACAAGCATAAAATAAGATTCTAAGGCCAAGCAAAGAGAAGCTTAGAGAAAGAATAACCATTTGAGAATTTTAAGTCAAACAATCTCATAGTTCACACAGGGCTAGAAGACACTCAAACTTTGATGACCCATGGGACAGACAGCTCACACTGAAGAAGTAGGTAGAAATTCAGGCCCAAGAGAAGTCATATTGTTTCAGTAGGGTAGGATCAATCAGAGAACAAAGTCTACTCTAGAGCACTTTAATGAAGCTTAAGAACAAGATTCATAAATTCAAACTGCTTTGTATGCAAAACTTACATGCTCACCGAAACAAATCTCAACAATGAAATATTCACAATGTTTAGCACCCAATCAAAATAACCAGATACATGTAATTCTAAAGCAACATAAATTCTATTAAAAGGAATGAAAGAGGTGACAGAATTTGCACCTAAAGACTTTAAAACAGTTGTTATGTTAAATGATTTAAAGAACAACATGAACCTGGTAAGAAGTAAATGAATACTATTTAAAAAAAAAAAAATCATTTCTTTGAGATGTACTAAGAACAAGATACCATATTAGGAAAACACAATGAAACTTGAAGACATATTAACATGTATAAGCCAAGTGAAATCATAGAAAAAAAAAGTTAAAAAAATTGAGTCAATAATGTCTCATCCTACAGAATGCTATTCAGTGATCTAACACATATAAAATAGGAGATTAAGAGAAACATGGAGGAGGGGAAAAAAAAAACCAACAAGTAATATTTTAATTTGATAAAAACCACAAATGCACAGGTGCTATGATAGCTACATTATCACATATAGAAGGAACACATGTTCTGGAAAGCACTGTCTCTTTTTAAATATTATAATTAAAGTTTCTTGATTACTGAGAAAACATGGTACAACAATCTTGCAGCACATGGAGCTTTTCAAAGCCAGAAAGATGCTAGCAGGGTGTCAAGGGACAATTTATTCCCTTTTTTTCTGTGGTCTTTTACTGCTTAATATTCATTTAAATGATGAGAGGTTATAGGCTTGAGTTTTGACTCTTTTAAGCTTGGAGCTAGAGAGATAAATATGCATTCTGCCTTCAGCTGGGCTTTAGAGTGGAAATACTTCTTGACTTCCGTTCACTTTACGAAAACTGACACTCTGTTAGTACAAATGAGCTCTCTGGAGCTATATCTTGGAAGATTACTAGAACTTGAGTTACTGGGATTTTGGAGCCTTGCCTTATGACATGCCACACTGCAGAAGTACATTAGAAATATGCACATTTCTCACATCGCTTCACCACCAAAGGGTGGCTGGGAATGTCTAAATACATAATCAAGATCTATCTTATCAACTCCCTTTCTGATCATTCATTATAAAATCGGGATGCTTATTACATTTTCCTACAGGACCTGTCAACAGCACTTTGTGATCATCAAAATTTATATAACACAAATAAGTAGGAAACCACAAATGAACTATATAGAGTAAACATCAGAATATCAGGCTAAAAAGAGTTTAAGGGCATACTGAGGTTTAACATTTCAAGCAGTTGCTTGCAGAGTACAAACGTTAAAATCATATTTAAGAGTCTAGGCTATTTATGGGTTTAAATAGTCTCTTCCATGTCATTTCCAAGTTGAGAACAGCAAAACCATGGCAACAGGAAATTCTTCCCTGCAGTGGAGTTTATGAAAGCTTTTCTGTTTTCATGACTCAACTCCTTATTTAATTTCCTGTACAGAAAATCAGAGAGATTACTATAGACTACAATATAGCTGTGCTAATCCAAAGACCCTCTCAAAGAAAAACAGGTCACCTACAGATTTTTTGAGATAAAATTTAAGATTGCCTCCACACAGACACATGGCAGAAGTTAACATACTCGAACTAAAATAGATATGTGAGAATGTAACTGTCTTATTGGTGAGTTGGGAAACGGAATACACAATGTTCTCTGTTCATGAGCTATAGCTCAACAGATTACTTCGTTACTATTCTTTTAATCAACATATTTTATTTAGTCAAACTAATATTAAAGCCAAGACGCCTACACTGTTAGGGATTAAATTAGACTATGGACAATAATAATAGAAAAATTTAAAGTCCTCTTAGAGTAAAAGAATACACAAATGAATAAGAAATCCTCTTAAAAGCTGACTATATAGATAAGCATATGAATTAATAAAAACAAAATCCTAGGGCTGATAACCAGGTGGCTAACCAGTTTCCAGAGCTTTTAATCACTATAATATTCAGCTAACTACACTGAAATCTATGCAACACTATTCAGGAGCACTTCTATATGACCTGCATCCATTGCTTTACTCTTCCATGCACACTGCTGTGAACACTATTTTTTTTTTTAAAGTTCAAGCATAGCCACTTTATGATCTTCAATTATTCTTGGGACACAGCCTTCCTCTCTGCCATCACCATTCGTTTTCTACAATAAATGGCATAATTTAGCAGATGAACATCAATTTACGGACAACTTAGTAGATGAACATCAACACAGCAGGAGGAAAATAAGCCTAGTAGGAGGGTATAAGTGTTTCTTACTTTTGGTGTCAAGCTGTGCACGATACTTCTCGAATCCTTTGAGTCGAACACGTTCTCCCAACAGCTGAAGGAATTCCTCAAAGGCAGGGCCAGCTGATTCATTATTGTACATCTCCTCTTCTGTGCTCTGTCCAGCTTTGCAGTACATGATGCCTACTTTCTGCTGATAGTTCAGCTGTGAAGACAGACCATATGATGCACATAAATAAAAGCAGATCCACTCTGCACCACTTACATGCTAGAAAGTCCTAAAGGGAACATGTCCAAATAGGTAGCATCCCTCTCTTTCTTGAAACCCTTTTGTTTTAATTGTTCTATCTCTGGGGAAAAAAACGCAGTAGAACAAGTACTTATAATCTTGATGCATTAAGAGAAAAGATTAGGAAAATAATCAAAACTTCCTATATGCCAAGAACATGCATTGTTAGGACATATGTTGATACTCCAGAGAGTTTCCGCTAATAGATTAGAAAGTGCAAAACAAGACTATGAAAAGGTTTGAAAACAAAGGGCAATTCTTTTCCAACAATCTCCCCCTTCTGAAAAGGAAGCCTTTATGAATTTAAAAGCAAGGGTCTACTTTATAAAAGTCACTTTAAAATAAGTCATTTAGCACTGAAGAGCCTATTCATAGCCTTGCAAAACTTTTTTGGTAAAACTGGAAAAGGCTTAATTCTAAATGCCATTTTCAACATATTAAATTATAGACCATGGCTATTACATCAACATCATCAACAATGTACTTTTCAAATGTTTTCCTGAAAGATGAGGGCCTGGATAGAAACTTGAAAAGGGGCTTCATAATGGCAAACGAGCTAGTGGCAATACTCCTTTCGCTACAGTTAAAACAAAGCATTCAAGATATTTAAATATGATATAACATTAATCAAAAACAGTTATTCACACTGAAAAGTCATTAGTCATTCTGTGAACAAACATTATGGAAATATTAGTCATTTGATAAGAAGTGAGTTTTTAATATAAAAATTTAGATAATTTCTCCAACGAAGTCAAAGCAATACTGGGGACTCAGGACTATTTCAAAAATGGGCACTCTGTTTTTAAGATTTTAAGCAATGGAGGGGAGAAGCAAAGAGGCAAATGTTGATACATGTACACTAATCACAATTTTTAGTGTTGAGCATACATGAGTTTATCCTCACAAAGGTCTCAAAGCAAAGGTGAGAAGCTCAGAGGAGGTCAAGAAAGGAGAAGCAGCAGCCCAGAAGAGAAAGACACAGTCAGTGTAGTGTCTGTCTTGCAGATTGGTTCTGCCAGCTTTGTCTTACTCTGCCCCATCACAGCAGCGTCTGTCCACAGCCACTTATTTGCAATTCTAAACTTGAAGGGTACAAACCAAATTTAACACATTCAGCTAACATTAATATTTTTAATTTATTCTTCTCTGAATATTCATGTGTTTCCTGCGGGAATATTAATGTGTTTGCTTGTGGGGTGCTGCCCCAGATTCCACACCAAGACAACTACAGGGTGCAGGCATTTTTTATCATCCTTCTTAAGCCTGGAAATTTGAGTCTCATTGAATCTGAATTTTAACACAGACCCACCCCTACTGTTGTACATAAGGAACTATGAACCCGAACAACTCATTTCAAATTTCCAAAATCAAGTGAAAGCATCACAAGAAACTTGCTGGTTTCTCCCTCACACCTCCCACAGCACATAATCTACTTGACAAGGAAGCTTAAAAGCCATTGTGTGACTCGAAGGCCTCATAGCCTCCCTGTAACTGCACAGACTTGAATCAACCTCACTCTGCCAACCCCTGCAAGTGAAAAGGAAAGTGATACTTAACAGGATATACTGATATTTTTTAAACAGAATACAACCAATCTTGTATTACTGCTACTTCATTATAAATATTAACAGAAATACATTTAAAACTTTTTTTTTAATATTACACATGGAAGAACAAATCAAAGATGGGTACCGTTGGCACTTTACCCCTATCTCTGCTTGCCTGCTTCAAATGTCTGAATGTGGCTAATGGGGAGGCGAACTCCCGACAGGTAGAGATTTCATCTTGGCTTCAGAATTGAGCCAAGTCTCCCCTATTAGGTGAAAAAGGAGTAGCAGACACTATGTCTATTATAAAGGAAGCCCTTCATAGAGTCAGATCCCTGCTCCCTCCCTGCAAGGAGTGCTATCAAAGAGATGAGCAGTCTGGAGGAAGGAAGGGGCTTTGGGTTGCTGGTTGGCTCCATGCCTCCCACACTGGCGTTCTTGTGCAAGGAAGTAAAACAAAAGTTGCCCTGTTCAACAGAAAGCATTGCAGTGACACTGGTTTTGTGGTGGTTTTTAAAACTTCTTAGATAAAGGTCTGTGGTTTCACTGCACATTTAAAAGGATTCATTTATAAAGGAAAAAAAGAGTTCTCCGCGAGAAGGAAACTTCCCTCAAACCATGACAGATCCAGAGTCCAAGAACAATCAGACAATGTAGACCCTTCTTTTGACTGACTTCTCACACGCCTGCGAACTCCACCTATAGCCAGAACACACTGTCTACTGCTAGTTGTGAAAGGAAGTCCCTTTTATAAGAGGATTAAGAAATTTGTTAGAATGTCAGACTTCCTCTGGTTTGAAATGCTGCCAAATGCTCTCTCTTCTAAGGTGATACTATACACGACTGAATGGTTTTCACTGCAATTAAGTCAAGGTAGGTGGCACTCTCCACTCAAGTGCCTAGAAGCCTTAGTTAGCAACCATGTATGCTGCCAAAACTTGAGAACTTGTCGAGGAGTTATGTAAATGTAACAAGGAACATTTCATGAGAAAGAGCAACTGCAAATAGAGCTAGATACATGGTTTGCAGGTTTTGAATTATTACGAAGTGAAATTTTCTTTTATACACACATAAACATGTCCGTATGGTTTTATATGTTTAAGTAGCTAATGTTCTTGAGTCATGTTCAAAATAGAGCGATGGCAATCCTGGAAGTCATCCTGGGTACAGGTTGGGTGGATTCAAGGTTTTGGACTTTAATATCCTGGCCGTACTATACAACTCCATGCTCACAGATTACTGTTAGATGGAATGCTGATGGGGGACACTGAATACTCAATGGATGATTGAATTATAACATAGGATGATGGTCAATACAACTGGACAAAGGCTGTATTTGAAAGGAAGATCCTTGAGTCTCCACAAAGCAACTTTCAGCACCCGCCAAACATGACTTGGACCCATATAACTGCTCTTCCTCTCATGAAGTAAGCACTTGAACAGAATCAAAGGAACACGTAAGGCAATCTGACTTACACAGGCCTGAGTTCCAGGAATGATGGGTAATGAAGTCAGCATCTGCTAGGCAGAAACAGATTTGAATAACTAAATTTTCAGAGCCCTCTTAAGAACCTCTGAATTTTCACCTCTTCTTACCTGGTATTCCAGCCTCTTGGGCAGCACAGACCACGAGAACACCCTTCCTTCAAAACCTATCAATTGTCTGATTTAACCTTGAAATTTAAAGCCTTTACTAGGAGGTATTTTAGTGCACAGCAGTTCTCAAAACATGGGCCATGAACCCTGACAGGGTTTTTGAGATTTTTCCTGGGACAGAGTTTTTTGTAAATGATTTGACCTTTTCAGTTCTGGCTTATACATTGTGAGGTTGTATTAAAGCAATGCAAGAGGATAGTTGTACAGCACTAGAAAGGTAAAACAAAACCATCCTGAGACATCTGATGCCATGCAAACCATGAGGTTTTCCAGGCTGCCTGGTGGGAGCAGAAACAATACCCAACCACTTTAGGGGAGGTTCTTACCCCTGAACTCAAGCAGCTTCCTCGGGATGAACAAACTTAGCAGCTCTCAACTGTATGAACCCTACCATGCTCCCTCTCTGCGTTCATATCTCAGTCTCTACTCAGGGGATTACTGAGCTTCAAGTCCCCGTCCTGTGCCCTCCTGCTGTGGGTAGAAAGCTGGTGTAGTCCACAGATCACTCCATCAGTTTCTCAGGCATCAGTGACCTTCACTGTCTGACGTCTAATGTCATAAAAGCCATTGTTCTATTTTTTGCTTGGTCTTTAACTTGTCTTAGATAGAAAGATAAAGTCAAACCCTCTTAATCTTTACTCTTCTGCCAGAAGCAGAAATTTGTCTTTAGTTTTTAAATCAACCTTGCCTCTGTCATTTCCATTTTCCTACTGAGCCCATCTAGGAAAAAAAAATGGAGGGCGGGGGGGCACTGTACTTTTCAGTTTCAATATTTTCACTTGTCTCTGGAGAGCTTCAATTTTTTGCTAAGATTTCCTGTTTTTTCATTCCTTAGGACTGCATCTATATATAACTGTTCACTGAAGCACTGTTAGTGGCGGCTGCTTTGAGATCACTCGTAATTCCATCAGGGGCGTGTTGGCAAGTGCTCTCTCTTCTCTTTCAAGATCAGATTTTTCTCGTTGGGAGAAAAGTGATTTTCAGTGGAGACATGAACGTTTTGGATACTGAGTTCTGAGATTCTGGGTCTTGAATATTGTGTTCTGGCAAGCCTTCTCTATTATCGCTCTGGTAGGGTTGGGGCACTACCTCAATGCTGCCAAGTGAGGTTGGCAATCAGGATCCCCTAGACATGACAAATGGGAAAAGGACCCCTCTCTGTTGCTGGGCAAGGGTTACAGTTACAGCCCCTGTGGAGTATCTGAATCTACCTTCCTAGCTAGGAGGGAGGAGCGCATTTCATTGCTTCCCAGTTGACTTTCATGATGCTGTGAGGAGGGGGCCCCTCAGATGATTTGTGGAAAGTCCTCACTCTCCATTCAGCCTCTTGTGATTGCATCCCAGTGCGGAACAGAAAAGGCACCTCATTACCACTCCATGGGGTGTAAGCATCAGTTGTCCCACTTGGCTTTCTCCAAAAATATCTCTACAAGACTGGGTGGGGAGAGGAAAGGTTTAGAGATTGGTGAGTTACTGCTGTATATGGTGTCTGGTTGAAGTAGAAAGAGTGATGTTTGAAAGATTTTTGTCTAAGACTCTTTTTTGGTCTTCTGGCCAAAGAACAAACTTTAGGAGGACTTTGTTGTCTGCACCCGTTGGGATTTTCAGATTGGTGAATTCTTCAGTTCTAAAATTGGGATATGAGAGCAAAAACAAAACCCAAGAAAAGCACTGTTGTGCTACTTCTCAAGTCCCAAGTTCCCTAACCAATCTGCTAATCCTTCTCTTCAACTTTCAGTTTGCATTTGCTTTAAGTACAATAATGGAACTTTTAAACTAAATCTAGTGGTATGAATAGGGAGGGAAAATACATATACTAGTTCTTTCCAGAAGCAAAAGTCGAACTTCATTTTTAAAATACACTTTGCCCAGTGTTGTAGTTGCTCTCAGTGGGTGGGTTGGGACAAGTCCTCTGCCATTACTGTAAGTGAAGACCTTAGCTACCCACTTTTTTCAGTTCCCATGATTCACACTGATAGCAGTGACTTTGATTAATATTTCACAAACACGATCAATTTCTTAACTACTTCATAAAGAGCTATCACTATTCTGTCTCCAAAAAGAATGACAGATTGGAAAACCTCAGTGTTGGGAGCAAAAAAAAGCTAAATAGTTTATGAAGATTGAAAATTACTACCAACATTTTTTTATTAAAAAAAAATGATGTGGATACTGGCAGGGAAAGCTTAAAGAAAAAAAAAAATAAAGACAGCCTGTCAAAATTATTTCTATATAAGTGCATGGACATATTCTAATCTATTTTTATCTTTGGCATAATGTGATAGAAATATCCTATGCACACAAAAAATTTTTAATAACAAGTTGTGCAAAATTTCACCAAAAAATTACAAAGCTCCATATTGGCTACTATACTGACATGAAATGTACCTGTTTTGATTTGATGTTAAGAAGAATTTCAATTATATAAGGAAAAGGCACTTCTGTATAACACTGCATGTAACACAGAAAAGCTGGCCTCAACCCACAGGCCCATCAATAGTGAAACTGATAAAGTAAGTTGTAGAGTGATATAAGAGAATATTACACAGTAGTAAAAACAATGGGAAAATTTTCTCTATATTGACAGAGCTCTCCAAAATTTATCACCAAGTGAAAAAAGCAAACACTAAAGTATGTTATGTTTTGTATGAGAGGAGAGGGAAATAAGACTTCGAATGCATATTTGATGATTCCTGCACAGAGAAACATAAGAGAATAATCACCTGTGGCTTAACCAGCCTTGGGGAACAATTGCACCACATAGAGAGTAGTGGTCTCAGCAGGTGCACTGCATAGCCCAGTAGTGTAGCAAGTCAACCTACCACAATCTCTGATAACTGCATAAGGTTGCAACTGCCTAACAATACATTTCCCAGAACATATTTTAGTGATTTAGCAACTTGTGACTATATAAGAAATTTACTAAGTATTAACTGTGGGGAAAAGAAAAGGAGAGGACTAGGAATAGGTGGAAATGGGACCTCTTGATGTAAATGTGATTACTTTGATTTCTAGATCTTTGATATTGATGTCATTTGCTTGTTTAGGTAAGATGTGAAGGAAAACAACCATTTTAACTTTTTATTTTAAGGCTGAATTTAAATTACAACCCATTATTTGAAGTGAAAAAGACTTAAGTATTTGAGTCAGTTACTTTGTCCTTTTGGATTATGAACCAAAAAGTCCTCACTGCATGTACTAGCCTGGACCTACATCATCATCAATACAAACTACAGACCCACCATAGCCTAAGGTCTTCAAAGGCTATAGAAATGTGGTAGTTATTTATAGAATCTGTAAAACAAGAACAGTAACAGCACTTCCATCAAAGGAGTCTGAGGAATAATTAAAACAACTTATGTAAATTGCTGTGCAAAATGCCTGGCTTACTCACGACTTAAAACTTGTTTTTAAAATATTCTCTTACATGTGCTTCACACTCTAGCTCAGCTGGACTGCTAGCCACCCACAACCACACCAATATTCTGAGTCTAGACTACCACACTGCTTATTCTCCAGCCCGATGAAATGCTCTTTCTTTCCAAGACCCAGTTCATCTTGATCTACTAGCCAGTCCTGACTTGGCCCCAAAAGTTTGTACATCTATTGTCTGCTGCTTATAATCCTCTTATTGTATTCACTATATTAAACCTGACTTCCATTACAGTAGTTCATGACCTTGTCCCTTTCATAGGTAAGGACCATGTTTTACTAGCCTATTTATTCTCTGTAGTGTTTAACAGTTGCAGAGTGGTTACTCAATAAGCATTTATTAGCTATGAGACAGTTACATGTACTTATGAAAGCAAAATATATTATACCACCTATAATAGGTGCGTTCTCATAG
Source organism: Uropsilus gracilis (assembly GCA_004024945.1). Classification (NCBI taxonomy): domain Eukaryota; kingdom Metazoa; phylum Chordata; class Mammalia; order Eulipotyphla; family Talpidae; genus Uropsilus; species Uropsilus gracilis. The sequence continues at coordinate 78,023 of PVHY01000790.1, read as the reverse complement.
GCTATTTATAAAGATTAAATGAGATAATGTATGTAAAGAGTTATTATTTATTATTTGAACATTATCAATCATAGTATTTACTGAAAGTCCGCTATGTTCCCAATAGTGTACTAAGCATTTTGTAATGTAAACTCTTTAAAACAGATTCTGACATGATGATATTTTACTCTCTACGCACAGGGTAGATGAGAAAAGATATTTTTTAAATGACTGATAAGGAAAAATGACTTTGATACAGTGAATTTAAAAGTAACTCACTAAAGCTACATTGTTTAAAAAGTTGACTAGATAATGAAATTCCTGATATTTCACAGGCTAGTTTTAGGGCAAAAAGAACCCAAGATACATAAAAGTACATGAATACCTGCAATCTTAAAAATGAAGCATAACATTATGCAAATTCAAATTCATTATATTCAGGACTCCCAAGCAAAAATGGTAACAAAAACTCCTCTGAATTTTCAACCTGTCAACTCTGTATCTATGGTGGGCCACTAACAAAAAGCTACTGCCTAGGGCCAAAGGAATGAATCAGATGATACTTAGAAAGAAAATAACACATGAACATATATATATTTATCTAATTTGTTTCTATCATAACAGAGGTTCTCAATTACCATTAAAAAGTAAAGTCCTGAAAATATGATGGATAAACTAAATCTAGAGTTGAGTCAAATGTTCTGAGATATGAGCTGTTCTAAATTCTTGCAAGTGTGAAATCACTGGTAGGTTTGTTTCATCTTAACGATCTTTCACATGGTAGTAAAGAGGACAACAGCAAACAGTAAATGGCCCCAGAAATGTATCCCTAGGAGGAATGTGAAAGCTTTGGAGGCAACAAAATGACTTTCTAAAAATTCAGAGCTGAAATGCCTACACTTTGGTTTCATGTAAGGGCAGAAGCTAATCAAATGAGAAACATCTTTATGCTTTTGTGAAATGCTTTCTTTTATAGACATACACTTTAAAATTTGCTCTTCTGTTCACTTTAGCTTTTATATTTAAATTTGTAAAATGAGAAAACAGACAACCAGATACCTATTAAAGCAAAACAGCACAAAATAACGAACAAAAAGCATTTCTTTTTTCCAAGCATAATTATGTAAGCCATTTAAGGTGGAAAATATATTAAAGGAATCATTTAAATAAACTGATGGTAAGGTTTAAAGCTTTTTAGTAAGTTCCAGTTTTTTAGTATCATACTATGGATCTTCTAAATACAAGAATATACAAAGCATGAAATTTTTAAAAATGATGACATAGATGGAAACTAAAAATGCTTTGCAATGATTCATATATACAATGAACTGCATGTATAAGCATTTCCTTTTAAAAATCTGTATTTACAAAGGCACCTAAATAATCAACTCCTCAAAATGAGATTTCCTATTTCAAATTATGACTCTCCAGTCCTGTTTTTTTTATTTATATATATAATACATTATATATATATAAACTGTGTGTATATATATAGACTTCCAGCCTAATTATTTGTGATAATTGTTTTTCATCAGTACAATACTGAGCTTGAATGTTATGGAAAGAGAAGACAGAAGCCAATGGTGGGCACTCATTGGTCTGGACATGGAGCTGCTTATTAAGAATTCTACATTCTATTGTCTCATGAGACCCCCTAAATATGATTGGGTAGATTTGCTACATGACCAAATTTTAATTTTGCCAAGGTAAGGCATTAAAGAAAAATAAACTATAGTTTATCAATAATTTATAAAGGAAAGGATATTATACCCACAATATAGTAAGGCCTTAATTTCAGAATAATGGGCAGATCTGTGATTTCAGTAACACCAACTTTGTTGAACTCATTATAGAGCTATCTTTCTTACGCTGACTAGACTACACAGTGCTCGTCACAGATCAGCCCCAACATTTTGCAACCACTATAAAGGGCATGAAATGTGCCAAAGGCCCTACAGATGTGCACATAATTAGGAAGCTCTTTTTTAGATTTTATGAGTAAAATGAAGAGGAAAAAAGGCAATAAGCACCTTCTTTATATGAAATAATCTGTTTAACATAGAATTAAGAATGTTCACTCTCCTTGGTAAGCACAGTAACTGAAAAAACTAAATCAATAAAGTTGACACTAATCATTTTCCTACTCTTCCTTTATTAGAATGTTCAATTTCTAGACAAACAAGTTCATACAAGAGCAGTCTTCTAAAGCATTCGAAGTGCTTCATATTTACATATTATAAACAAAGACATTCACAGTCTACTTCAAATATACGTATAGAATAGTTACTAGCAATGCTTTGTAACAAGTCAATGGGTAGAGAGAGCAAAGACTAGAAAACTTACATACAATACTGGTTCATAATATATTCCCATTGGCTACACGAAGCTACATACCTCTCATTCATTTAAAAGAAACTGGAATTTTTGATTAGGGAAATAATTTGTTTACAAAATGGCATTCAATACTGGACTGATTTCACTTTTGGAGGAAAATTTTTTAATACTAAAGCATTATCATTCATTGCCAGAATGCAATAGGGCTTAAGTGTTAGTGAGTTAAAATAAGAGTATATAAATACAGCACCTAATAAAAGTAGCTCTTAAGTTAAATTATTCCAAGTTGAATGTAGATAACATTCTATGGTTAGTGAACTTTTCTGTACCATAACTTTCATTCTCTACTCTTTCTCTCCCTCTGTTTGAGTTATCCGAGCACTAGTTTGTATCGGAAGGGCTCCCACATTACGGTATAGGAAGTATGAAGTGAAAAAAATCTCCGAACATTTACATTTTTTTACTAACTAGGTGTCAAATTTTTTTTAATTTTGGATTTATATATCTTGATTGAAGTATATCTTTGGCAGTCCTAGAAGACTAACATTTTAAGCTTTTAAGTAGTGTGAGTGGTGTGATAAACATACATTTGTAGAGGTATAAACCTATACCCCTACAATTATAGTGCTGTAAACCAATGTTACCTCAATAAAAAAACACACACACAGAGTTGTATAGTGGTTAACAGTATAAACTTGGAACTATTAACCATGTGTACTTGAACTTACTACTAAATGCCTCTGTCTCAGATTCTGATCTCTAAAATAGGGATATTAAGTAACCATTTTTAAAGGGCTGAGAGACTGAATGGGATACACTAGTTAGGGCATTTAAAACAGAGCATGGCAAATATGTTCATTAGTGTTTAGCTGTTATCACTGCTATTGCTACTAGTTATTCTTAGAGTACTTGTAAAATTCACTGCATTTATGGAAGACCCGGGAGAGCTGACATAATTTAGTACCATATCCATCAACTTTGACACAGGGAATTTCGTCAGATGAGAAATGTTCAGAGTTAAGAAGAAAGAAAATGAGTAATTTCAAAGAGAGTATCCCTCACATTAAACGGTATCAGTTTCCCTTGTCAAAAGAGAAATAGTAAGGACTGTACTCTGGAAGTCTAGAAGGAAACCTGGCAGGCAGACTATCTTCTCTAGAAGCTGAACTCACCCCTTGTTCGTCCAGCTTCATGAGCTGTTCTGTGACTTTCGGTGTGTTGAAGGCCAGCCGCAGGCAGTGGACATTGAGCTCGGGGATCACGTGCTCCAGCACCTCCTTCAGGGGCAGCCCTCTGGCAGTCGAGTGCTTTGCTGTTGAGGGAATGGCATCTTCGAGGACCGAGCCTCGCAATGTCATGAGCTGAAAGAAAACATGCGCTCTGGTAAAGTCTTTCTGGAGGTGTGAGGCAGGCACACAGACACATCAAATGCACTGAAAATCCACAGAAAGTGACCTTGTTAGGAAGCTGAGAGCCCAGTGGTTGAGTAAAGTGGCAGAAGACATTTTACCTATGAAGCAGGAGGCCAACACTTTCAGGAGAAGCAGGCTAGTTTAAAGGAATGCATACCATACCCAGATCTTCCTATGGCGTTTGCTTAAATGCCAAATAGGGCATTTCCCTAGAGAGCTCTGTGTGGCTTTAAAGTGCCACTGAACACACTCACACTCACTAAAAATGACCTATCCCAGAGAAATGGCTAAAAGGCCGGGGAGGGGGAGGGGGGGAGTGGCAGAGTTGTTGGTTTCATGGACACTGCTGAGAAGTGCAGCTCCAGCAGGCAGTGAGCGTGGCAGCTGGACAGCCAGCAGCAACTGAAGTCACCCTGGTTGCTCCCTTAGTTTTTGCATTACCTTTAGTATTGTGTATAAACATATGTAGATATACGTACACTACATATAAAACATGAGCAGAGAAATTTCCCTATGTAGTGATGGTTTGTTGGAGCAAAGCTGTCCAGACTTAAAAGCTTGAAAGTAATTTTCATTTCCAAAAATTTTCACCTGGCAGAACATGGCAAAAAAAATTTAAATACTGTATGGTGACCAAAGGGGGTGGGGGTGGGGAAGTACTATTAAGCAATGAAGCATGTGGTAGTAAGACCTGGCACTGCAAAAAGGGCTGCAACAACTAACAAGCAAATACACCAAGGGGTACGTGGGGCAGGAAAGAGGGTGAGAGAGGAGGACATAGATGCAATTTGGGAAGGGCACATTTACCGAGCATACGTAACTGGTTCAGTCCTAAGAGAGCAAAGACAAGAAACTGCTGTGGCCGGGGGTTATATTCCAAGATATATTTCCCCCTTGGAAGGGGTAGCACAAAAAGGGGGCCGGGGAGTTCAGAAAAAAATTCTACCAAGAGAAAATGCCAGAGAGGAAAGGTGTGGACATCAGAAGGAGGAGGTACAAGTGGGAAAAAGTCGTTAATGTACAGCTCAGCTGGGGCATGACGGAAGGGTGCGTGGGATGCATCAAAGTGAGGGAAAAGCTCAGGGTTGTGACCCATACAGCTTCTTTGGGAAGTCTCCAAACTTGTTGAATGGGAATGATCCAGAAACTTAACAACGGGATGTACACAGAGATGCACCCTGTTTGGGGGGTCTTATCACAGTGTGACTATCAGCATTATCTACAAAGTCCTAGATGTAAAACACTGACTGCTGGGACCACTTTCTTGGATGTGATCTGTTACTGACCCAAAGTTAAGTGACATAGGACTGCGTTTTAAGAAAGATGACAAAGAAGATGAACTGCAAGAGGCAGAAACTTGACAGAGAGCTAAAGAGTAATGGAAGCTTCAATATTCATCAAGTAACAGGAATGATCCAGGCGCAGCAGGGGAAGTAGAAACCAAAGAAAGACTTCTCCAGGGAAACACAATCTAGAACATGTTCAACAGATGGAGGAGGTGAGGGTAGGGAAAACAAAACCACTTATCAACATCTTACTCCTAATGCAAGAGAAAGGAACTTGAAGTATCTGCAGTTAATTCATTTGATTAGCATCTTTCTTTCACATCTAGCTTATTTTTCAAATAAAGTTTAGAGCAAAAACATTTTCCCATTACTAATATGACAAATCTTTTTTTTTTTTCTCTTTAAAACCAGGAAAACTGCTGACTAACTCAGTTTCTGCATCTTCCCAGGTGAGGACATGGGCCCAGGGCTAAGAAGCTCCACCATGGGCTGCAAGTATTTTCAAAGGAGAAACCCAGATCCAGAAAGCTCATGACTGCAAACCCTGAGCCTCAGACACAGGACAACTCGCTTCCTTACTGCTGAGGCACATGAGGAAGAGAATACCAGTTTTATATCTGATATTCTCTAGTATCACTAATGTCACCACCTACTGACTTCTAGAAACAAGAAAGGCATCCTCATGATTCCCTGTGCACTTGTGCATGAAAGCACTCAGGTGCTGTAAGATTTTGTTCATACACAACTGTCACACTCACAAATAGATGTCTGGTCTTTCCATAACATATATATATATATATATATATTATTTTTTGCAATATTTCTACCTACTGGAAACAAGCTGTGTTTCTGTTATCTTGATACCATTTACTGAAATAACCAGAATGTCACTCTGGTGACCACATTTTCTTTTTTCTTGATATATTTATAAACATGAGATATTAGCAGCATGAGAAGGTCCTCCAGAGGCATAACAATTAAATCTTCCATGACAACATATGTAGTAAGCTGGCTGCAATGCAAAGAACAGACTGCCTCACAACGTGCAGGAGCGATGGACCGACACCAGCACCTGGGGATGCCTGTTCAAGGGCGTTTGCTAGCTTACATCTGTGAAAAGCAGAAGAAAGATATCACAATAAACCATGTTTCAGGAACAATTGTATTAAGGAGAAAAAATACACAAAAGCTAGTGGCAATTAATTAAATAGACATCAGAGGAAGGGAGGGCAGGAAGGAGAGGGGAAGCAAAGATACACAGAGGGAGGGAAAGTACTACATTAGACCTTAGGCATGTGGTAATCAGCATCTCAGACAAAATTCCCCATCCTCAAGGGGCTTGATTTCCAGGGGGTGCAGAGAGGGGAGGAAGAGACCGTAAACAAACAAAATGAGTATGTATAATATGTGACACAGAGCTGAGTGGTTGTGGAAAAATAAGTCTGTAATTGGATATGAAATGGGATCTTGAGGGAGTAAAAATTGTGGCCTCAGTGGCCAAGGAAGGTCCCTGTGACTTATAATAAAGGTCAGACGGGAAAGAGTCTACAGCCAAGAAGATGCCTGGGGAAGAGCCTGAGCCGCAGAGGGCAAGGAAATGTTCCAGCCCTGAGGCCTAGTGGTCGGGGGGGCCCAGGAGAAGTGGCCAGGGTGGTCCCAAAAGACTAGGTTTCTGGACATGAAGGGGGAAGCAGCTGTGCATGGCCCCTTAAACTAGCAAGGGAAGTAAGTAGCTTTTACTCAAGAGGAGGAGGCAGTCCATTAGAAGATGCTGACTGAGAGGAGTGATAAGATCTGGAGGATATTCCAGAAGGACCCCTGCAGGGCTGAAAGGACACAGGGAGTAAGGGCAGAAGCAGCAAGAGCTGTTCTCAGAGTAAGATGATGGTTGAGGTTGAATTTAGGATGTGTTTTGAGGACACAGGCAACAAGCCGTGCTAGATTAATGGGGCAGGAAGGAGAAGTGAGGAGTCAGGCGTGACTTCAAAGTTTCTGGCTTGAATAACTGGAAAAATAGCTTCATGAGTTACATGTTAACTTAAACAGTCAAACAAGGGGAAATGACTTTTTGATTCACAGACAACTATTGACTAGGGCATTTCAAAGTCTAGGGAGACAGATTCAAAGACTAACTCACTGAAGTGGGTAAGCAGAACACATTGGAACCACAAGGACCAGAGGATTGGATGAAGATGCAGGGAGAGCAGGTCAGGCCCAGCTCATGAGAAGGGGAAGAAGAGAGTGGGGCAAGGGTAGGTGTGATTCACCGATTTCCAGCAAAGAGGGGTCAGTTAATTTAGGATGAGAATTATAAAGAAGAGAGAGGTGAGGACCAGTGGAGTACCTATCTGTCAATGGAAGAGGACAAGCTTGGAATAGGTGCCAGGATCTGGAAAAGAAGTGGGGGTTTAGAGATCTCCAAAGTCTGGCATGAAGGAGGTACTAATGGCAAAGGGAATAATTTAAACAGATAAACAGAAAAGGGAGAGCATCAAGTAGGTTCTAGCAGAAGGGCTTAGGGAGGGGAGGTAAGAACAAGAGGACAAAGCACCTGGAGGAGGTTGACTGGGGTTCAGAGGGCACAGGTGGGGGTTGGGGGGGAGAAGCAGGCAAAGTAACCATCTTCCCAGCTCCAAAAGCAGGGGTTCTCTCACCTTCTCAAGGCAACAAAAGAATTTCTAAGGCTTAACAACTACTTCTACTTTCAGCATGAAGAAAAAGTACACCAGGGTATGCTAGCTCTTCATTTCTCTGACTACTCTATAAAAATACACTAGATATTAAAGTCATGCCATTAAAACTCCCATTTTTAATTTCCCCAGAGTTAAAGCATAGGAACAATTAATAAGTTAAGCCAATCCTTGAAACTAGCCAAGTACCCTATTTATACCAGTTTCAAGACCTGTAGTATGTAGATACCAAGGTGGGGTTAGGAGTTATTGCACAACCACAGTCCTTAAGTGAATTAGGTGCTAAGAGGCAATAAACTGATAACTGGCACATCCTCACAAAGACTTAAAGAGGAAACAAACCTCGCTGTCCCAAACGTTTACGAGTGGTTGGTTTTTAAAGTAAGCTTTTATGGAGGCAGCGCTGGCTTGCCAGATGACATGCTCAGGGAGATGCACTGTGCATGCACTGTGCTCCATATTCCAACCCCCACACTGCATCTTGATCACCACGCAAAGTCTTCTCCAGTGAATTTTTTAAAAAAGATTCTTTATTGGCTATTTTATTTTTCCTTTTTTTCAAACTGGAATTTCACTTGAAACATGTCTTCTGTGTATCTGGATTGCTAAAGAGCTTCAGTAGCCTGAGTCATCCATAATCAGCTGCTGGTCAAACAGTCTGCATTTTAGGCCTCAGAAAACAGGACTTCCAGACAGGGAAATGGAAGAGGAAGAAGAGAGGCTCTTCTTCCTAAGTCAAGAGCTGTCCAGAGCCCCAGTTGGGAAGAATGAACTGAGCGTGACCCTCAAGCTGGCTCCTCAAGATGGCATGGTGCTTGCTGGCTGCCTGAGTAGGAATGCAATATCCCACTTGGGGTTCTGAGACCTCTGATTTCTTTGGAACACTCTAACGGGACACATCTTGCTCTAAATCAAGCCTCCCATCATTTAATGCATCTAAGTAGAGCAAGATGAACAGAAGGATTCACCTAACCATCATATTCACCCCTGCCATCACCAGACTGAATGAAAGTGGCCTCTGTTTACTCTGAAGACATTGGCAACCATGTGCGATTCAATTTCATTGCATTGCTACCAGAACGATTCTATTTTTTTCTCACTTCAATTAAGCAGCTAGTCTTTCTCATTTGCAACTTACCTCACTAGTTCTAAAAATTATTCTGTAGTTGTACGGAGATACATTTTCTTTCATTTCTTCTGGTTTTTCCCTTCGAATGCTCACAGCCACAGGACCAAGATTCTCATCAGCCCCAAAATAGTTCCAGTGTTCTTAGGTAAAATAAAACAAAACAAAATTAGGATGCTATATTCAGCTTTATACTTAGATCACTTAGAAATTATATCAGTAAAATGCAAATACACTTAACAAATATTAATATTCTTCAATGAGTTATAAAAAACAAAGACTTGGTTACACAGGTTTAGTTTCAGAGGAGGTAACACTGAACAGAAGTGGCAGAGGTGGCCTGCTGAGCTTTTTACGACTATGTAACTAACCATTCTGCTATTTTTTAAAAAAGGGAACCTGTTTCTTTCCCCCTGTCCTACCATTTAAGTTGGCTACACTGCATGTGTCTCCTTGACTAAGGGAAGGCTGGTGTTAGGGCTTTTGCGGTTTAAGAACAAGCAAAAAAACAAACCCTTAAATCTATGGAAAACAGGAGAGAGGAATTTTCCTGAGCTTAAAAAACCATTCCTTGAACTAGGGAGAGGAGAGAGGTCTGCAAGTCACTTAGCAGCACTCTGCTCCCCGGAGACTGAGTAAGCCAGAGAGGGAGTTCAGAGAAACAGCTTCCCAGTGTCCCAGGGCAGAAGCCGACACCCAGGCTCTGGGCTTCACCAGGGGTTCCCAGGGCAGGTAGCACAGAAAGCATTCAGCCAAGCCACAGGACCCCTCCTCAGGGTTCTAGTGTCGCTCATGAAGCAAGGGAAGCATTGGGGGTAATCTCCAAATGACTGGTACTATTTGCCTTCCTCCTGACAAGGAGAACCAGAACCAAAATTAATTCGCAGGAAATGAAAGTGACATTTATTGTGCACATAAGCATATATTTCTTGAAAAAACTAAAAATTTTGATAGATACATGAAATATTCACAGATGAGAAAGTTCATAAAACATGAAATATATGAAGGTTAGGGTAGATGACTTACTTTTTATTTTATTATTACTTAAAATTTTTTAGACCTCTAAAGTACTTCACATTATTATATTTTGTTGACATGTGACATGGCAAAATGGGTTGTGACATGGCACATTATTTTCATACAAAATACACTGGTATTTGAAAATCCATGTTATTCCCATGCAAAATATATATTTGAAAATCCATGAGAATATTAATAAGAGTATAAAATGTTTTATGGTTAAACACTTTAAGAAATGTATATGGATATAATTTGCAATTATTAAGACAATTAGAAAAGATAAATACTGAGAAATCTCTAGATATCATAATCCATGGAAATTCAAAATAAGAAAAACACAATGGGAATACAGGCAGCAAACATCTCAAAGATGGACAACTGAGAAACAACCCACTACATGTCACAGATTCATTTACAAACACTATGTACACCCTCAAAGCACAGCACGTGAGAATCACACTCAGAGGTTATTTACTCTTACTTTGCACATAATTTTAATAAGCGTGGTTGTCTGGTCCTCAAGCCCACAGCTTTATTTCAGAGGTGTGATAATTCCAGATGTTGACAGAGTCCAGAGTGTAGGGCTGATACAGACTTGCATGCAGACAGCAATGTGATAGAACGACTGACGACGGGGAAGGAAACAAAAGGGAGGAGACAGAAATCGCATAAAAAAGCGGACAAGAAAGAACTCAAAGAAAAACAAGACAGCAGTCTGGGGCCAGTTACTGAAGCAGCAAAGAGCTCAACACACTTCCATCACTTCAAAGCTTGTTTTAATACTGCAGCACAGAACAACAGTGGATGTGTCAAAGAAGAGTGTGAGTCATGGCCATCATATATGGTTCCTTGCACTACAGAGATTCAAGTGACACCCAATTCTAGAAGCTCCTCTAACACTCCACCCACCTCAGAAAGGGCAGGTAAGACTGTTCTCTGCTGCTTGGAAAGCCACAAAGATAAAGGGTTGCACTCAAGTCACCATCAATAACCCCCCACTCATGCCCAAATTGTCAGTGGTCAGTTCATTCCCCTCTTCTTCAAAGCAGATGTTTCACTAGCGATAGTTCTCTATTCTAGCTTCAGGTGAAATCCCCCCCTTCAACTCCTCTTCAATCTCAGTGAACAACAGTGCTGTTTATACCGAAGAGAAGTCACACCAAGGGTCTCCAGCTTCATTTTTCACCATTATAAACACAAACTTACCTGTATCCAGACTTTTGCTTTCTTTTCTTTACAATCCAAGACCATGCACTTCCTAAAATCTGGCCTGTGCCCAATACACCTGTGCAGGGGCTCTATGCCTTGTTCACCTTCTCTTTATCTTTAATCGCTCCTTCCCCCTATGTGCACATTCCCTTCATTACTTAACTAGGCTCAAGTCTACATCTCTAAACATAAGTTACAGTCAACTACTGGGAACTTCCTCAAAGACTGCCTAATTGCTCATTACTTGAAATTATTATAATCTGACTTCCACTGCATAGGTCACCAATGAGTCTTAAAGTTAAAATAAATAGATACCTTTAGTCCTAATCATGTTCAAACTGTCCACAGCAGCTGGCATAGATGATTGTTTCATTATTTTCAGAAACGCTCTTACATCCTGGCTTTGATGACACTATTTCCCCCTGATTTTCCTTTTACTTTTCCGGCTATTGATACTTTTCCGTTCCCCATCTTCAATAATGCATTCACTACTCTGAACTTCAACTGCTATCTCAACCTGACGATGCTTAAAAGTATGCCTCTACTTGACTTCTCCAAGTTCTATACTTCCCAATGAAACTCATTTTTTTGCACCATCTACATCAACAAAAGCAAATACCCCACTTTCATTAAATCCACTCAGCCCCACCTGCTTTCAGCAACTTATACCACATGCAGCTAGTACTTGAGCCTGACCTAGCATCCTACTTTAGCTTGACGGTTTGGCCAATGACCTGCCTGCTTATTACTTGTTTCTAAATTCTAAATGGTTAGTTTGTATCCACACCTTTCACATAGGAATCAGGTGATCCTTTAGATCTGTTCATCATTATCAAGCTTAAAATCCTTCACTGGCTTCCTAGGAGTCTGTGGATACTTTTCCTGGCTTCACCAAGGCCCTCACAACATACAACCATCCACACCCCAGTTTCAACTTAGTTTTTTTTCCTCATCTCAGTAAACTATACTCCTTGAACTTCCAGCTGCTCAAACTTTCAGTGCTCTTTCTCATCTAAAGAACTCTGCCTTCCCACAACAACCCTGGACTCAGAGAAGTCTTCTCACCCCTCAACTCTCACCTGAAATGCAACTTAGCCCACCTGAGTGACTACCAGAATGACTGTATTAATACATCCTTTTTGTTTGTGTAGTAATACACCTGCTTTACTTTATGTATTAAAAAGAAAATACATAAAAACACAAATTAGTAAAACCAAATACTTTGTATATTTCAGACGCAATAATTCAGAAATTGTAACATAAAGTGTACAAACTTAAAATTTATTAAAATATAAATATATAAAACAATTTTGTATAAATCAGTAGATAAAATTAAAATTCAAGACTGGACATGGTGGCACATGCCTGTAGGTGGCAGCCTAGGAAGCCACGGCCGGGGCCAGGGATTGTGATTCGAGTCCCACCAGGGGCACGTAGCAAGACCTAGTACCCAAAAAATAGCTGGGCGTGATGGCATGCACCTGTAATCCCAGCTACCTGGGAAGCTGCGTCTAGGGATTGCTTGAGTCTATGGTACCCTGGGCAACGTGAGCCTGCGATTCCACAGGCAAAAACAGCAAGACCTAGTCTCCCAAAAAAAAAAAAAAAAAAAAAAAAAAAAAAAAAAAAAAAAAAAAAAAAAAGGCAGTGTTATCCTGAAAGGAAACCAAGCCCTACATTGATGATAATTAAAATTTAAAAAAATTAAAGATCATTTTTTGTGTGTATCATCATCAACCCCTGTCTATATTTTGACACAATTTCTCCCAGCTTGGGGAACACTTGATGGGACATCAAGTTGATGGGACAACTTGAAGGTAAATTTAAACACTTGCTTTAGCTCTATCATCAAACAAATCCACTTGTTGCTTGATAACTCTCAGAAGCTCTTTCTAAACTTGTGTGTTTGTGCAGAAACATTATTCTACTTCAACTGAAAAAGAGCTCTATTATTTTCAACTAAGCACTGTATTTGATTTTTATCTATTGAATTTGCACTGGTTTTGGTGCAGGTTCTGGTTTGGGTCCCTGTATTACCCCCACTACCATGATTAGACTTTGTCTGCTCAAACAACCTTTCAACTTAAGAAAGATCTTACAGCAAAAGCCTTGGGGTTTTTGTAGTTTTGTTCACTGTCCATTTGCTTCTGCTCCCAAGGATTACAAAGGCACACAAAAATTATTTTTACACAAACACAGTCTATTAAATTCAAAATCCTAATTGTTACTGATAAAGAAAGATGGGTTCAATTATCATTTAAATTGACACAATGAACCCTTAAACTTTGATCTCAAGACAGATGGCTCCATTTCCTTTCTCTTTTAGTAACAGCCTTTGAAGGGTAATCTCAGGCTGGTTCCAATGGTCACTTGTAGGTTCTGCCTGTCCTATTCCACTGGAGAGCAGTCCCTTCCTTCTGGTGCAGAATTAAATTTTCCTACTCCCTCTTCTAACTCCACCCACTGCTGGTAGTGCTAGCCACCAACTGCAGACAACTCTTCCACCTGATGCACAATGAGGTTTGCCTTTTGAGGGGCAATAGGGTGCAGGAGGAAGAAAACAAGGACAGAGAAATTACAAGTATTAAGAATGATGCAACTGGAGGAAGGAAAGGGGAAGAGAATTGGGATTCAAGCAGGGTAGGTAAGCTTGCTATGAAAGAATTAAAATACAGGTATTGTACCACCAAAGATAACAGCATTTTAGTGCCAGCATCCAACTGTTTAAAGAATGGCCTTTTCCAGGAAGTACCCCTCTTGGAGACTGTCTCTGGTCCCCAAAGGGCTCATTCCAATTATAAGGGCAGAGATTCAATTCATGAGAACTAACCAGCGTCATAATCAAACTTTGTGTCATAATCAAAAGCAGGTCAGTGTAATGGATGGGACATTTACCCCAGACTGGCTACCTGCCAGAATTCTGTCCCAAAGCAGTTCAGTAAGCTTATAATTATTAATTATTGCTGCACAAGAGTAATTACCCACATTTATAAAGAGCACAGTGCTCTGAAGTTTCAAATCTTTCTGCAGTAACTTAAGAAGCAGGGTGGTCTACTTGCCAAAACTGCATGGAGGGCCTGAAAACAGCATGTGCTAAGAAGTCCCCAAAAGCCTCCTTTATGTCAACGAAAGATAGCTTTTAATTCTAAGTTTTGTTTACATTAATAAATGAAAATTTTGACAGTATAAGGAAGATGATTTGAATTAAAGGGGCAATATAAAAAAACCATCAAAATCTGAGTTTTACTGGTCAGTATCAATTTATGACAAAGTCAATATTAAAATTTTTAAAAAGTTGACCTCATCAGTAATCAAAGAAATGAAAATCCTTTGGATCTATAGTAAGCATTTAAACACAAAAACTGCAATTATTCAAAGTAGTCAAAATTTTTTTTAAATGTATAGTCATGAACACATCAGTCACAGCTTTCTGGCCCAAATTTTCTAAGAGCCATGTGGTGATGAAAATCAAGGTTTCTGAAAAACTCACGCTGTTTTATTTACAGGCCTCTACCTATGGGAAAATCAGGCATGTAGGGAACAAAATCTACTTAACCAGGTCACTCATTTAAGACGGGGGGGGGGGGTGTTTAACTTACCTTGGGATAGACATCTTGGGATCCAAGAACTTGAATTTCAAAAATGTTATCTTTATTCTGATGAACTTCTAGCTGAAATTTAGCATTTCCATCAATTATAAAATGCAGGCAACTAACTACAGTAACCTTTCTTCCACATGTGACTCTAATATTGACAACAGATATTTTCCTATTGCATTACAGTTGTTAGCAACATATCGAAAGCATTATTCACTACTTTGAAATTATGATAATTATCAGACCTGTTGCTGGATTTTTTGTAATGTACTAAGGAAGAAACATATCTACAAGTAATGAAATTTTAAACATTTTTGTAATTGCACATAACAAGTTTGGTGTGCTTTTTGTATCTTCTGTTTATCTCATAGACTTGAAAGCATTTTTCTAAGAAAAGTCCTTAAGTTTTAACAAAAATGCTGAAAAGGGATACTGGGGGCAAAAAAGCAATTAGGAATGTGACGTAAGCATTATTTATAATAATTAGAAACTGAATAACTTGTATCTGCAATAGCTGGAAAATGAAATAAATGACAGGGAATCATGGAACTGAAAAAATGTAAACTTGTGTTTTACTCAAAAAAGGAATATTCATGCATTGAAAAAGATGAGAAATAATATCATTAGTTACCACACAAGATAAATTTTCTATAGAAACGAGTATTCCTAGAGTTATATTCCATAATGAATATAACTGTTACCATATATAATTATACATAACATATGTAGTAAGTATAATAGGGAGATCTTTAAATATAAAATCATTTCTTCTTTTTTATACTTAAAAATCTCCCTATTTATTTTTATAAAGAATATTGTAAAAGGTTGCCTTTTATCTGAAAATTTTCATAAAGAAATTCAGTTTTATTGTTTCCCTAAGTACACACAATTATGAGTCACCTACATACACAATATTTCTCATTTCAGATTAAATGAGACCTAACAAACAGATACTTTTCATTTACAATCAGGACTTTTTTGGTGATAAAGTCTCTGAAATGCTAGAGATAACTGCTTATCTTTATAAGCAAAATTTTTCCCTCTCTGGTTTTCATTTTTGATGTTATTTTTGAGGTAAAATAAAGTTTGTTTTACAACACTAAGCATGATTTAGAGATTCACACCTCTTCAGATGTAAGTTATAACGCCACATATACCAGCAACATACAGATGGCCTAAGAGGCACATGAAAAAAAGTGCTTATCATGAGGGAAATGCAAGTTAAAACCACAAGCATCAACCACCTCATACCCATGAGAAAGGCCCACCTCAGGAAAACAGAAGCAAGTGTGATAAAAAGAAACCCTTTCACTGTTGGTGGGACTGTAGATTGGCCCAGCCTCTAAAAGAAACAGTATGGAGGTTTCTCGAAGTATTAAAAATAGATCTACCACATGATCCAGTAATCCCACCTCAAGGTATCTATGCAACAAGTACAAAAACACTACTTGGAAGGGCATGTGCACTGCTATGTTTCCTGCAGCACTCTTCACAACAGCCGAGTTATGGGAAAGGCTGCATTTAATGCTACTCCTTACTGTTAATGCCTGTTAATACTCACTCAAAGGCCAGCCCAGAAGAAAAAGAATTCAGCATCCAAATAATACGACACCTGTCTCTATCTCAACTTCTTTTTACTTGCCAACACCCTTTGTACCTTCTTACAGGGATACTGAAAAAAGATGTCTTCAAAATGTTTTTGTAGGATTTAGAAGCAAGTCCCTCAGATACCCAGCAATTCAGCCAAGGCAGAAGTCACTGCAGCCCAGGGGGGGACAGGGGAAGGGTGAGGGGACTGGTCAGTGAGGGGACTGGTCAGTGAGGGGAGTGGTCAGTGAGGGGAGTGGTCAGTGAGGGGAGTGATCAGTGAGGGGAGACAGGGCTAGCAGGTATGTCCCAAGCACTCAGCACAGACCCATACACTTGCTGACTGTCCCTGCAAGCTGTGATGCTTCTCCCTGACTGAGCCTAACATGACCCGACCTACTTGCAGTTAGGAAAATGTCTGCTCACAATGCCCTAAAGCTCAGCCAAAGAGCCTCCCATGTAGAAAAGGGGCTCCATAAGATCAGGTGAGGAACTGATACAATAAAGCAAATGTTTTTTGAACACCTATTTCAGTGTTCAGGATGAGTAGCTTACCGTTATCTTAAGTTATAATGGGGTATGTACTTGGAAAGCAAGTAACAGGATTTATTATGTTATCAACTTAGAATGAAATAACAGCTTCAAAAGGCTCTTGATTCCATGAGACAAAGAAACAAATTCTATGGAAAATGGTAATCAATACCATGGTTGATACTGACTTCCTCTGTCAGGGAACTTGCATCCTATTGCATGCAAGTGGTTTGAATGTTAGATGCTGTTACTGACTGTTCCTGGAGGTGTTTATCCATTTACTTATCTTGATTACTTTTCCACTTACAGAAAAGTTGCAAAAATGTACAGAGCATTTCCGCATTTACCTAAACCAGCTTCCCCCATGTTAACTACACACATACACCTCATGTAACTACATACAGTAAAACCACTAACAGAACAAGGAAATTATTATGGCTATAGCTCCATTAGCTAAAGATCTTACTCAAACTCCATCAGCTTTTCCATGATGACCATTTTTATTCTGAAATGCCATTCAGAACCCAACGATGTACTTAGTTACTATTTCTCTTTCATAACCTGCAGTCTGTAATTCTTCCTCAGTCTTTACTTGTCTTGCATGATCTTAACACCTTTCAAGAGTACTTATTACTCAATGTGGGCTTGCCTGGTGGTTTCACTTGACTAGACTGAGGTTATACATTTTGGGTCAGAAGATCACATAAAAACTGTACTGTCAGTGCATCATGGCATGGGTTTCAATGACATGAACCCGATTCAGCTCACTGGGGAGGTATCTGTCAGGTTTCCTCACCTTAACGTTATTACCTTTTTCCTTGGGGTTGACAAATATCTTTGGGATTATGTAAACCTTGCTTCTCCTCCTGTCTCAGCACAAACCATCACTCACTCATTTTAGCATCAGTCAGTTGTGACTAATGAAGTTTACAACAGTAAAAGTCAATCTCAGTAATGGTATCTGAGGTCTTAAGGGATCAATCGGTGGTCTTGGTGAGTGTCCACAAAACCACCATGACCACCACAGATCTGGCTGTGGTCTCATTTCCTGAAAAGGAGGAAAAGGTATTGCAACATACTATTCAACATCTGGACATAGTACACAAAGGGTCCCACTGCTCTCCCTGGTGCTTAAGTACCAGACACACTATATAGCCTTGCCTCAATAAATCAATCCCATAATTCACATTGGCACCAGACATCTCTTCCCTTCTAGAACAGTTTCCAAGCCTACTAGGAGAACCGAGATGGGTCCTGAGCCAGAGTCTCATAGAAAGCACAGTGTAGAAATGGGGCAGAGCGACTATGAACTCCAGGAAAGAGCATTTGTACTTTTGGTGAGATAGGGGTCTACTCAGGCATCACAAGCGCAGAAGAGACAGGAGCTAGTCAGATTTTAAGAGCAGAAGGGAGAAAACCCACTCCATGCACTAGGACAGACAGAAAAGGCAGCTCCACTCAGGAGTGGGTACTCTAGTGCTATTCCAAGCCCAGGGGCACTGCGTGGGTTCTCATCCTGCTCTTGTCTGCCATCGGATGCAGGGAGCGCTTCCTGTGCTGCTTTCCCAGCACAGTCCTCAGTCCTCCTGCATAAGGCAAGGCCAGTCAGGGGAGGAGACCCACAGCACTGTAGAGGAAGCCTGCACCTGCTTAAGTCTAGCCTCCACCACCTTCACTCCTAACCATGACCAAGCTCATACAAATAAGGAAAAATAGCAGCATAAGAGAAAGAAAAAAGAAGAAAACAAAACCCAGAACCCTGATGATACAGATAGTTCAAGGAAAAGAAATTTAAGAGCTTTTTCAGTTAAGAATGGTGGGTGTAAAATAAAGACATGCAATTATGAATACTAACTACATGAAAATAAAAATGGTGAGTTCCTGGAGAAGAAAAGTACAATCACTCAAACAAAATACAGTGAAAGGAATGGACAGGATGTCAAAACTTATATCAATCCCTAAGCAGAAGGCAAAAATGATACAGATAGAACAGAAATAAATGGAAATAATGGAGGATGAATCCAGGGCTTCTTACCGCCATCCAGAGGGAACATGAATTACAGACCTCTAAACATGTTTTTAAAAATTAGGAAAAAATTTTAATAGTGCCTCCAAACAGCACTAATGACAGACTAAATACACTGAAGGAAAGGTCTATTTTGTTCTTTTCCAGGCAGTATAGCTGACACAGAGTAGATGCTTAATAAAATGTCAATTGTATAACTGACGTGTATATATGGTTATTATTTTTTAAATTAGTAAATAAAGGGCGCTCTTATTAACAGTAAATGGGATAAAAATGTGTGTACAAAAAGACATGGAAAGTGACAAACAAAATTAGTGGAATTAGGGGAAGGATTCATTTCTCATGACTGTATTTTTACAGTAAGTGTGTGTACTATGTGTATTGTCTGTTTCCGTCCACCAGAATGTAAGTCCATGAGAGTGGTCTGTTTTGTTTTGTTTACCACTTTAGAGCCCAAAACCATGCCAAAAATGACGAGGCACACCTATGCACTTGGTGGTGGCAGCCAAGGAAGTATAATACTGAGCCCCCTTCCAGAACAGACTTAAAACTTATTCAGCCGCAGAAATGCAATCATATGAAAAAGTCTCTGGTGAGTGGTGACTGGTTTTTTTGTCTTTTGCCTCTGCAATAGTTTGGAGTCCAGACAGACTCTTTGTGGCAGCACCCCCGGAAGTGACTACATGTTTGGTAACAGGGCCCATTACTGCCCAGCTTGGGACTTCTCTCGTGCTCATTCTTTGCTCCATTGCATTGGCTGACAAAGTCATATCCGCATTGTGGTCTGGGGTTTCCCCTGACTCCTTTTTCTTCTTCTTCCTTTTCCTTTCAAGGTATTATATCTGCAATTGTAGGCAAAAGGCTTTCCTCATTTTTTATTCTTTCCCAGACATAGTTCCCAAATCAACTTTCATGCTTATATGGACTCAACATTTGCTTCTCAGAGGACTCCACTTTCCAGTGTTTGTTGCATGATTACAGTGTGACTTTAATCATGTGAAGTGTAAATTGTTACATGACTACATTGTATTTGGCAAAGAAAAGAAGCTGAACTTAAGTATTGCCAATGAGAAATGGAGAACTGAGAAACCTATTGCTAGAGTTTGGATAGGAGATAATGAGGGTCTGAAGTTACAGAACTGAGAATTGGACAGAGAGAACAAGAGGTTAGGAACAGTTTGAAAGCATACTTAAAGAGGCCATTCCAAGGATCTGACTGAAGGATAAAGAGCAATGCTAAGAGGAATATCAGAGAGGCCTGTGTTTCACACCTAAGTTATGGATGACAATGGTGGCATTTGTAGAGGGCAGTAATCATGAGGATGGTTGGTTTAGAAAGAAAAAAAAAAGATTTAAAATTGTGTGTACTGGTTTGAGTTACCAGTTAGATAGCCTACCAGCTAGAAGCAGGTAACAGTCAGTGAGAAACGTAGCAGGAACAAAGGAGAAAGTCTGGTATGGAGTCATTACTTGATAATAAAAAAGTAATAACTATTTTTTTCCAAACAAGGAGTTTTGAAATCATTAATTACAAAGGACACATGTAAATATGATGCTGAGGAAATAAAAGACAAAGGTAGAAATAGTTGTCTTAATAGTGAAGTACTATACAGTTGAAATATGGAGATCAGATAGAGAGAGAGGTTCAATGGAGGAGAGATGGAAATTGGCCATCTTGTAAAGATGTGAGCCATGTGGACTTGGCCAAAGGCCACTGGGGACCTACAGCCCTTGGCTGGCCTGGGCTAGCCTCATGTGTGCTAAAGGTTGTTAAGGAGTTTGCAGATTTGAACTCCATGTAGGAGTTTGTTTTGCTGAGTTTGTCTGAAAGAGGCCGTGCAAAAGTTAGGCCTGAAAAGAAAGTAAACTTTGCTGGTTTGGCACCATGGAGTTCCTGCTACCTGGAAGACAAGGAGAAGACAGTGTGGAAGACAAGGAGGAGCAAGCCAAGGGAGCAGCCAAAGGAACATGTCTTCAAGCGTCTGGAGAAGAACTCTGACTGGACATTGCAGATGGGAGTGAGGCCCCCTAAACCAGACACCTGAACCATAAGGGAAAGGAGCAAAACAATACAGAGAAGAGATTGGAAAAGACAGCCTGAAACAAGAAAACATGGACAAATCACAAATACAGATTGGTTAACACTGAAAACCTACCAGCACAGTTCACCTGGTCCCAAGAAAACAGTCCCTCACTCAGTGAAAGGACACTGCCACAGGAAAGAGACTAATGGACTTAACACAGACTAGCAAACAACAAAGAGGAGTTTGAGTGAACAGAGGGGGAGTCTAAAAGGGGGAGTTACCCCAAAAAAACATTTACCTAGGTTGTGATTTAGAAGTGGCCCAACAGCAAAGCTCCTAGAAAGGAGACTAGGAGACCTACCATCAGCCGATGGCTGTCCCCATCGAGGAGCAGCTCTACCAAAACATAAGACTGGGAGTCATGTCCCCAAAGGCAAAGACCTGAAACATAATGGGATGGAGCAACAAAACGAGGCAGGAAACAACAGAAAGAATAGCCACCAAGAAACAAGAAGCATTGATACAAGCCAAAGGCACTCGGATTGACCAATGAAGGCAAAAAAGACTAAAGGGCTAAACATGGACAAACAACAAAAAGAAAGGAGGCAAAGACACCAGAGGGGGCATGGTGGGGTGGGGTAATCCTATGGGGATCAATAATTATGTAATAATGTATTGTACAAAATACAAAAATAAAAAATTTCAAAACTAAGAAAAAAAAAGAAATACTATATAGTTGAATATTAAATTTGGTTCTGAGATGAGATAAAAACAAAAGACAAAGCAAAACAAAACAAAAAAATAAATACCTATCCTCAAAAAAAAAAGAAGATACTGTGTAGCCACTAGTGCATAATTCCTGGTATCAAATTCTAAAATTAATTTCTTACACGGAATTTTTCAAGAAGATTGAGAATGACATAAAAGGGCAATGTCTTCAATTCCACCTTTTGTACAAAAGCATACTCTGCACCTTTATATGATGGACCCTTAAAAAGATAACCAAGTATTTGAGCAAATTGACCCCCTCACTATCTTACTTTTAGAAATAAAGTATATGAGGGGAAGCTGAGGCATACTTAATCAAGTTTAACAACCCTCTGAGTTGAGATGGTTCAGGCTGTATGAAATCAGAATACTTTAAGAGATCAGATCTCAAAAGGTCAGTGCTGGAAATCAGGAAGCCACAGCCAACAAGGGACAGGATGCTTGTTTTCAAACAGGCAAACTTTCCTACAGAATGACGACCTTGCTCCTAGAAGCCCTGTGCAGATAAAAAAAGCAGCAGCAAATATATTTTGAGGACAGTTTCTCAGATAGTAGTGATTTAGGGCTGTAGAACTCTCTGAAAAGGACTCAGATTAGATTAGATGGCTACCTTCAAATGAATCACTGCAAATTAGTTTGTGATCTCAATAAAAAAATAAAACCAGGGCATCAAAACAAAGAATTATCATACCTTAATAATTTTGACTGAAATTAACTAAATTCAAGAGCACAGAACAACACAGTTCAAGAGAACTGCTGGGAAGAGTCATCACTGACCCTGGAGTTTACCATTTACCTGAAAAAGAAAACTGTCCAAATCCAAAAAGTAAACACAGATAATGATTCTTAAAGAACTCTAAATTATAACATATCCCACAGTAACTTTCTCAAGCCTACTGTTGCTACACACCTATAGAAGGATTTAAACAACAATGAAAAAATAAAGCTAAACAAAATGAACAGAATTTCTAACAGCTACTTAATGATGCTCATTTAACAAACTAGAAGTTGAAGACCAGCTCCTGATAGCAAAATGAAAACTATAATATAATGTTAAAGGAGTCACTTCAAGTACAAATGAAGCTAAGTGCACAAAATCTAAAGAAATGGTGCTAAGAGGACAGATTACAAGAGGGTAAGAAGTAGATAAAGACAACAGGATGTCACAACAGCAACTGAAATCCAATTTGTTGTGTCTACAACTGATGAATCCTGGGACCAAGCACACTGCTGAATCTATGGATTGTGTGTGTGAGAAGCGGAAAAGGAGGAAGGTGAATAATAATAATAATAATAATAATAATAATAAAGTCAAATTGGGTGGGTTAAAATTATCAGAATAACTAAGGACACACTTTATTAGCTTCCTCTCCTTTCAGGAGAGAGATCTATTCCTAGATAACTTCGCACTGGTTAACAATATTTTCTTCTGGTCATGGGGTGTAGGGTGAGGTCCTGCCCTGCCCAGTGACACCACTTCCAATAACCTGACTTTGAGAGTGGCCATTCCATCCAGCATCAAGATAAATCCTATATTTGTGTTGATCAATGAAGCAACAAATGTCACTGCCAGGGCAACCCATGGGCTTCTCTTTTCCATGAACGCATCCTTTCGACACACCTCACAGACAACTGCACGCTTGGTACAAAACTGAGAAAGCCCTGTGTGGCCCCATAAAGAGAGAAAATGGTTAGGAAATTCTTCTCTATAGGGATGCCAGACATGGAGGAAATGTCATAATTATTCTATAGCAGTATTTTCCACTTACAAATTTCCTTGATACTTTGATCATGGTGACTACATAAATAAAAGCTAACCACAGAATGTATACATACTCACAGAAACTAAGCCAATTAGTGCCTATGCTCTCCTACTGCCTAGTTTATGCCTTTCCAGGAAGGATGTGGGAGCATCACTTGGACTTCAATCACAAGGGCAGCTTTGCCTTGGGGTCCCATGAGCACTGAGTACTGCATAAAGCACCACGGATTAACACAATCAATGCCAGCCAGTATTATTACTGTCACTCAATCCTGGGTGAGTCTAAACATAAATATCGCACACACTAGCAAAACAGCCAAGAAAATGGGCAGGAGAAAAGAGCACTGATGGTGTGTTATTTTTAATAAGTGCAAAGAATGGGATTCCTCTACATACCTGATATCTTTCCAGTAAAGGAGTGGGCTTACATGTTGGAGCCAAAGAGCCTCTAAAGTCTAAATGTGCAAAACAATCATGTTTATAAAAATAAACATGATTTGGATGGTCTTCTCATCCAAATATAACTAAAATTTACATTCAATGTCAACCACAGGGGACCCTTGGGAGAAATGAGACCTGCTCCCCCCAGACTTGACCTCAGTGAAATCAGAAATGCTTTAGACATCAGGATGGAAAGTATCTGGTGCTGGTGAAGCTGGAGGGATGGCTAGGTCGGAGGTACATCCTGTGGCTGGAGAACAAATTCCACTTGACATTAACGTACAAGCTCCAAGAAGACTCATTTTCAGATCTCATTAAGAAAAACTACTTAGAGTAATAATTTCAATAGGTCAAACCTAAGTATTAGAAATTATGCAGATTTCACTGTATTTCTTTTTTTTTTTGAGACTAGATCTCGCTATTTTTGCCTGTGGAACTGCAGACTCACGTTGCCCGAGTACCACAGACTCAAGCAATCCCCAGCCTCAGCTTCCCAGGTAACAGGCACGCACCACCACACCCAGCTATTTTTTTGGGACTAGGTCTCACTACGTTGCCCCGGTGGGACTCAAACTGCGATCCCTGCCCCCAGCTGCAGCTTCCTAGGCTGATGCCTACAGGCATGTGCCACCATGCCTGGCCCCTTCACTGTATTTTTAATGATGCAGTAGAAAGTACAGAAAGCATATAATTTGTTAATATGCAGGTATACTTTAGGTGGCCTAACTTCGGCTTCACATGTGTGGTGTGTTATCATGTGACAAATGACCTGCCTGATTTGGAAAGTCTAAGGTGTGTGGTCCAAGAAAACATGGCAAGTATGGGCAGTAACTGCTTTCTACTGGAGTGAGTTCCTCGACTACACCTCTGCTCTGCAGTCCCTCTGACCCCACACTGGTAGAAGTCTAAGGGCCCTAGTAGGCCGCCTCAAGAACCCTGTACTTCTGCTCCTACCAGCTGAACGTGATGCTGAAAGAGTCTACTTTGTCTTTCCAACCTGTTTATGCCGGATGACTTGCCATTATAATTTTAAACTTTAAATCATGATAGCTGGTGGAATAAAAGTACAAAAGATAAATTTTGTTTCTATTAAAAACTAAGTTGAAAGCTTTGGAAGAACTTGACACAAAAACAAATCACTAAAAAAAAAAAAAAAGTTGTTGAATCAGACAAGGGTGATTCAACTACAAAAAATGGGGGAAAAAAGTATGAAACATATGATCCTGTAAGATCTGAACTGCTTTGCTAGTTACTATCTATGCTTTTGCTTTTGTAGTTTCTACTGCAATAATATAATTCAAAATAGCAAAATCACTGTCAAAGAGAAGTCACAAATTTCACAAGAGTTTAATGAATGTATGTTGATGAAAATTAGAAATTTAGCACACGTGTGTTTTTTAAAGATTCCCTGCTATTGATATTTTCAATTAATCAGTTCCAATTATGTTGGGAAATAATGTTGAAAATTTGGTGACTTTAAAATTTTTGATGCATCATTATCTAAACTGGATTACACTGGAATACAGGTGTTCAAATTTTTATCCCAGGCTCAGTCTGAAAGATAAAATACTTGAAATACACCTCTACCAGATTTGAACATAAAAACTATTTCTCCAATGCGGTCAAGCATAGCAGAGAAAAGGATACAGCAGTATGGAACAGGGCTGTGCTCAGCCACCCAGAAGGGGTTTCTGCTGCAGTGCTATGAGCGCCATAGCACTATGGAGATGCTATGAGGTGCTACGAGACCCTATCAAGTTACTTAATCACTTAGAGCCCAGTATTCTCATCTGGAAAATACCATCAATAATGGTATCCACACCTCAGTGGACACAGAGACACAAAGAAAAAAATACATTTAGAACAAATGCTCAGTAAAGTTCCTGATAAATAAGACAGTGCAGGTAAGAAGTTCCTGATGATAATAAGTGCAATAATATATCGTTCAATATATATAACAATATATATCACATATTCAATATATAATGTATATTGTTCAATATATATAGTTCAACAATAGATAAGAAGTGTTCATTATTAATATTATCATATTAACAGGGAAAAGTGCTACATAAATAATACCATAATTATGTTTTCTTATGTTGGACTTAATGACAGTTTTTATCAAGAGCACAGTACCCTCACAAACAGATCAGAAACATCTGTGGAGAAGGCTACCTCTGTACAATAAAACCCGGGTTCTAGCTCTGAGTGTGACATTTTTACATCCTAAGGGACATCTGGCAACTGGAGTGAGGAAAGGACGTAGAAGCTACGAAAGCTGTTAAACATTCTACAATGCCTACAATGCGTAACGCAATAATCTCCCCACCCCAAGTATTAGCTAGTCCTAAATGCCAAGGTGTTCACATAAAGAAACCCTGTATCCTGATGGACAGCATAACAAAGATGTGATTTCTAGTATCTGACCTCCAGAAAGTTTTGCTGAGAAAATAAAGACTGCCTAACAATGAAACTGGGATTTTCATTATCACATTGATTCCAAGATTTCCACTTTGCAATAAATGACAGGGCTTTTAGAAAAGTATGCAATAAGATTATAAAGTACAACCCGACAACAGATGGAAATAATCCCCCTATCCCTCCCCCCAAACACAAAAGACCCAGTGTGTTTAAGGTACTAATCTCTTTAGTGTCTTTTTTACACAAAACTGTGAGACCCAGATTTGATCCTTGGCTCTGACACTAATTTGGCTCTTTCTCTGATAATGTAATTAATTTTCACTAAAATTCCAGTGAAATGAATAGGAAGGTATTATAATTCTCTAAATATTTACTGATGAGAATGTCGAGGAAGGTAAGAAATGGTCTTGTACTATCTGTGAAAGTGCTAAATAAATGAAAAGCATCATGAAGATACTTGATTACACGACACTTATTCCCTAAAGGTGACAAGTCTTTCACACAGAATCTAGTTTCATTCACTAAATTTTAAGTCAGGAATATCAAAAGACATGGCATTGTTATATATGAAAAGGGGGACGTAATAAAAACAAACAAACAAAAAAAAAAAAAAAACAGGGCATAAATTGCCAGCAAATGCCCACACAGAACTATCCTCCTGTTGTCTGGAAACTGCTATCAAGACAGGAAAGGAATTCATGCAAATCTTCTGGCACGCTGCTTCCAAACAAACCTTTTCCCAGAAAACACAGCAGAAGAAATTTTTGAAAATCAAAGATTTCCGCTCACCTTTCTGGTAGAAGAATTTTCTGTAGTAGTATGCACCGAGATCCACGTGCTCCACGACGTATCTTTTCACTCTGTCCAGATGCAACACCAAGTTGTCCTTGGGAACTTCAAGCACTGCCACTCCTGCGTTGGTGCAGTGGGAGCTGAGCGTTGACTCAAAGGAGGCACTTTCACATCCACTAAAGGAGCCGGAATTTGACTTGGACAGGCTGATCTTCCTTTCCCCTTCACCACCGATCTCATTCCGAAAATAGGGGCAGCTCATGACAAGCTCGTTGCTTTTATCGTCTCCCTGGTCCATGCTGAGGCTGCCTTTGGAATTCAGGTCCTCCGTGCTGCCCATTGGGGAGCTGAAACTGGCTGAGTGGGACAAAGGCCCCGAGACCAAGGACGCCACGGCCGCTGCCGAAGCCCCCGTGGTGGTGTTCCTCCGCTTGATCACGTTGTGCCGGTTCAGGATCGCCTCGTTCAAGTCAAACAATATGCTCTGCACATCGTAGTGGGCAAAGCACTTCGGGCAGGTCCAGGGCCTGACAGAGTCTTCCGACCGGTTATCTTCGAGGTCCGACGATTTCCCGAGTTCATCACCTTTGGCATTGCGTAGCTTACGGAAAATGGAGGAGTCTCCAGTTTCGGACTTGGAGCGTCGCTTGAGTGGTTTTTCCCTTTCCTTAAAGAGCCTGAGGTTCTCTCTCTGTGAGATGGGTCCGTCGATAATGTCCAAGGAGAAGCCCGAACCCTTGCCCCCTCCGGCGATGAGAAAGTCGCTGAGCTTGGTGGGAGTCGGGCCTCGGTCCGACTTGTCATCCTTATAGCCCTTTAACAGATCGAAGAAGCTCTCTCCGGACGTTCCCTGCTTGTCGATAGAAGACGTGCTACCGTATTCCCTGTGCAGCGAGGGCCCAGTCTTGTAGGTGGGCGAGATACATTCATCGAAGCTATCCACGTCAAGCTCACTTATGGTGATGTCGCTGTTGCTCCGCTGCCGGATCCTGCGCAGCGCTTTCCGGGGGGAGCTGGGGTAGGCTTCCGGCATGAGGAACCGCGAGTCCATGTTCTCCGACGGTCTCGTCTTGCTCTTGAGCGTGTTCTGTATGCTTTTGAGCATGGCTGAGTCACTGGAGTTGAGGCTCACAGAACTTCCCTGACTCACGGGACTGCTTTTGGAGGACATGCTCTCAAGGCAACTTGAGGTTTCTATTTCCTGGCTCGAACGACTAGATTCTTTTATGTTTTCCTTTCGCGGGGGCCAGTCTGCAATTCTTGCCCTCACCCCCATCTTTGGGACTCCAGGGGTCGAGGTCACATGGTGAGAACCTTCACTCCGGGGGGGCCCTACAGGAACCATGACCGAAGGGCCTAAGCTGCCATTTTGGGAGCGGAAGCGCCGCATATACAGGTCGTCGCTGTGGACCTTGGGTGCGCCATCGCTGCCCACCACCGAGGCCCTTTCTGAGGACACCGGCCTTTCCGTCTGTGACCGTTTCAGGCTGGTCATGGTGTAAAAGCAGTGAGACTTAAATCCCTGAAGAAAGGACCACCATCGTGGCAAGTGTTAAATGTGCACTTCCCTTCTGGAGAAAGGTTTCCAGAAAACACAACAGTTGCAAGAGATCTTAATTTTTTTCATTTAAAGGATTAAATGATGCCTTATTTTTCAACCCCTGAAAATCAGGATCTTCAAAACATTATAATCCACAGACGTTGCTTTGCTTCACTCTAACAGACAGCTTTCTTTCAGAAAAAACTGAATGGAACTTGTATTATGGGTACTCTGTGGCTGCCACAATCCCATGCTTTTCCTAAGAGAGAGAAGGACAATTGGAATTAGCATTTGACAAAGACATCTAAAAATAAATATGCTACCGCCAGAACCAAACATATGAAAATAAGGCTCAATAATGGTCTGTGATTCACAGTTCACAATCCATGAGTTTAGTGAAGCAGATTTGAAAGCATTTAATAAAATCCGAACTTAAACTGCAGGCATCAAAAGATCACGGATACTTTAGCCGAACTGAACTGTTTTATGTAACAGGGTCTGTGGGGGTAGAGGAAGTCTTCTTCCAAGATAGCCAGCCTCCTGCCCCAAGAACACACCAAGTGCCGGCTCTAATGACCTCTAGAATGTAGAACATCAGGAGCCATGGCTCCGGCCAGAAGTTGGAAACAAAACCAACAGGGTTCAATAATTAGAACAAAGCAGCTTTTCAACAAAACTGAAAATTGAAGAATTATGCTCTGGAATGTGTTGCCAACACTTTGTAACACCCTCCATATTTCAGAATCCATACTTGCTTTTTGTTTCTTTACAAAGGCTGAACATAGTTGGAAAGAGCAAATACAACAGAGAAAATTAACAGGGCTTTCCCGGAGCCATAATAATGCCCGTTAGGTTAGCACACTTCTGTTATTTTCCTCTACTTTCTTACTTACCCAGAGGAGGAATATTTCAGGATGAATCCAGCATCCACCACCATTTCTAAGCTCTCTTTAGTTTTGTCTACTCTTAAAGCTAGAAATTTCACTAATTAACAAACTGCCCACATTTCCTTATTTGTTGCAACAAACCCGACCCTTCGGCACTAATTTATGAAGACAGCAGAAACAAAACGTTGCTCTGGGTAGACCCCTCATTGTTCCCCAACTGTCCGGCGACAGAACTGCTATCTTTCCAGGTGAAGGGCAAAGAAAACCAACTTCCTCAGGAGCATGTCAGGCAGCAGGCAAAAAGCACAGATCTTGGTACAAAATCCTGCATGGTTGCGCACAGCCTGCAAATAAAGGCAGAGGACCCTTTTCCAAGACTCCACAAATTACACAAGAGGTGGCCTTTAAATTCTTGCCAAATGCATGTTTGGAAAGATGCTGCTGAACCGGCACCGCGCTGACAGGGCTGCATTGTCTACAATTCACGGCTGACACCCCGAGGACGACCCGCACTCGCTGCATTCCACTCAACAGTAACAAGCACTTACTTCCACAATAATTAAGCATCTCGCTAGTCAGCTTCCTGCCTCCAAGGCAGCCGCTTTAATTTCCCCTGCAGTACGCACAGAAGACTTGCTGCTATTTAAAGGCTGGAACATTTAAGGGTGTTTCAAAAACTGCACGGTGCCTGCAGAATTCAGGGCCAGCCAAGCTCCAGCTGGGCTCACACGGGTCCGTCTGGGCAGCTGGTGGGATAAATATTAATTGTTCTCTGTCTTGCTCTGCTCTTCTTCCCCATCTCCTATGAGAGGGATGCTGGGTTTGTACTGCTACTTAAATTTGGCTTTTCAACTTTCTAGGTACTCTTACTGTCAGACTGCTGTGATTTTCTTTAAATTTTATAACTTCACGTGCTCCTCTGGAGCTGCAAGCATTCAAGTGTAATAATGTCCTAACTGTTGATTCTAAAAGCAGCACATGTGGCTACAGCTGCAGTTCAAGAAGTATTCCTCGTAAAAAGGAAGGAAAACAGTCAACACACTGAAATGCAAAGGAAATACCAGTCCATCTTCCAGAATTTCTTTTTGACAACCAAAACCAGAATGGATGAGCTTTTTTTTTTTTTTTTTTTTTTTTTTTTGTAGTTTGGTAAGGGCTTGGGAATCTTGCATGATATCACTACACCAGGGGCGCTGTTGAGTTTGGTAAGGGCTTGGGAGCAGGGAGAAGTTGGAGGGCAAACTACTTACTTTGGTGAAATAGCTTTCAAAGAGAGAATACAGTGGCATAAATTCTAAAGAGCTTCTTATAAAAAAATAAGTCAGAAGCTTTCAAAATTTCGTACAATCTCACAGAAATCTAAATAAATCACCTGCCAGTCTCAGATCCTATATTGGATGCTTGTGTGCAGGGACTACATTAGCATGTGAGAGCCAGCATGGGAAGTAGAGTGTTGACTAGTTTGGATCACAGCTGCCTGTACAACTGAAAGAAGACAAATAATAAGATTATTTGGGAGAGCTATCTGCATGGTACCAGTACTGCCTGGTAATGTCACAGGTACCCACAGCTTTAAATACTAACTCTAGGCAGTCATCTCAAAAATCACTAGCCGTGACCCTTTCCCCTGCATAAACTATATGGTAGTACTCATTTGAGATGTTTATTTTTTTTTTTAATAGGGAACTAAATGACAAACAGAAAAATGAAAAAATCTATTTTCCCCAAGAAATGAATGGGTGATAAGGAAGCAAAAACAATAAATAATTCAAGGAACCGAATGAAAGGAACAGCGTGGGAAACTTCTTTGTGCCAAGAGCATAAAGAATAGTTTAAAAGCTACACAAGAAGATGTAGGGAGGAAAATAATAATAATAACAACAATAATAAACCAACAACATCTACAGTTTCTTACTTGAAATAGTTGACAATACAACATGGCATAAGCTCCAAGAAGATGGCGTATTCTCCTCCAAACGTTTGTATTCCAAAGGGGGAATCACTAGATTCCTTTTTGGTGTAGCCTCAAATACAGAGTCAATTCTCAGGTTCTCAGGGTAGTAAGAGGAAATTCAGATGCCCTAATAATCTAGTGATACATAATATCACAGAATTTATGAAATGTCAATGTAAACAGTTTACAAAGTTGTACAATAGATTTAGACTGCCCATAAATAATTTTGCTTCAGAATGTAACAGAAAGCTATTTTAAAACATAAATGTGATTTCACAGCTCTTGAACATTAGTCACCTGAGATAACCAAATAAGGCAAACCATTTTCTTTACATCCCTTCTTAGATTTCCTGAATTTCACTCACATTACACAGAAGTAACATCTCAGATACTCTGACAGTACATCTCACTCCTTCTACTCAGCCTGAAACACATACAAACAACTCAGACAATGTCATGGATGATTTGAAGTTTATGAATCAGCACATAGCTTTTCAGGCTGAATTCCCACCTTCCCCCTTCTTTCATTTGCATTCAGTCCTTTCAACAGAAAGCAGGATGGGTTAGGAAAAAAAGAGTCCATGAATCTAGTCCCTGCTCTCTGAATATTTACTATCTGAGAAAGACAACACAGATGGAGGCCAAGTAGATTCAAATATCTTGCCCAGAAATTACCAAGGGAATAGCAAGGTTATAGCTACAAGACAGATATACCTGGATAAAGTGACAACTGAACTTAGAGAAAAGGAAGCAACTTAAAAAGGTCCATTTGGCCAGAGTAGACAGTATGTGGCTATGGCCCACCTTCCTAACTAAAAAAGTTCAAAGATGAAGGTTGTGTTTCAAGGCCCAGTTAAGGCTTGAAGTTGCTGTGTTACTTTGAGGGTGAGAGATAAACATGAAAAACTGGCAAAAAGCTTTGGTGGCAGAAGAGGGGGTAGAATGAAGAAAATCCAGGCTAAGTTACATATTATGTATTCACTGGTGAGTAGTGAAATGGTTCCATAGCTAATGAAGGACAGAAATAAATGAGAATATCTATCTTCTTAAATATGGTGAAATTTATGTAACAAGGAAATTGTATAAATGCCAAAGGGACAAATCTGAGGAACTGAAGGTAGGAAGGTAAAAGACAGAAAGTGGAGTAAAAGGAAGCAAGTAGAATGCCAGCAGCAAACCAGACTTGTTAGAGGAAAAGCTAGCATTTTAAAGGAAAGAAACCAGAACCCACCAACTCATGAGGGGCATGAGGAGTACCACACCTAGGCACCAGGGTATCAAGAGACCAGACGAGATCAATGAGGTCAGCGCTTTTGATGTACTAAACTCACTTAAGAGACACTAGAAACTTACCCTTCAGTACTATCAAGTGTGGTCTAATACTGAGCAGCTGGTTATCAACTTTGACATGGTACTAAACAACTGATCAGCACATCTGATCTGGAGGAAGGGCACGTGAGAGGCAGATGTCACTGGGACGATCAGTCAGTGTCCAGTGGAAAAGAAAACGCCAGTCAATTTCCCCCAAAAGAGTGCTTCAAATTCTTTAGTGTAGAAATATGTATATTTTTAAAATGGGCTTCACAATTAAATAAGGCAGGGACATACTATCTTATTAGCTCCCTTGGGATATGACAGTCCTTGTTAGCATGGCACAATGAACTCTGCAGTTAAAAATCCAACAACACTAACTTCACTCAACTAGAAGATTTTGACCACTCAACGGTAAAGAAAAAACCGATTGAACATTTTTATAGCATGTGCCCTATTGAAAATAATTAGGGACAAGCAGACCCCAATTACCAAGAAGTTTTGAAAGAATTTAAACAAAATTGCATCTATATTATAAATTTAGCTGTGTGGTTTTGGTGCTTTTTTAAGTTATGTACAGAAATGTAAACAAGTCAAAGAAGTTCATCAAAGGATTTACTTGTCTAGATAGTTGGATTATGAGTCACTTCTGGTTGAATTTTGGGTTTTGTGGTAGGCCTATATTGTTTTCTAAAATGAACATGTGTCGCTTTTGTAATCCCAAGAAAAAATTGGGGAGGAAAAAAAAGCCCATTATTTTATTGCTAAAAAAGTGAGGTGAAATAAGATTTGCAATACAGTATTATGAACACACATCTGAATACTAGTTGTGAAATGCTGCACAGCTAAAACTCCATCCATGCAATCACCAAACAAACCAAAATTTGACAGATGTCACTGAGATGTTCTCACTAATTAAAATGAAATCAAAGAGGACTACACAAAGCACAGAGAACTGGAGGTAGTAATATTAAGCAATTTTTAACAGGATTTGAATAATTACTATACAGGTAAGCAACACAATTGCCTTTATTTCTTCATTTACAGATGTTTTCTTTATATTTAATATGGAGATAAAAGTCCCCTCCTAGGACTTTTGGACTCCCAAGAACTCCTGCCCAAAGCCCCTGGCTTGTCCTTTATAAGGTTGCGGTGACTGCCTACACCAGCACAGGGTGAGTCACTACCACATCCCTATGTGAGATGTGAGACACAGCTACTCCCACGTCCATGTACTCCTCAATTCTGTCCTCCTCCAGCAGAGACTGGGGCAAACTCTGGAGAAAACTGCCTGTTGGACATGGAGACCCACCCTCTGAAGAGCGTCATGAAAAGATGTGAGGCTGTCAGGGTGCAGGGAACTGAGACTCTAACCCAGAGGAGGACTCCAGCAGTACTTTCTCCTCTGGGGGCAGAAGGCAGAGAGCTGGTGGCAACTGTATTAAGTTGGATTCAAATTAGGTAAGACATGATAATTGCCTTTGATGCACACAGGAGCAGCCTGGCTGAGAATCTGCGTCACTAAGACAGTTCTTGAGGCTGACAAGGTGGCCTGGATGAGTGCCTTTTCGTGCTGTGCTCTAAAGCTAGTTAGCACCAAAGGAGGATAACTAGCCTTTGATGATAACATTCCTTTGACTTCCAAAGGAGGCAACGTTTTCACTCCCCCCTGCTCCTATACTCTGCAGCAAACCAGAGAGGGAAGGAGGCAGAAGTTCCCAAGTGCTTTATTGAGGCATCATGCTTTTCTTGTTTGAAGATTTCTATTCCAAGAAGAACTTAGAAAAATCACATTTCAATTTAGCTAAAGAGTAGAAAATGGCATCACGAAAGACAATGAATGTAAAGCTCTTTCCACATACAAATCTATCATCCCCTATTAATTGTGATTAATATCAACATAACCTCAATTCACTTAGCAGATTTTAAAATACCACCCAAGACCAAGGATTGCATGGAAAAAAGTTAAAACATAATATTACTTCCATTGACTGAGCATCTCCTTTAATTACAGACTTTTTGTTTCTTTATTCTTACTAGCCTCTCTCCCAAGAGGCCGTACTTCACTCTGACAGGTCCATGCCTTCAGTCCTCACAAGCACCCTGAGTCGTATGTCCATTTCAGAAGGGTAAGCAGATTGTGCCCAACACCTGGTGCTCACAGATGAGCAGCCCCTCTCGGGGGCTGGCACTGAGAGAGTTCACAGCAGAAAAGCTACTCTGAGGATGTATTGTTAAAAAAAAAGCCCCCTTACAAAGCCTGAGAACCACTTCTGAAGTTCAACCCTGGTGTGAATCTCTATATCCAGCAGAGGAAACAACAGACAATTCACTTGCTCATTATGCTACATGACAGCACCCTAGTCACTTGTCCTCTGGAACCTCCAGGGGCTCCTCAGTTGCAACACCAATATTCTGTGACTCAAGTTGGAATTCAAGACTGTGGCACCTGCCCCAAACTGCTCCCTCTTCCCAAACAGCAGTAACACCCTGCAGCTGCTATCCTAAACCCACAGCAGCCACTTTTCACAAAGCTCCTGAACCTGCACCCACAGCATCCCTCTCTGGCCTTACATTCCAAATCTTACATTTATAGTCATTAGGAAGAATACCATGCCACACCAAGCTGTCCTTCCAGAACATGCCTGTCCTACAGCCTGCTGCCATCAGCTGGGCTACAGTGAGAGCCAGCATCATGGACCAGTCCTTCCTACAGAGTTCCACAAGGTGTGTTGTCCACCACCTCCTGCCCTGCTGCTCAGGAGGAACTGACAGCTGTTGAGGAACTGACCTCCGGCCATACCCCTTCTACGAGGGCACTCCTCCCCTCTAGTACTTTCTGAAATCCATGGTTAACACTACATGTGGCTGGTCTCGTCTCCCAGATCTTTGAGCAGAGATCTGGCTGATCCTTGTTCCCAAAGCACCTTTGCTCAGCATCCTTGAAACAGAATCATTATGAAAGTCACAAGGTTCTAACTAAATGAATCAGAAATTAATGGACACATTAACAGAATTTATAGTGTAATCTAAAACGTAATTATGGTTATCTCTTAGCTATCAGTGTTGAGAGAAGACATCAAAGAAAATTCATATAATCAAAATGTAATACAGATTCAGCTTCAATTTCTCTACTGAAAAACCCTTACAATAGTACAGTATGAAAAACACTGCAGTGTGGCCTTCCCTTTTATTCATTCATCAGAAAGAGCATGAAAAAATAGCCATGAAAGTGACCAAATCTCTTAAAAGAGCAATAAGAAATGAATCAGTCAGACTTGATTAAGACAAAGTATCTAAAAGGTAAACTATTGCAGCACAGAATCAATTATTAAAAATCCTAGCAGAGAAAAAAATGGCATTCACAGAAAAGATGGAAGGAGAGGATGGCTATACAGTGTATATGGGTGAGACAACAGAAGCCAGAAAATTAAATAATTGTCATCAAATTAACGATAGTCAAAATTTCTTTTACCCGCAAATAGTTTTTCCCTTTTGAAACTTTTTTTAGTGAGTTACATGCTTCTTACTTAAGATGACAATAAAACAGTGCAGAAACAGTTAAAAAATGTTTTATTAAGACATCTTAGCAGTCTGATCAAGCTTCCAGATATTGTGTGTGTGTGTTGACTATATGCACACAGCAAGATAGACACTGAAGAACAGAAACAGAGGAGAGAAAGGACCCAGTGGTTGGAAAAAATTCCTCTGAGAATACGTAATTCAGCACTAACAGAATCAGAACAGAAAGACAGCAGTGTGGTTAATCAAGAAAGGAAGACTCTACCTAGGAATTATAGTCTTAGAGGTAGAAGATCTCCTCATGCAAAGCAGAAATAAAATACTTGATTACAAACTTCCCAAAAGACACTTGGAATTACACACACACACACACACACACACACACACACACAGTGAGATACTTCCCAAAAGACACTTAAAATTACACACACACATCCACCCTGGTTCTGAAAACAGGTGCTCTACAAAAATGTTTCTGTAACTTGTCAATAAAAATTAATAGCAAATGAAATAACTAATTCAATGCACACCACATTCTTCCATGTGTTGTTGCTTTTTCAGAAATGATGATAAATATACAAACTTACATATACATTTTATATATATATATAAAACTTTCAAATAAAGTTGCTTTTATCTATTTTTACAAACTTTAAAATCCCTAATTTCTAAGTGATATTTTGCTTATAAATTCATTAACTTTATCACTGAAGCTATAATTTACACACTAGTTAAAGTAAAATGTAAATAAACCAAATGTTCAAAGAGAAAGTCTTCTTTTGTTTCCTGGCCACCCTTTTCATACTAGTGACAGAGTGAAATTAATCCCCTCAGTTTTAGCAGTTTTGTGTGTTTGCATTAGCACTAGCTTTTAAATGTGATCACTGTGCCTTCAGTCCTGAGTGTTTATAAAGTACATACAAACATAACACATTTATCCTCTTGCTTGAAATCTCACAGGAGCTCCCCTCCTGCTTTCAAGGTAAAAGTATTGCCCAAATGCCTAATACAGCTTCCTAATTAAACAGTCTTTAACTCTCTGATGTTCTGCTGGGTCAGAGGCAAAGGGAAAAGGGGCTGCAAACCCTTGAAGGAACTTAGGAGACTGAAAGGAAAGCCAAGCAGCAACTTTGTAGCTACAAAACCGCACACGCAACTCTTTCCTCCTCCTCTTGGCTCAACCCCAACCCTTCCTCTTTCTCCTCCTCCAAGCTTCTTAAGTCTATGTTCTCTGCCAGGAAGTGTCCCTACCACCTTCTCCTGCCCTTGAGAGCATTCCTGGACAGGCCTGCAGGTTAACACATGGTGATTTCATCTGTGATGGCAATGCTCAGAAGAGAGTGTCATTTTATTATATGATCACCTTTTGATACCAGCTCCCTAACAATAA
This sequence comes from Uropsilus gracilis, assembly GCA_004024945.1. Taxonomy (NCBI): domain Eukaryota; kingdom Metazoa; phylum Chordata; class Mammalia; order Eulipotyphla; family Talpidae; genus Uropsilus; species Uropsilus gracilis. The sequence continues at coordinate 40,412 of PVHY01000790.1, read as the reverse complement.
AAAGTGAGGAGTAATGAGTGTGGAGATTTCTGACAAAACTGTATTAAAAAAGAAACGATGTTGAAGTAGAAAATTCTTTAGCAGAACACAAATACAAGAAAAAGCCCACACGTGCTTAACAAACATGAGTTTGAGGAATATCAAAGACTATAAACCACAACACACTGAGTCATTTTATACCAATTAGGACACATTCCAGCAATGCCAGGCTCACTGCTAACAGTGCTACCATTACAACACACACCCTTACTTCACCTAAGCCAGTTAAAACTGGAAGAAACTGTTCAGGAAGAAAAAAAATGGTGGGAAAAAGCAGAAAATACTGTTGGATACTATAATCTCTTCCAACAGAAGGGAAAGAATGCAGAAGGGATTTTCTTCCATTGAGCCCCATACTCACACCAGCTTTTTGCAATCCTTATTCCTTCAATAGACCCCAGATGCTCTGCCAGTGTGAACTATGAGCATCCACGTTTTCCTCTTAAATTCCCCAAACCTACCCCATGCTTCCTTGGGTCCCAAAAGACAATCACACAGATATTTTAATTTTTCTGAATTTTTTTTTTTTTAATATTGCCTACTAAGTCACAAGAGCTTCAGGCCATGAACTGTGCCCTTTTTTGTTTAGGATACTTATTAATAGAGGCTTCATTATAAACACAAATCATATTTGAGTAGGATAATATAATACAACAAACACTGAGGAAGTTCAGTCTGCTAGATTCTACAATCTACAATCGCACTTTATAATCTATGCTTATTTATTTATTCAGCATCTCGTGTGTTATCAAAGAAGTGCTAGTGAAAGGAAAAATACAGTACAGGCATGAGGAGGGAAAAAACAATGCTTTACTTCATCTTTCCAGTCCCACATGTAAATACTTTCAGGTAACAGCACCACTTTCCTCCAGGAATCTCATATTTCTAATGAGCAAACTCATACTGCTATTTCTTCATTTATCAATTTTAGAAGAAATCTAAAGTTCTGATTGGAAGGTAAGAAAAAAGCATTCTTCCAGAAAGTACTCTCATTATTGCCCCAGCTGACACACATGTATACATACATGTATTTATCACAGAGAGAATGTAGATAGCAAGATTTATCTACATTCATCCTGCATAAAATCAGTAAAGTAATTTCTTCTTGTTACAGTGTCAAAAGCACCGTGTGCCCAGCCCTGCCAATTCCTTCTCTCTTTCCAAGTGACCTTTCTCCTAGGGCTCCCTGACCTCACACTCTGGTCCTGCCCGCTGATCTCTAGGTCTCCAGCAGCAGCACTTCCAGGGACATATCATCATCTCTGGGAGGCTCTCATACCTCCCAGTTCCTCTGGCTCACTCCATCAGTCTGATGGACCACTATCCTCACTCAGCAATTGGGCTAGGGACAGGGGTGGTGAAGTTTAGTCTTGTCATAAGGCTTCCACTAAATGATGGCTTAGCTGGGCATAAAGCTTGAACCTTTATCTTTACCACTAGAACTTTAAAGAATGGATTTCATTACCTTCTAGCTTCCTTATCTAATCACATTCTGATTCCTGTTATTTGATATAGGTTCTTTTTTTCAGGATTTCTTTAGGACTGTCTCTTTAATACTAAAGCAATCTTGGTGCGAGTCTTTCTATTGGATATCTAGTGGATCTTTTAAACATGAAAATATACTTTTTCCAGCTAAGTGAATTTGTGTGTGTGTGTGTGTGTGTGTGTGTGTGTGTAATTTCCTTTCCTTCTGTTTCTGTTCTTTCACATCTTGTACATTTTCTGTTTATTGGATATTGGACTCCTGAAGACCTTCTTTTCTTCTCCACACTCCCTAATTCTTTTTGTTCTAGGTACTAGAAGAATTTTTTTGAACTTCATTTTTTAACCAGACTACTTTAATTTTTTCATATAGAACTTGGGCTGAATTTTGAAGAGGTGTTGTATCCTTTATTTCTTCATTTATAAAAGTTCTATTCTTGCCTCAACACTGTAGTGTTCTCTCTCACCTCTACTAATATCAATTTAATTTTGAAGTCTTATTTTTATATACAGTGTATTTTCACCCAAATTTAATCCTCCATATATTATACTCATTGCTGTCACATAGGTTTTTGCCCATCTCTACTATCACTGGCCAGTCCTTTTTATTTACTACTGAGGCACTGAAAATGAGACTGAAGCTCTGTGTTCTAAAGGAAAGAAGTGTTTAGTTAAGCAGGTTTTCTGATAGGAGACTGAGTAAGGACCCATTGGTTTACTTAGTCTATAGGAAGAAAGTATACATTACAGTTTCTGAGTTCCTATTCCAGAGAAATTTCTTGTATTATTATATAGCCTTTCTTCCATCCAAAAGAAGATCTAAAATTGTCACATTGTCAATTAAGGTAATTATTACAGGCAGTGGGCAGACATATAACCTTCTCCCAGTCAATGAGACCTGCACCTGTTGGACACTGAACTGAAAAGCATATCTGGAGAGAGGAAAGAGACAGGGAATCAATGTCAACAGCCTTGGTGACAGATCACCAAGGTGCCTGCTGACAGTGCAATAATGCTGGATGTCAGTGTTCTGGGCAGCCTCTCCCTGCTTTCTTGTGTGACTACTGTCTTAGCCACTTGACCACTCCTGATAAGGTCCATTTTCTAAACCCAGTTTTACAGGCTTCCTGGTGATTCAAGTCACGAAATACTATTTCCATAAATTCCTTTCCTTCTTGAATCAGTCAGAAGATGTTTTTCTTATTGTGGGAACCCACAAATGGCTGCGTTCATAGATCATTTTTAGAATATACTTCAGTTTCTCTAGAGAAGAGCAGTTCCATTTCCTGCCTAGCTTCTAGTGATCTGGGAAGCAACTTCAGCAAAGAATGTTTCAAAATAATTCCTCCCTGTTTCCACAGCCTTGGGGCCTCCAACTCTGAGGTTGTAATGCCTCAAATACATTCACATCCATTTCTTTGCAAATAAATTAGTTACAAAATCTCAGCACATACCCCATCCCTCTTCCACCATCCCCCAAAATATGTTGACAATTCTAAAACTGCTTCTAAATTTCCTCTTATTTACTTCTGTATATTTCTCTTGTATCTTTTGATATTCATTTAATAAGTGTCCTAAGGCATGGGAGGGAAAGGATCAGAGCGCTACATTCAGTCTGACAAGTTTAACTGGTCACTAAAATGCTATTAGTCTAAATTGAAAACTTTCAATTATGAAATATTACATTCATGAGAAGCTAACTAGCATCCATTACCTGAATTTCCTAACAGCTAAATTTGTTTTAAATCACAATGTGCAATCCCATTCTCTCAGCCTCTCCAGAGAATTCTCATTCCTAAAGGCACAATATACCTTTCCCATTAGAACTTTGTAAGTTTATGAAATCTAAGTTGATATTATCATTTAGAACACATCCTACTGCAAATTTTTTTGTATGCAGTTATTTTCAAGATTTAGACATACTGATGCAATTCTTATCATTACTTTTATGTGTTTTCCATTCTCTGTAATGCTCCAGTTTGGTGATTCAAATCTAAGTTGTTCCAACTTTTTTGCTCTTATTGACAACACGTTAAGGACAGGCCTGTTCACAGTTATTTGCAAACAGTTAAGAAAGTCCCGCCTGGTGGCCTCGACAACCAGGAACTGCTTAATGTTGCTGTGGAACATCTTTCACTGTTACTAGAGTCTTCAAAATGGGTGTGACAATTTTATGGCCAACAGTAAATTACATAACACCATTTCTTGCCACATTTTTGCCTTCCAATTGTGACCAGTGGGATGGAATATAACGTCATCGTGTTGCTTTCAGTAGCATTTTCTGATAACTAATGAGAATTTTAGCTCCTTTACTGCATCTATTTACATTTTGTGTTTTTCTACTAAATCTTTATCTTCTTTGCTACTAACTTGTAGGATTTCTTTATATACTATGGATATTAATCCTTCATTAAACATGTATTTGAATGTATTCTCATGTTCCATAGTTCTACTTTACCTTCGTTTAAGATCTATTTTCTTATATAAACATTTAAATTTTTAACAGTGAAATTTATCATTTTTCTTTATTTTTGGCCTTTTTCTATCTTGTTTAAAAAAATCCTTCTAACCCCTAATAACAAACAGATGTTTTCCTATGTTCTCTTTAAAAATTTAAAAGCCTCTCTTTAAAATGTATGTCTTTAATTAATCTAAAATTTATTTACAGGAACATAATTTCATTCTTACTCTCCCACCATTGTTTTTGAATGGTGAACTACTCTTCAAGAATTTATATTTTAAAACTAGCATACATGTTCTCAGATTTAAAAGCAAATTAATTCAAAGTACTTACTGAAGAACTTCAGTTTATAATAAACCAGAAGTAAAGTCACTTTCAAGTAATGGCTCTCAAGATATATAAATTTTTTTAAAAATTTTGAACAAATGAAGTAAACAAACACACACACAGCAATATTGTGCCAATTTAAAAATATTAAGCCTAGCTGTATGAAAAATAATAAAGTATAGCATTATGTAAAGTAGTAAGAAGTTACATTAAGGCAGAAACCGAGTCATAAAAGGAGAAACTGACAAAAATAATCACATTTCATTATTAAGACAACTATTACAGTGTCTATACCAAACACTATTCCCAGTACTCAGGCAACAACACTGAATGAAAGTGAGCAAATTCTCTGATAATTTTGCTAGAATTTCCTTCCAGTAAAGGAAACAGATAAAACATAAATCAAAAAGTATATAAATAACAAAGGAAGGGATGAAAGAATGCTGGGAATCTCAATTCTAAAAGATGGTCAGGGAAGGCCTGAGCTCAGTAGACATTCTGCCAAGAGCTAAAGGAAGCAAAGGACAGCAAGGTCACCAAAGGCATCAGATGGACCCAAGAAAGACAGAAAATAAAAAGATGACATCAGTGAAACAAAGTTACTGACCTCTATGCCCTAAAATGGAACCAGCTTTGTACTGATGTGTACACAATCTGTATATAAAAACAGTTCTTTGAGTTCTTAACCTAAAATTTAAGTGCTTCTTAAACTTATTTTATATTATTGAATCAAAAGTTCAATTTTAAGAGCACTCAATAAAACCAAAATAATACCTACATGTAAAAGCATGCGGAAATTCAAAAAGAGATTATTTAGAATGTTTGAAAAAATGTAAAGCAAAATTTCTCACCTGTTTGACAAGGTCAAATAATATAGTAAGATAAATTTATATCTTTCCATATAACAATAAACTAAAATTTAACTCAGTCTTAGAAAAGTACTTGAAAATGTAATAAAGAAAAAAGTAAAATTTAACAAACAGTAACTGATAGAAAAAAAATTGTTCCTTGACAAAAAAAAACAATAAAATTCGTAAAGAATTCCTAGAAGTCATACTGATAGACATAAGAGGAAAGTAAACTGAAGATCAGAATAAATATATAAAGCCAGTGAAATTATTTTTAAAATCTAAGAATGGTAAACAAGGACACAGACATTGTCCCATTAAAATTGCAACAAAAAGCATAACAAGTAGAAAAGAAAAAAACAAAATCAAAAAGACAAAAAAAAATCACTAAAACATTCCTCAAATGATTACAACATGATACAGAAAATCCTAGTTTCCTTTACAACTTGATGAAATTTTAATTTCTTAAGAATATCACACATCATATATCCCATATGCATAGGGAAAAACACTCAGAATAACAAAACCTGAAGTAATATAAAAACTAGCAGGTTGTCCAATCAATTCTAAACTCAATCAATTCTAAACTCATTCTGACCTCAACACTCAAGACAGCAGAACTAGACTACATTATTTTATTGAGAAATGACTATTTGCCAAGTATTGTCACAAGAGCTTCCCATACATTATCAATTTACACAAATTAAGCTTTAGGTATTATTCAATCTTTCAGTATCCTACATAAATAACGAAAACAAGAATGAAATATAAGATCAATTAATAGACACAAATAATAAGTATTTAATGAAATTTTACATGTATTTCTATGAATTCTATTATTAAAAAGGCACTTATTTTAAACAAAAGACAATATATTAATATTGGAGTGGATAATTCACTATGACCCAAAATGATACATTAGTTAAAAGAAAAAAAAAAAAAAAAAAAAAAAAAAAAAAAAAAAAAAAAAAAAAAAAAAAAAAAAAAAAAAGGACCCTATCAGTTTTCTTATATACTGAACTTACTTAATAGCTGCTATATTCGCCACAGTGTCCCAGGGTCTGAAACATCATCAGACTGAGACGAATGAACAGCATGTGTACTATGAATAAGATGTATGATTATGTACACGAAAGACACAAACTGTTCAGAAAAAATATGAAAAATTGCTCCTTGCAAGGGGACAGATAAGGCTAACAGATGATCCACATTAAGAATATATCTCGTCACAATGAAAAACCTATTTTGTTATTTAGCAAAAGAACAAGTGAAAAGAACAGGAAAAGTAGCCTCATTAAAAAGAAAGTACAAAGGAATATGCTTTACTACCATAAAAAAATTCAAACTAATTCTCTGGTATAATGTACTGAAATACAATCAAATAGTGCAAAGTCATTAAAATATACAAATTCTAAGGAAAATAATAAACATTAAAAATTAACCTACATGAATAAAGATTTAAGTTACTGCACTCTAAATGCAGTATGAAATGGAAGTAAACTGGAAGTGCAAATGGAAATGGTTACATAAATTACAACACCAAATCAATTTCAAATAGCATAATAATAATATATGAGAAACATTTTGATATATTGTTTTAAAAAGTATGTATATATGCATACATATATATATATATATGATCACTGTCCCTGAATCTGAAAATAAATTACTCTCACTATTTTAATCATAATATAAAACAAAATTAATATCTAGATAGGTATTTAAAAGAACTTTGATAATGTATTAACTTTCAAATAGTTTTCAAAGTTAGATGCTAGAATATTATCACTGAAGTCTTATTTTCATATTAATATTAAAGAAGACACTAAAACTCAGTATTTACTGTCCTATCATCTGAGTCTTCCAGGAAAAATGACAGGCAATATGACTAGATAAGATATCTGGAACAAAATTTTAGGAAAAAAATCTATAATTCATTACAGAAAATCAGAGAGCCCAGGGACTTGAAAATGCACTGAGCTATTATTACACATTGTACTTATTCCAGCAGGTATGGAAGACAGTATCCATTACCTACCCCTATTATCCCTCCTAATTCTTCTATAACAACAGATTTTCGATTTGTGCAGGCATCTGTGGAGAACCCTGGCAGGCATCTTTTATCCTGTTTACCCCTTAACCCAGGGAAGAGATCAGGAGCTTTCTAAATCAGTCATGAATCCTCATGCCTTTTAGTCAATAGCTAATCTAGGCTTACTACTCAATTTGGTTGTGACCAGTAAGATGTAAGCAGATGTCTGCAGGATGCAACATCCTGGCACTCTACAGCCCTCCTGATAAAACAGACTCAGCTAGCAGGCCCTTTGTCTATCACACTGCCTACCCCTTCTTCCTGGAAGAGCAATAGCCAAAATTCATTCAAAAGGCTACATTCAAAAGGCTAGCCTGAGAAAATACACGAGTGGAATAACGTACAAAAATCCAGAGTGGGAAGGCAGGGAGAATGGGAGGGGTGTGATAAGGTGATATTTGTTGTTTAATTAACAGCTCAGTCCCACATCAGGGATTTTAGACCTGGAGACTGCACAGGAATGCACACAACCTGTTTTGGAAAAGCAGCATCTCACCACCAAAGAAAAACAGGTCTCAGATGAGCCAAACACCAGTGGGGAAAAAGATAAAACACCAGGAATGGCAAACCCTAAAGACTAGATAATATATAAGAAACCGGGACTGGAAGTGAAACAATCCAAATCCCTGCCCTTTGGGGGGTCTGGGATCACCAGTCTTAACTAATGGGGTGACTGTCATCCTCCAGGTGTGGGCAGCTGGCACTCCAGATTATGGGGTTCTCACAGTTAAATAAGCTGTGAGTGAGAAAAGGTCTATACATGTCCCACACATACCAGTCTTTTCTCAACCACTGGCTTCTCTGTTCATGAAAAAGACCACCTCCACCTGGTACCATGGCTGGGATAATATTTACCTATAATATTTGTTGACTCATCAGAGTTCAGATCATCTAGCCCCAGGAGCAGAAGTCTGCATCTCATGGGGAAGGCTCTGTAAAGGAAAGCCACTGGAAACAGCCTGCTGCTCCAGTACCCTCTTCACTACAGCCCCTGCCAATGCTACAATCCCAGAGAAAGGTCAAGAGAAGTCAGTCAGGGAGGTAATTTTTTACAGACAGCACCTCCAAGATGCTGAGGATCACACGGCCCTCATCTACCCTTGACTGTGATTGTACTGTGCAGCCTGTCTGTAGTATGAATTCATGGAGTTTTGCCTCTACCTGCATACCCGGGAAAAACTACAGGTTGCAGAACCAACTAACTATTGTTAGACACAGCTGAGGGGTCAGTGTTAGCCTGAAACTGTTGGGAAGTTGTGAATGAAGAGGACTACCTAAGGGGAGGAGTCATTGGTGATCCCCTCCCCAAGGTCAGCTGAGAGTCCTGCAGTCCCTCTGTAGGTCTAAACTCTCTCTAGCTGCAATCTCTTGGCTCTTTCCTGACCTAGTTCCTATCCTGTGCCATCATAAGTCCCACTCTAAACCAGTACATACACACATTAGTGTATTAAGCAAGAGCACACATCCCATGCTGGGCAAACAACCTATGGTTATATACTGTAATCTATAATCTTACTATGAGGCCAACCCACCAAGTTCAAAAAGCTGTTTAACTCAGTCCATTGAAATTAAAAATGAAAAGGCAGAGTACATATCACAAATGATGCGATAATAAAAAGACTGGGGAAATGTAAATTGAGTAGAACTAGGTTATTGATTTGAAGTAGAGTTTAAAGTAATAATCAAAACTACATGCTTATTGAAATAAGAAAAACAATCAATGAACAAAATGAGAATCACAAAAAAAAGAACAGAAAATATGGGGAAGCTCTAATTGGAAATGATGGGTACCAAAAAATTTAGAATGGAACATAAAAAATAATCAAGGAAGTGAGCTTGAAGGTACAGTAGTGTAGACATACAGACCACCAAAAGAAAACAAAATTAGAAAGAGCAAAAATATTAAAATATCAGGCAATATCAAGATAAATACTACCTGCAGCACTGGTGTCCCATAAGGAAATGAAAAGGGGGAGAAAACTTAATTAACAAAAGAATCACCAAGAAGCTTCCTCACCTAGGAAAGTTAGGCATCCAAATACAAAAAAAGCCTAAAATTTTCCAGACAAAATAATTCCTAACAGACATATGCCAATATTTTGAATTATAAAGTGTCAAAAACTAATGATGAAAATACTACGTGTCCAAAGGAAAAAAACCAACTCATGTAATGGAAACCACCATAAGATTACCTGTAGATTTCCTGCGGGGAAACTTTGCAATCAGAAGGCAACAGCATGACAAATCTAAAGTGCCTAGAGAAAGGATTTCCAGTTGCCAATACATTTGACTTTGCCAGACTATCATATCACATAGAATTAAAGGGGATAAAAGAACTTTACAGACAAATAAGAACTCCCTTAATAAACTGGTATTGCAAGAAATATTAGAGACTCTTCTAAATGAAAAGAAATTTTATCTAGAGGCAGTACCATTCAAAAACATACAAAATCAAGGCTAAGGAGAATAAATATATGTTGTATTAGAACAAGCCTGAGATCAGTCTGTTCAGTAGGTTACAAATATAGATCTTTATATATAAGCCTCAAGGTAACTTCAAAAAGCAAATCAGAAGAAACAGATATGAAATTCAAAAGGGAATACTAACAGCAGAAAAGATGCTGACACATAAGAGAACAGAGAAAAATAACAAAAAAATAGAAAATACCAAAAAGATAACAATAGCAATATTTCTATTTTAATAATCACTTTTGTTTGACTGTGCCGATGAACTGATCAGAAAACAACTTTTTACTGTCTACAGGAAGCTAATTTTAGTTCTAAAGACAAATAAGCACTTAAAATAAGTGGACAGAAAACAATCCTACATCCAAATATTAATCAAAACTTAATTCTCCAGTCAGAAGAGGTAACAAGATACAGGGATGGGCATTATGTAATGATGACTAAATGGCTTAATACAGAAAGAGACAACACTTATTACTACATATGCACCAAATGATGGAGCATGACAATACAAAGTAGTTAGTGACAGAACAAAAGAGGAACACTGACAGCAACACAATAAAATAGGGAATTTAACACCCCACTTACAGTCCTGGAGAGAGCAACTAGTAAATAAGGAAACAATGACCTTAAATAATGAACTAGTTCAACTGGGCAGAACAGATTTTACAGAACATCTCGCTCCAAAATAGCAAAATTTATATTTATCTCAAGTGCACATGGAACATACCCCACGACAGACCATATGTTGGGTCACAAATCAAGTGTTAATAAAATTGTGAAAACTGAAATCACATCAACTCTTTCTGATCATAACACTATGAAACTAGAAATCAACCATGAAAAGGAAACTGGAAAAATCTCAAACACGAAAACCTAACAACATGCTTCTTAGTAGCAAGTGGGTCACTGAGGAAATTAAAGTAGAAATTAAAAAATACTTGGAGACAAACAAAAAAGATACAAGTTAACAGGACATATGTAGAAAAAATGGTATACTAATATAGGCCTGTAATAGAGTAAAAAGAAGGAAATAATAAAAGTCATAATTTAAATAAATGAAATTTTAAAAAAAAAACAAAAAGACAATATAAAAGGTCAATGAAACTAAAAGTTGGTTCTTCAAAAATATAAGCAAGACTGACGAACTCTTAACTAGATTCAGAAAAAGAGAGATAATTTTAATAAGGGTATTTATTAGAAATAAAAGGAGAGATATTTCAACAGGTACCACAGAAATACAAAGGAACTTAAGATACTACTATGAACAACTAGACAGCCACAAATATGATTATGATATGAGTCACTTTTTAGAATACAGTTTACCAAGTCTAAACTAGGAAGAACAAGAATACTTGTATAGGCTGAATATAATTATGGAAATTGAAACAGTAATCAAATGTCTCCCCAAATCCAAAAGTTCAGCACCAGCTGGCTTTAACTAATGAAGTCTACCAAATGTTCAAAGAATGTCTATTTCACTGAAACGCCTTCAAAAAACTGAAGAAAAGAGAATATTTTCAAACACATTCTATCCGGTCAACATTACACTGACACCAAATACCAGACAAGGATATCACAAACCAATCACAATCACAGACCAATGTTTCTGATGAACAGAGATGTAAAATTTCTCAACAAAATATTAGCCAAACAAATTGACTAATACATTAAAAGGATTATATACTGCAATCAACTATGATTTATTCCAGGGAAGTCAGGAAGGTTCAACATACACAAAGTAACTAATGCAATATATTGCACATCAACAGAAGGAAGGACAAAATAAAATCTTCAGATGAAAAGAGACAGAGAAAGCATTTGACAACAACTCTTACCAGAACAGGGATAGAAGCCTCAACAGAAAAAAGAACCACGTATACAAACCTAAAGTCAATAACATAGCAATGATGAAAAACTGAGAGCTTTTCTATTAAGGTCAGGAACAAGACAAAGATGTCTACTTTCATACCTTCTATTTAATTTAGCAGTAGAGATCTGATCCAGGGCAATTAGACAATAAGAAGGGGGGGATCAGATTGGTAAATAAAACAATCATTATTAGCAAAAGACAAGACAACATACAGAGAAAACTCTGAAGACTCCTGTTAAAAAACTATTAGAAACAGTAAATGCAGTAAATTGTTAGACTACAAAATTAAATATAAAAATCCATTGAATTTCTACATGTAATAACGAGAACAGAAAATCAGAAAATGTCCATTAAAATGCATCAGAAAGAATTAAATATCTAGAAGTAAATAAAAAACAAATGAAAGACCTATACAATGAAAACTTTCAACACTACTGAAAGATATACAACAAAGAGATGGAAAGACAGTCCATGTTCATAAATGAGGAGAATTGATACAGTCAAAATGACCATCTTAAGAAAGGCATTTAGTAGATACCATAGTATCTACCAAAATTCCAATATTTCCTAAAAAAAAAAAAAAAAACCAACAGAACAAATACATTAAAAGTTTATATGGAGCCACTAAAGATCAAAAATAGCTAAAGCAGTTTTGATTGAAAGTGAAATGGAGACATCATGCTACCCAGTTTTAAATTATATACAAAGCAATAATAATCAAAACAGTATGCATTATAATAAAAAGAGAAATGTGGCTCAGTGGAGAGTCTAGGAAAAAACCCACACATTTATCATGACCTAGTTTATAACAGGGAGCTATGACTATACAATGGAGAAAAAAATCTCTTCAACAAAGGGTACTGGGAAAAGTGGAGTACAACATAGAAAAGAATGAAATTGGATCACTCTCTAACTCCATACACAAAATAAATTCAAGCCCATGAGACACATAGATTGATTTTATATATATGGAATACTATTACTATATATTTGGAATACTAATACTAATTTTAAATGTTTTTTATATATATAATACTATTCAACTGAAAAATGAAACTTTGTCATTTGCAGCAAATGAAAAAAAATAGGGGATTGTGTGAACTCAAGTAAGAAAGATAAAAGTAAATACTGAATGATTTCACCTATATGCCCAATATAAATAAATAAATAAAGTGGAAGAGTGGACAAAACTGAAAATAAGCTAATGGATGCTGACAACTGAACTGAGGTTATCAAAAAGGGGGTATGGGGGGGGTGCAAGGGTGATAGGGGTATAATGGTTTGTAGCGGATATTTAGTTTTGCTTTTTTCTTACAGGGAAAAGGAAAAAGATCCAGGGGTCCTCATGATATCTGTGAACTTGAGCACTGGTCCCAGAAAGATGAGTCATGAGGCCAGGCACGGTGGCTCATGCCTATAAGCTTCAGCCTATGAAGCGGCTGGGGCTAGAGATTGCGGTTCGAGTCCCGCTTGAGGCCCGTAGCGACACCTAGTTCCAAAAAAATAGCTGGGCGTTGTGGCGCTCGCCTGTCATCCCAGCTACCTGGGAAGCTGAGGCTGGGGATGCTTGAGTCCATGGTACTCTGGGCAACATGAGCCTGTGGTTCCACGGGCAAAAATAGCGAGACCTAGTCTCAAAAAAAAAAAGAGTCATGAAACTGCTTTTTGGGTGAGAAAACAAACTTGTGTTTGCTTAAGTCACATTAAAGCAGCCTTCTAAAGCTTATAGTGAGACATTTTCCCAACTGATAACAGCAAAAAAAGGGGGGGGAAGTCTGAACAGATAAATGTAAGTTTTATTCACAAATATTTATCATTTAATATTAACTGAAAGTTGACAATTGATTCACTGAAGATATTTAAACAGATTGAAAATAGCATAAAAAATGAAAAAACACGAACAAATACGTGGTAGGTTATATCCACTAAAAATATATAAAAATCTTACACATGAAGCATAAATTTCTTTGAGGTATTTATAAAGACGTCTATTTTCTCAACTATAGTTTAATAACTAAGATAAAGTACATCAAGTCTGGTTTAAGAAAATAAGATGAATTTTCATATAAAAGATAAATTTAAGTAATCTTCCTACTTTAAATGGGTGTTGGCTTCTTTGTCAGCAGTTAGAATTTGCTTTTGGAAATTTCAAAAATTAAATTTTACATTTGGTAGGGAAAATACACAAAAGCTATCATGTTTGCAAAGATGTATCAGGTTCCTAGTATTCTACTAATGAAGCAGGAACTAGATCTAAATACTTTGGCTTAAGGAAACATTACTTTCTTTATTCATCCATGTTTACCTGTCAGGTAAATAAACGGGTCATAATACTTCACATGGCCATCTCCATAAAATCACTATTATCCAAATAGTAAAACCATTAATCTTTCAAAATGTGTTCGCTAACACTGACAGAAATATTTTCTTGGGGGAGTCCAATGCCACTGGGAGGGAAAAGTATCTATAAATATTAAGAAAAACTTCAAAACCATTTTTGTCTTGCTATGCATTTTCTACCAACAGAGAAACTACAGTTAAGTTTGAGCAAAAAACAAAAATGTTGACATCTGTTTTCAGTTTGCATGCATTAAATACTTCAGATAATTAAATAGAGAGGAGACTTAAGATTACTTAGATCACAAAGTAAACTTTTATACAAGCAAATCATTTTCATGTGTATCGGGCAAGTATGCCAACTCCAGGAGCCCAAAGCCTTTGCCAGCCATCCATGCCATTTCAACCATGGTTCATCGAATGAAACCATGGAACCTGGGGAGAGTGAGCCAGTGAGGCTCTTCATTCTCCTTCTCTAAGAACTTCTACCTTTAAACAAATTGAAGTGCTCCCCATGTCCAGTGTCCTCCAGTACCCTAAAAAACCAACAGCTCATAATGTGTTCATAAATTTAACAGAAAGAGGGAAGACTGAGTTCACCTTAATTAAAGCAATATTCTTGGTACAGTTATAAGAAAGTGGGCATCGAGCACAAAAATCTGGGTACTGAAGCAAACATATTGCTTTTTTCAATCTATGCCCAGTTTTCACTCAACAAATATCTATTATATAACAAAGAGCCAAGGCACTGTCCTACATGTTGAAGTTACTGCCCTAAAATGTTTACATTTAGTGACAGAGACAGACCATGAAAAAGTAGACATGAATTACAGCAATACAACTCAACCTACAACACCTGAAATGACACCAAAAATTTGAAAAAGACAACTTAGTTACGAACCAAAAATCAATACTTCTAGTAATTATGTAAGTTTAGTATATTTATTTTACAGCAAGTAGAAGATTTTTTCATTTCAATTGAGTTACATTTGCTTTTAAATGGAACTTGTGCAAATTAAAAACTTAGTAGTTATCACCACATAGTAATGTCAGGAATAATATTTGGCATTTTCTTAGGCAGCCAACTCAAGTCTCAAGTCTAACACTGCAGTCTATATAATTCTGGAAAAGTGAGGTAGGTTTCTATCAATTATACCAGAAAGGAGTTGAAGTGATAGGGTGTGCCCCCCCCCCCATTGTTTCCTGTTTAAGATTGCAGATTTTAAGGACAGGTAATGTTAAAATGGGGGAATGACCTTAGCTGGAATTTTCCTTCAGGGGGATGCAGGGGGAAGAAAGAAGTGAAATAGTCAAGGTGAAACAGATTTCCTGGAAGGCTTGAAATTAGGGTATATAAAGGGTATGCAAACAAAGAGAAGGATTCGATTTGATTCAATTTAGGATTTAGGATTTAATTGGATTGGGATTTCAATATGGAGAGGAGATGGGAATCGGCCATCTTATAAAGATGTGAGCCATGTGAACTTAGCCAGGTGGCCACCGAGGACCTGCAACCCTCGGCTGGCCCAGACTGGCAGCATGTGTGCTAAAAACAGTTACGGAGTTTGCAGATTTAAACTCCGTGTTGGAGTTTGCTTTGCTGAGTTTAATTTGTGTCTGAAAGAGGCCGTGCAAAAGTTAGGCATGAGAAGAAAGTGAACTTTGCTGGTTTGGCACCGTGGAGATCCTGCTACCTAAAGGTGACAAGGAGAAGACAGCATGGAAGACAAGAAGGAGCAGTCAAAGGAACATGTCTTCAAGTGTCTGGAGATGGACTCTGTCTAGACATTGGTGAGATGATCAGGACTGAGAGACTGAGGATTTTGGGGCAATCTGGGAAAGGACTTTAGACAATACTGAGAAAGGGTTTGGTCAATGTTAAAGTATTCTGAGTCTTACATGTTTCTTTTGTAATTATAGGATAATTAAAAATCACTTTGTTAAAAATAAATTAGTCAGCACTGCACTGATAGTCTTACATTGGTTTGGTATTTTGGTTAAAAAGGCTGGGGATGGTGGTAAGAACCCACGAGTGAAAAGTTTAAACTATGTTTTAAAGTTTTTCTTTTTAGGTCTAAAAGAAAAAAAAAAAAAACAGAGAAAAGCTGGTAGCTGATGTTTGCATATCAATGGTAAAGGTGATCAGTGAAAATGCTAATAAAAAGTGTGTAGCCTGCTTTGGAGAGAGAAGCAGGCAGATAGCTGTAACCAGTTAAGGTTAAAGGTGGATGCAAAGGAACTGCTTGGGAAAGAAAAGCAAGCAGATAGCTGTATCCAGTTAAATAAATTCAGAAAGCCTCTTTTTACCCACTTTCAGAAGGAAGTGACTTTGATTTCTGTGCTTCTTAAAGTATGAATTCATGGAGGAGTCAATCAGGACTTTGGCCTAAATTTATTTTCCTTTGTTCATTTTTATTCTTTACAGTGACTAAAGCATTTTTACAAAGCTGCTGGCTGAACAGAACCATAGTCAAATGAATTAAACAGGTACTCTAGGAGTGCAAGAGCAAAGTCAGACAGTAACAAAGAGCAAAAGTGGCCCTCTGGGCACAGAACCATAAAAACACCTACTGGAAGAGCAGTGAGGTCTTGCTAGTTCAGGAGAAGTAGAGTTCCTGTTCCTTTCCTGTGAAATTATGAATGCAAAAGATTTAGCTAAAAATACAATGCTGGGAAGAAATACGAATAGGGAAAGATGTTCTATTTGTAAAACACAATGTAGGACCACAAAAACAATGTAGGAACACAAAAGGTAGATACATTTTGAAAATAACTGTATATTCAAACGCAAGTTACAACCCAGTCAGAAAACCACAACCTACAACACATTTTTTTAAAAGGTATGAAAATGTATTTCTCTCCTTCTCCCTCTGACAGTGGGACATACCATGAGTTAAACCAACTAATTTTATTCAGAACTGGGAAATGAAGCAAAAATATGAGGTCAGTCTCCATATACACAGGGTTCTCACTAAGTTATTTGTGGGTTTTATTGTATTTGGAGGGGGGTGTTTTTTTTAAAAAATGTGCTCATTGGCTACTGGGAGAAATAAAAACTGGTTTTTAAAAAACTTTAAGGAATATGTATCAAGTCTTTAAAAACACTACAATACTTACACCCAGTTATTTTATTTCTGAGAATTTCTTAGGGAAATAATGCAAAAATATTTAAAAATTTTATAAAAGATGTTCATCACAGCTTTGTCTATAATAGGAAGGAACTATAAATAACTTACACATTCTCAAACTTTAAGTTATAGAATATCCACAAATTCAGTATCATAGATGCATTATGTTGAAAGTATATTTAGTTATTTGAGAGAACACAACATATTCAGTTTAAGTGGGGAAAAAACACATGTGTGATATGCTCTCACATTAAGAGGCTTAAAAATCAACAACAGTAGTACAAACATGGGAAGAATATCACCAACAAGTAGTACTTCAGGGTTGATAGTAACAATTATCTTTCTCTTTGCACTTCAGAGATTATCCCAAGTTTTCTACAGGTTCTAAGAACATATAGTCTTAGCCAGATAGATCATTATTATGAATCCAGTACTATGCCTGGCACACAGTATCTGTTGACCAAATGTACACCCAAATGAAAAAATTAGCAATGTAAACACACATACATACATATGTACATATGTATGTGTACCCAAAAATTTTATAAAAAGCATATTTTAATTTATAAACTGTTATTTTTATTCTTATCAATTTACAAGTGAACAAAGAAAAGCACTCACTTGCTCTTTATACAGAAGGTAACCTATGGGGAGTAATATTTAAGAATGCCAAACATGTCTCTTGATATTTCAAACTGTGGATAACTGATAAGGAGCTTAAGGCAGTTAAAAAAAAAAAAAAAGTCTGCATTTTCTCACTAGCCCATATCAGAAAAGTAGATGTTTTTAAACTTTCTAGTTTTAACCTTTATACTTCTGTTGAAGTCTATGTTTAAGTTCCCGTTGTAAGATTTTCCTCTCAAATTCAACATCATCTTGAAAAAGCACAAATATTGTTTAAAAAGAAATGAGGCAACTAAACTTCCTGAAATTGATGTTCAAAGATTTGAACATAGTGAAACCACAACTGGACTGATAATTAAAATGAAAAGACATTAATTTGCTTAGAAAAAATGCAGCATTTTACACAGAACTTTACAAATCACCTTTGCTGAAGAGAAATGATGTATCTGCAGACATTCTTATTAAGGGAAGGTATCACCATTCAAGTAACAGGGAGAGAACTTTTCCCCTAACCTGGTGCTCATCCCTAATACACTTAAACTGGTGCTCATCCCTAATACACTTAAAGGTACTGTCCATTCAGACAGTTTAAGGTTCAAAAATTACGATTAAATAGGGCCATTTATTTAAAACAAAAACCCACACTTTTCCCCATGGGTATTAAAAAATGTTAGTTCAGGAATGCTACATTATTCATCCTCCAACATTTCCACTAGTAACTATAACTCCTTCAATTAATAGACTTTTATATAGTGATTGCTTAAAACATAGTGTTAATATCCATATTGTGTTATGGTCTCCATTTAATAAAGCTGCTAAGAATTGCATTAATACAAAGAAAAATCAGATCTACACCAAAAAAACTGAGCATACATGCATTTCGATATTTGCTTTAATATGAAAAAAAATCTATCTAGTGTAGAAGAGCCTGAGGCAATTCAGTGTGATCTCTGAAATACACAGATCTATAAAATGAGTAACAACCAATCAAAAAGGTTCCCTCCTTACATGGTTCTTACACACTTCCTCTGATCTTAGAATATCAATTCACAGGTCTAATCAAATTAGTCAGCATATTCCAGGAGGCTAAAATGCCATAAAGAATATGGGGTCCATACCCCTGATGTCAACTTTTTAAACATCCAAATTAAATACTCCGTTCTGCTGGGGGGGAGGGGGGGGAGGGAAGAAGGGGAGGAAGGAAATCTGAGGAGAATTAAAAAGAATGAGAAGCAAACATCAAACATCATTCCCTTCCTCTATCATTACTGTTTTTAACCTAACATCACCCTCAAATTATTTAGCTCCATGGTGATGAAAGCAGGCGAAAAATATAGAAGCAGTGAAAAAATCAAATTTCCTCAGACTATTCTAGGGTTTCTAACACAAGGCATACCATGCACAGGCAAGCAAGCTGGAATGGGTTGTTAGGACTGGTAATGATATAAGATGATTAACTTTTACAATAACTCTTTAAAAGCAACTTCCTCCCCCCCCAAAAAAAAAAAAAAAGCTTGCACTTTGGTTTTTTTGAAAGTAGTAATCTCCAAAATGTAAAGTAATAAAGAAAATATAGTCATTGTGAAGCCGGCACCCCAGTATGAGTGTATGAGCAGTATTACAATTTAGGCATTGATGCCATTAGCTGTGTCTGAAAAACACAGAAATAAAAGAGGCCTAAACAGGAAGGGCACTTTTACTTTGTTACAAATTCTGGGTATGGATCCAGAAGAGAGAATGTATCACCTAGAGGGTGTGTAAAGGGAAATTCAAGCATTTGGTTTTCAGGAGAAAGGGAAAAAAAAAATAGGTAAAAAGGAAAGGAGCAGAGAGACTAGAGGAGAGAGACTTTTGGGGGCAATGAGAGACTAGAATGACAGAAATGACAGATGGGGAAAGAGTAGCCTGAATGACCAGGCTGGCCAGAAGCCCCTTGAGGAGTGAGCTGGTGGCAAGGAGCGGGTATGGAGAATGTAGCACCACAGCAAGGTGGCACAGTGAGCTGGTACCTGGAGACGGCCAGGGATTTGGAAAGCTTATTTGTGCATCAGCAATTGTGGAAGAAGTTCGAAGAGCCTTGGAGAAGCAGAGCAGCTCGGAACATTGGAGAAGATGCAAAAAGACAATGCTGGACAAAGACTGGAATTCCCAGGCACTCAGGTTTAGAGGGACAAAGGGGCACCATCATGGAGGACATGTGTCTTTGGGACCTTCAGGACTGAAAATGGTAACTGGGGTAAGATAACTGACCACGTGTAGCTTTAAGGACTTTTTGCTTTCCCTGTCAATATTCCCTTGTAAATAAACCCTATTGTAAACTGCATTTTGAGTGGCAACTACTACCTGTGGTGGTATGAGCCTGAGGGAACTTGTATGGCAGAAGCCACATTTTAAATGTGGCTTGTTGGCAGTTGGGGCTTCTGCCCCATTTTGACCTGATTTAAATTGGTTAGAAGAATGGTTTTTAATTCTGTTCCCCCATAGGGGCAGGGCATCTAGTCAGCAGGGACCAGGCTCCACACCCTGCAGTGACCCATCCTCCACAACACAGAAGAATCTTTAACACTGAAATGCAAAGATTTGTAAATCAATCACCCAAGTTCCAAGAAAGAGCCTCCAATGTCAAAGCAGGTAAGGCAGGCTCCCAGCCCTCCATGTTCCCCACAGACCAATCCATGCAGTGACCCATGTTCCACTCAGGGCAGGAGACCTGCTTACAGGGAAAGACAGCAGCATGAAGTAACTTACAACCTGAAAGAAAAATAAGTTATGAGAAAAGCACACCTGTAAATATATCTAAAAAGGACTTTTTGCTAACTAGGCTACAAGAGGGAAGACAACTTATTAAATGAGGATATGGAAGATAAGCTATATATTTTGCATTCAATAAATCACCACTTAATAACCCTTGCTTCTAAAAACCTTTTTAATCTTGAATCAGATGGCCTGAGGTCATTAAATTTATTCTTTACTTCAATTAGTAATACTTCCTGAACACCTACTCTGTGAGCTGTTCTAAAGCTTAGGGACAGGATGTTGAACACAGCTTGTGAACACAGGATGTGAATAAAGCTGTTGCTCTTTAAGGGGCTTGAATTCTAATAGAGAAGAGCAGGAACAAGCAAATCTACAAACAACGTAAAAGTCAGTGAAAAAAGTGCCAGTCAGGATATTAAAATATGGTGATGTGGTCAAGATGACTGGCTGCTTACTCTCAACAACTGGTTGGTCAGGGAAGGTCTCCTTCCAGGAAGAAGTGGTTTAAGATATGACCTGACTGTCAAAAAGGAACCAACTACACAAAGGAAGGATATTCCAGGAGAAATATCCTAAAACACAAACAAGTTTAGCATGCCCAAGGCAAAATGCCAGTGTGGCTCCAGCCAGTGGATGGGACATCAGGGGAGGACAGATGGACCCAAGTCAAACTGAGCTTGGAGGCCTCATGTAAAGCAATGTGAGTCAGCTGCAGAGCCCATGACCTCATCTCATGACATGAACCAGCACGAGATGCCAAGTTACATTGAGGTGGGGTCAGCAAAGCCAGAAGTGGAAAAGAGCTGGGTACTTCTGAAGGCAGTGACAAGATATGCTGACAGAGGACATACTACTGATCTAAATAGAGATGAAACAAGGATAACTCTTGAATATCTAGCTTGAAAAACTGGGTACATTCTCCTATGAAATTCTGAATGAGAGAGAAACTACCACCCTGGTTTGCCTGAGACAAAGTTTTTGCAGAAATGACTTTCAACATTAAAAACCAAGAAAAGCCCTGGAAAGCCAGGCTGAGCTGACCGCCCAGTCTCAGTGAAGGAGCTCCATGTCGATCACATCTATGGACGGCTGTGTAGCGATACCAATGAGGCTGCTGGAAATACAAATCTGAATCAAGTTAGAGCCAGAGACACACTACTGGAACTCGTGCAGACCCATGATGGCACCTAAAGTCACAGAACCAGATGACAGTAACTTGGCGAGAAGCTTCGCAAAGGCTCCAGAACAGAACTCCATAAATCAAACACTTAAAGATGCTGGTACTGTCCAGTTGTCCGTCCACATAACCACTGCCTGTCAGACTTAACACTGTGCTTTTCACTTACTGTCCAAATCTCCTCTGAAAGCCAGAAGCCCAGAGTAAAATGCATATTTCAGATGCTTTGGGTAATCTACTTAATTTGCTTAAAACCTCAGCTCTGACTACCCCACATCTTACCCTCCTAGATGCCTCTCCTAAGAGTTGCAGAAAAGCCCAAACGTTTGGAACAAGTTTATTGTCTATTCTTTTCTCTTTCCCAAAGCTTCACTGCAAACAAGTACCACTGTTACTAGTGCCAGATGTTTGGCCTCTTTTTTCCCTACTCTCAATCCCTCTTCCCCCCTTTTCTAATTATCTTCAACAAGCATAACCCTCAACTTGCATAAACAAAAACCAAACTCTCACAATTGAGGAAAAGGAATACAGAAGTAAATAAGTAGATAATAAAAACTCTCCAAGGGCAAGTTTCTGTTGAGAGGGGCCCCACTCTTCAGCACATTAGCGGCTTTGAAAAGACTTCTAACATCCTTGGATACAACTGAGCTGGATACATTGGTATTCACAAAAAGAAACTATTACCAGAGAGACCTAACAGATGGCCCACTTAAACTATGGGATTAATACAATGTGTCTGGTGACCTAGTTCAAGTAACTAAACAGAAATCTCCGTTGGCCAACTTGTGATTGAAAATTTCAAATGTTTACAGCAGACCTTGTCAAACCTCCCTGGCCAAATTAGGCAGAGAGAATAAGAAATAAAATATTAGAAATAATCAGAAGAGGCCTAGGGATTGGGATGGCTGTTATCAAAATTATACCTGGCTCTCAGGTAGGACTGTTCGTCTGTGAGGGGAAGCATCCCTTTCAAAAGGAAACAGGAGGTTTTCCAGGCATTACCAATAAAAAGACAAAAGAAAAAGATTTAAAAAACTCAGCTGTAAGGTGACAATAAAACTGAAAAGGCAGAATTTCAGAAAGTGGGGAAAGATTACACCATGCAATTCCCCACCTAGTGACAAATGGACCCTCCACTTGGGGTTATTGATAAAGCCCAGGAACCACTGTGGTCACTAGTCAGAGGCCTTTGAAATCTTTCTGAACACTTAAAAACACTCAAATGATGAATCATTTTCAACACTTACTTGTGCCTAATGTAGGTAAAGCTTTAAATCACTTTATAGGGAAAAGAAACAGAGAAAACAGACTTGAGCTTAAAACTGTAAAGAGTAACAACGCTGAGGAGCAGTGCCCAACCAGGCAGGGTTTAACAGCCAAGCAGTATGGTTTTTCATGTGCCTTTATACTGAGCACCAAGTTTATTTTATTTCCTATTACAATTATGAAAAATATGACATTTGCATTCTAATGTAAATTACTCCTGAAATACCTATTCTCCTGGTTAACTGTTGATTTTAGGACATGCCAAAAAAAATTCAATTTAAGACATATTACTGCCACAATCCTCTCTGTATGGGTACAAAATTAAAAATTTCACTAGTAATAAAAGATAATTTATCTACCAAAATTATTTCAAATTTTGTAAATTACAGAAATTCAGTAAATAAAACACTGATAGCAGATATTATAATATAATATGGTTTATAGACTTAACGTTATGCTCAAAAACCCTAAAGTTATAGACACAATTTAGTAGATACTAAGTAGTACACATTTGTCTGAAACAAAAATATGTAATTGAATTTGTATATTTTTAAAATGCACTTGTTTCACCTTCATTCCAGTGAAAATACTTAAAACAGTTTTCTACATCTATTACATTAGCAATAAGGCATTACGCACAGTTTTATAATTATCTGAAAATACACTAATCCCTCCTTTCTGTGATGTCAGTATAGTTTTACAAGAATAAGCAGAGCTTTTTTAAAGGGAGAGGCATTCTGTCACACAAAAGGAGAGAGACTGGCATTGTTTGGATGAAAAATAGGATGAAAAGCCCCAGGCAAGAATCAGCAAGTATAACCGAGGGATATTTGCCATTCTAAGAAAGTCTACCCACAGTAACAAGTCAGAGTCATGCTACCGTCCAGAAAGAAGCTTGAAGGGAAAGGAGCCCTTCACAGGATATTTCAATAAAAATTATTCTGGGAAATTAATACACTAAATTTTTTTAAAATAGATTAATAAAAGATCTATCCAGTAAAGAAATAAGAAACAATATAAAAAGTAAAGGTTTTCAGTATGTTCATTCATTCAAAAACAATTTTTTGGGTTCTGGAGCATATAAAAGTCTAAGATCTAAAGATAAAGCCAAACTAGCTAGCTACCACCTTTCAGGACTAAAGAACAACTACCAGAGCTCTCTACATATAACCACACAGCATACAAATCAGCATGACAATATCATTACGATATTTGTACTTCTGATTTGGGTTTGGAAACTGTTCACAGAGACAGCATGAAAACTCTGGAGAACAGGTGCCAGGGTGTACAGAGTCCTGGATCTTGGGTGGCTGCATGGAAGGGGAGAGACAGATCATAACCATCCCTTGCAGGTTTTTTCCCTGACTCCCCAACAGGACAGGTGGTCCTCCCTTCCTGGGAGCACCTGCGAGCCAGACACTCTCATTTATTTTATGATGAGCTCTTTGAGGGGCAGAGACCAATTCTCAGCAACCTGTACAACTTCAGAAACCAGCCAAGTTAGTTACATAGTACCTGCCACTAATTATTTGCTGTCAGAAAAAAATGTGGAAAAAAGAGGAGAAACTAGCAAAGAGAGGGTATTTTCACAGATGTAAGACCAAAAAGAAGAAAAGGAGACTCTCAGGGAATGAGGCATAAAACAAACTGCAGATAGGGGGGAGGGGGAGAGAAACAGTATTGTTCCAAGCAAGGGAAGGTTCATGAATACATTGAGCTGTGTGTACTTAGAAATGAGATGACAGAATTATGAGCTTTAAGAGCAGAAGCCACGGTGTAAAAAAATACAAGTATAAATTTAGTGAAATACTACGTACTGTTTTACCTAAGATCAGGAATAAAGCAAAGATTCAATTCTTACCACTCCTAGTTAGAATAATAGTTGAAGTTCTAGCTTGTTCACTAAGACCTTGAAAGCAGCTTCAAAAGGTATAGAGATGATAAAGTGAAACTGTCATTATTTGCAGATACCTGCCATGACTACATGTGACAGCAATACTGTAATACACACCTAAGATAAATGCCAAGTAAAATTAAAGTTCTGCAGAATTTAAGACCAAGAAATATAGCAATTATATGTCTCTGTACTAGGGAGTGAACACTTGGAAATGAAATATTGAAGTAGTATCATTTAAAGAAATACAAAAACCTAATATATCTAATGAAAGATACAAAAAAGATCAACTGAAAACTACAAAATACTAATGAGAGAAATTAAGTGGAGAGGTGTGTGGATGAGAAGACTGGGTATCAAAATATCTATTCTGTACACATTGAAAAATAGATTCAATGAAATCCTATTCAAAACCTTCATGAAAACATGACAAGTTGATTATAAAATTTATATGAAAATGCAGAAAACCTCTAATAGTACTGAAAAATAAAAACACAGTGGGAGAACTGAATTACTTGTTTGTAAAACTTATTACAAAGCTATAGTACTTGCAACAGTATATAATTAGCATAAAACAGATAGTGGGACGGAGTCCAGGAACAGACTCACAAATATTTAGTTGATTTTCAAACAAGACACCAACTGTTCAATAGAAAAACTCTTTTCAACAAATGGTTCAAGGTATTCATTAACGCAAAAAAGTTTCAAGTTACCTTATTTTATGCACCAAATAATTAAAGATAATTAACTTTAATGTAAAAGATTAAATCCTAGCACATCTTTTCAATATTGGATAGATAAGGATTTCTAATATGATAGAAAGGTAAGCACTATAAAACTATAAAAGATGGTAAGTCAGACTTAAAATTAGACTTTGTACATCAACAAAAAGCATTAGGTTCAATAATTGGACTTTTAGTGGCAAACAATGTAGTATATAAACCTTTTGATCTTTAATAATGCACATCTGAAACTTTTATGCTATCATGCAATGAGACTTCAATAAAAAATAAAATTAAGGCACCATTGAGAATATATAAAGGCATTTTAATACATACTTTAAAATCTTACATATAACAGTAAAATTGAGTCTAGAAAAAGACTTGATAAGGACACTGCAAAAAGATACTCAAGTGGCCAATAAGTACATGAAAAGAAATTCAATGTCACATCACCAGAAAAAAAATTAATTAAAATCACGATACTACTCCACACTCATATTTCACCATAATATTTAAATAAACAAAAATACTAACAACCACCAAATTTTGGTAAAAATATGAAGCAACTAGAATCCTCATAAATTGCCAGAGCAAATATAAAATGTCACAACCATTTTAGAAAAATAGTCTGGCAGCTTCTTACATAATATGTATTACTTTAGATTCACCGACATTCCTGAATTCAAAAAACCTATATGCCTCTATTTCTTCAAAAGAAATGAAAAGATATGCATACAAAACGACTTTATAAGAATAACTCATAGCAGCTAATAACTAGAAACAAATCATTTCTCTTTTAAGATTACATAAGTTTTCTTATTTTCACTCCCTCCATTTTCCCCAAACACAATTTAAATTGCTGAATATGTACAGCAGTTGTCTCTACTGCACTCCCCCAGGATTCCAAACTTTCTCAAGCAGTGCCCATGTCAACATTACTTAGGGCGGCACTGCAGCTTCAATTGCCTGAAACTCCTGCCACAATAAAGGAGGAAGGGAGTATCCTGTGAAGAGCACTGAAATGCCACAGGTACCACTCCTCATGGTGGTGCTGTACCAGTCTTGTCTTTCCCCTAGGAACAGAGGAGCTGAGGCAGGTCACTGCATCCCTATACAGAGGGTTCCCTGGCAACAACCCTGGTCTAAGATAAGCTGGACAGAGTTCTGCAAACCACTCCAGCCTCAGGAACCAGACCAGCTCTTCTTTCTGCACCGGTCTGACTGGTGAAGTGTCTGAGAAGTAGGAGGCTGAGCTGAATGTAAAGACTGTGGTGCCTGGGGCTAACAGCCAGCTTTGGGCTCCACAGAAGCTTGTTCCACCAATGCCCTTACATCAGGGACCTGACTTAGAGCACAGGCTTCCGCTTTCTCTTCTTGAAGAAATTTTATAGCTAGAGAAACAGGACCTTGATTATTTGACTTGGATACAAAGAGAAACCATTGCAACTTGCTTCCCCTGGCATGAACAAATTTTAATTGGGGGTGTTCATTTTAAGATCTACTGTGTGGCTAAACCACTGGTATAAAGTTCTAAAGAGTTCTCATTCATGAAAATACATTCTTGCATTTCTCTCCCAGATACACTTTCCTCTATATTACCTTTGCTCCCACCTCTCTCTACTCCAAAGTTATGTCCTGTTTCTTGTGCCTCCTTAACTTAAATTTTATCTAACGGGCTAGTTCTAAAACCTAAAATTTGTCATTCCATGTTCTTTTCCCGAATCTCAGTCTTGAACACCAAGGGAGAATTTGGAAAGCTGATCCCTGGTCTTGGAAACTCTCTGAACTTGACAATGATATTTTCACTCCTTTTATCCCTGTTATTGATTATTGCTGGAGAATTATGATCACCAACAGACATAACTAGTAATTTTACTAGCTCCTTCTGTGTTGGGGGGGAGGGAAGAGGGAAAGTGCCAATTCTGTCCAAACTTAAGTTAGTAGAGGTAGCTTGTATATCACTAGGTAAGATGGAAGAATATTTTCTCTATTGATTTGCTGAAGGTATGCACTGAGTTAAGAGGGAAAAAGAAACTTCAGCTTCTGAAAAAAACTTGTCTTTTCCTTGAATCAGGCAAATCTTTGGCAAGTTCTCCTTCAGAAGTGGTGTCCTCTGATGCATAAAATTTTTATTTCTCCTCGGAAGCTAATCTTCAGTTTAGCTTTTTCCCCCCAAATTCTGGTTACTGAGGTAAAGTAGTTTTACATCTTTGTATCTGCTCCAGGGGCTACATAGATTCAAACATCTACTTTCACAGGCTGCCAACCTCCAATACCCGGCAGTTCTCCACCATGTTTCCTAGGCCCTTCTACTCCCACTCCACCCTTCCCTCTGGTGGCAAGCTCAGTCTTGCATTCAGAAGTTAAGAGTTTATTATTGGTTTGGTTTTGACTGATTCTCTGTTACAGTTTTTCTTTATATTCCAATTTGAGGGAGAGCAGATTTTGATTCTTAGTGTCTTTTTTTATCTACTTTTGTATTACCTGCTCTTTCCCAATCAAGCCTTGTGGTAGCAAGGATTTGATTATTCCTTCTGGTTTGTCTCATCAATTTAATATTTCTTTGCTGAATCCTCGACTTTCTCTTCTTAGCCTAAATTAAGTCTTGGTTGGCCTTTTTGGCTATTTTATTCACATTTAGTTGAGAAGTTCCTTTTCTGTGCAGAGGCTTTTTTAGTGTACTATAGTCCCATTTATTTATATTCGCTTTTGTTGCTTTTGGTTCTGGAGTTAGATCCAAAACATCATAACCCCAACAGATGTCAAGGAGCTTACCACTTCTGTTTTCACCTCAGAATTGCATGGTTTCAGGTCTTATTTCAAGTCTTCACGCTGCAGTGAGTTCATGTTTGTGTATGGTGTAGCCTAGTTTTGTTCTTTTGCATGTGGCTGTACAGTTTGCCTGGTACCATTTATTGAAGAGAGTATGCTTTCCTATTGTATATTCTTGGCTCACTTATCACAGATTAATTGACCATATGTGTGTGGATTTATTTCTGGGCTCTCTAGTCTGTCCCTTAGGTGTTTTTTAAATTCCTTTGTGCCATCCAAAGGAAAATAACTGAATGGCAAATCTTGATTTATTACTGTGCAACAGCTATAATACTTGACTTCAATAAGGAGAGATTATCTGGCAAAAGACAAGAATTTCTGTTTTGAAGAATGGACACAGATTATCAACTGGGATTAACTTTCACAGAAAGAAGTATGCAAGAATCTACTTCCTGTGCTCAGAATGACTTGGTTTACTTCTTTTAGTCTCTATCTATGCATTTGGGTCTTTATTTACTTGGCCTTAAACTGGAGATATCACTGACTAATAAATATTAGACTCTTTATATTAGTCAAATGTTCTAAATATAGATCATACTTTCTAGTTAATTCATTCACCAACAGGTAGGGACTCAATACTTAACAAAACATCCCACAAATAAGCTAATTCATTTCTTACCGAACAGAGAGTTAGGTTCACAAGGGGCAGAGACAAGAACATCTTGTCCATGTACCATTAACAAGTTCTGTTGCTGTGAAAGTTACAAGTTAAACTTTTTTTTCTGTACTTCTGAATGCTCATTTTGAACACTACATGATTTTACCCAAATTTTAAACAATGTGAAGCATCTAGTAAATGTTACATTTAAATATTACCTTTCTTTTGAAGGAGAATTCTATCCTAACTAGAGTTCAAATGTCTGTGTCAGGGTGAATCCAGTAATTCCATTGTTACTAGATCCTTCTTTGTCTTGTTCAGCAGATACGTCACTTCCGAGATAAGAGACACAAATTTTCTGTTAGTCCTCATGACAACACTGTACTTGACAAAATCTAAAATTCCTGAAAACAAATACCTATGAATCAACTTTATCACAGCTTCTAGATCACAGAAGCTGGTTGAATATACATTGGAAAGCAAAGAACAGATGCAACAGTGTGAACTTAGAAATGCACCCATGAGCTCAGAATCTCTACTCAGGCAGTCTCACAGACCGCGATCATGCGCATCCATCATCCCCTCAATGGAACAAGCCACCAGCAGTGTGTGATTAGTATTCTGAAATGATGCCAAGAGGCACAGAGATCAACATCATCCAGTTGCAGGGGATGTCTAAGCTCCGAGACATGATGTTTTCAGAGCTCGCCACCAAGCTCAGTCAGCACAGCACTTGCTAAAAGGCATTTCTGATGAGGTGCTGCTACCAATGCAGAAGTAATTTCATGTCACCTTCCAAAGATGACATGACAGTGCACCCCTGAACAAGGCACTGGCTCAGACACAGCAGCTGCAGCAGCTCTACACCCACAGGGAGTGGGGGGGTGAGAATAAGGGGACAGTAAACAAGGTCTAGCTACTCTGGGAGAGAGGGGAAGGAGTAGACATCTTTCCCCCTTCAGCCTTGGAAGTCAAACTTCCTGTACTCCAAGTTACACACCTCTCTAGGAGAATACAAACTGAAAAGCCTGAAGGCAAAGAGATAAACCAAAGAGTAGTATTCTATATGAAAGTTTAACAAAAGCTGTAAGTCCTGTCAAGGTTTAAAGTTTATCTCTCATAGAAATAGCTCTTTCACTGAATAAAAAGTAAGACTGAGACTCTGATATAATAACTACAGAAGCCAGTTATTTTTCCTGTGGCCAAGAACTTCCCTAGTCATTGCCAATAGACATGTAGTGCTGTTTAAACGTGCACTAATCCTTCGATCTGCAAACATTATGAAATACCAACAATTCATTCATTGTAATATACGGTACATTTGTTCAAAGTGCACAAGACTTTCTTCTGCAAAAAGGTTTAAGTTGGTCAAAGAATGCATAATCAAAGAACAGCTACTCCCTGGAAACATTATTGTCAAAAGCAACTGGTTCTCCGACTATGAATTTAAAAGAATAGTTACCGTCAGTTACTCAAGCAGAGAGTAACAGTAATAACCACAATACTCTTTCCCATCTGAAACTTCACAGTTTACTAGAGCACATCCTTCTATTCATTATCACATTTGGGGAGAAGGGCCAAGTCTGCTGGGACTGTAGGGAGCACCACCACCAAGACACCAGAGGCACACAGAGGTTGGGAGAGAAATAACAAGGTTCTTGGCTCCTGATTCTGGAGGAAAAAAATAGAAACAGCAAAATCAAGACAATCACACCCTTTCTTATGCTGAAAAACAGTTGAAAATAGAAACTAAAGATCTATTTTGTAGACCCTGATGTTCTCCCAGATTTCAAAGCAACACTCTAAGAACTACAGCTAGAGGTACTCCATAATCAATGAACTCCCAGCAGAAGAGCAGCAGGTAGAGCTGTATCTGTTTCAGCTTTTCCTCCTTTCTTTTGGTTGCTCTTTCAATTTTGAAAGTTAAGGAATGGGTCTTTCACCCTTTTATATCCAGAAATGCCAGAAAATAGACACCAACTCCTCCAAAGAATACCATGACCCTAATTGTATTTTATAACAGTAGGGAAAAAGTGAACTTGACAGTAAAGTTTGAATGCCTGATAATGACACAGAGGTCTGATGTAGCAAACTAGACAAGGCAGAGAGAAACACTCAAGCATCCAGGTCTCTTTATTCCAGATAGGGCAAGTTTTAACTGCCTTCAGGGTAGAGAATTCCCAGCTGTGGTTTCACACCTCTTATAGGGGGCTGGCTGTGGTGGAGGGCTATGGGTGCCCTGGGGGTAGGTGTACTCACAAGCAGGGTAGTAAACCAATGTTACTTCAAAAAACAAAGAAGTAAAACTCAAACTCTGTGGCAAATTTTCAGGCAATATATATATATTTTTTAAAAGACTAGGTCTCCCTATTTTTGCCCGTGGAACCACAGGCTCTCGTTGCCTAGGGTACCACAGACTCAAGCAAACCCCAGCCTCAGCTTCCCAGGTAGCTGGGTTACAGGCGCATGCCACCACACCCAGCTATTTCTTTGGAACTAGGTCTTGCTAAGGGCCCCAGGTAGGACTCGAACCACGATCCCTAGCCCTGGC
Source organism: Uropsilus gracilis (assembly GCA_004024945.1). NCBI lineage: Eukaryota > Metazoa > Chordata > Mammalia > Eulipotyphla > Talpidae > Uropsilus > Uropsilus gracilis. Next base: position 8,938 of record PVHY01000790.1, on the reverse strand, counting down.
CGCTTCATAGGCTGAAGCTTACAGACACGAGCCACCATGCCCAGCCAGACAAAATTTTAACTCAATTTTTAGAGGACTGATATACCACACAAAAGCTGGGCGCAGAATGGATGAAACCCACCTCAACAGTATATTCTCTTATCTTGAAACCTGAAGAGAAAGTAACATCTCTCACTTCCCACTTGGAGGAGAAAGACCCATGTGTGTAAGAATGGGTTAGAGTATCAGATCTTAAAAAAACAAGCTTAGCGTTGGTGGGATGTAAATCAGAGCAGTCACTGTGGAAAACAATTTCATACTATCTAGTTATCCCTCTTCTGGGTATTTATTTGAAAAATATAAAAACATTAATTCATACAGAGATGTGTTCCCCCCATGTTATTGCAGTTCTATTTACAAGAGCTAAGAACTGGAAACAAACCAACTGCCTATCAAATGACTGATGGATAAAGAAGATGTGGTCTACATGCATAACAAAATACTAAGGAGTTTGAAATATATATATGAATATATATATGAATCTCCTTAGTGTGTGTATATATATATATATATATATATATATGTAAAGATGAAATTACATCATTTGCAGTAATGTGGATGGATCTAGAAGGCATTATACTTAAATGTAAATGATGTAAAGCAGAGAAAGACAACACTGTAAGATTTTACTTGTCTTTGGGATATAAAGAAAACTAAGAGATGATCTAAATAAAACAAAAATGAACTTATGGACTACTGATCAATTAGTGGTGTCCAAATGGAAGGTAAATCAGGGAAAAGGAAGAAGAGGTATGGCTAATGAAGCACATTTTGATATACAATAATACCTGAAACCTAAATAATGTTGAAATGCACTGGTACACAAAAGAAACTTTTTGAATATAGTATTCAACTTATTTCCCAGGTGACTCAGAGAATTAATGACAGAGGAGTTCACCTGACAAGAAATTAAAATAACTATTTTAAGGAAAAAGTAAGCCTATTTTTTCCCCTGCAGTTAACAAGTCAGTTATAGTTCTACTAACTGAGAGAGAGAGAGACCCAAGCAATCCCCAGCCTCAGTTTCCCATGTAGCTGGTATTACAGGCGCACACCACCACGCCCAGCTATCTTTTTAGAACTAGGTCTCACTACTGCCCCCGGCAGGACTCGAACCACGATCCCTGGCCCAGGCCATGGCTTCCTAGGCTGCCACCTACAGGCATGCACCACCATGCCCGGCCCAAACTATTCTTTTCTTTCCAATTTTCCAATGAAAATTCCACTGGTCCACTACTTCATTATTTACCTGAGCTTGTTTTTATTCCCATCCTCCCCATAGAACAAAGTCAGCTAGACCTTTCTCCGCCTTTATTTTAAAAAAGTAAAAGGAAATAGAGAAAGGGGGAAGGCCACTTTGAAAAAATGAGAATAAGGATTAGGAATCCAATTGAAAAACACTTAGTCAGGTCCTTTCCAAAAAGAAACTACGCTAGACTCTTACCTAAAAAGCTCCTATCTAGTCCTCTTTTTGTAGGAGTAGTAAGTTTGCTGGAATCAGTGACCCACTCATTGTATTGTAATTCAGAGTTCAAGGAGCAAATAAACACCTACCAAGGTTTCTTTTATATATACATTAGCATTAGGGTTGACAATAGTCAACCCTAGAAAAATCAAATGAATGCCAAGAAAGAAAACCAGCTGATACAGAACCCCAGGCAGTAAAGTGGGAATATTGTTTATTAATCATAACATTTTGAAAACTAATTAAAACCTGCTTTCCTCAACCACTGAAATGCTCAGATCTCAATTTGATGCTTCAAAATATATAACAAAACCAACTAATCAAGAAAACCTGCATATTTTCAACAATACAAACTTAAAATCTAAAGTTCAACAATATAACATAATTTGCATCATCCTCCAAAAGGGGTTGTGATCTCTAAAGTGAGAGGTAGCGAGTTGCTGCTGAATTGATTTCCAAAGGCAGGGTTATGTTCTTACTAATATCAACAGCTGCTAAGATATTCTTTTTCAAAATCCTCCTTTTCTTCCAGGGGTGGAGTTTTCCAAAGAATTCTAGACTAAAATCTAAAACAACTCAGTGCCAAAATTGAGTGGTACCACAATGTGTATACTTTCTTGAAAACAACTTTTACTCTTTCTTTGGAGAAGACTGCAAAGAACAAAGATCCCATCATTTGCTCTGTTTGCAACACAATGGCTTCAGAACAAGAAACTGTGGGGATCATTACTGGCCTACTGGTTGCAGTGCACCACTGCTCATGGAGAATGCCTTTGGTAGGGGAGATTTAAAAGAAGCCCACTGGAAGCTAAAGGGCTGTGGCACACATAGGCAAACTATTCTGAGCCTCAGAGAGGAGAGGGCAGCAAATAAGTACTGAGGAGCAATTCAAACACCACAAAGGAACAAATACTTTCAGATTCACGCAGATGTCTATTGCTTGAGTTTTTGTAGTGTGATCTGAAAATCAGACAATAATCCTAGTAATGTAAATGAAAGTATGAAGCAGGATAATCAAAGATCTAAGCCAGAGCAGAAGTCCACAAGTTCTGCAATGCTGCACTGCTAAGACAGGTGAAGCTGTTACAGGACAAAAGAGGGAGCAGAGCGAAGAGGAGCATCAGACAGAATATGGTAGGCCCATATGTGGGGGAAAAGGGAGGGACATTCACCTTCAATGATCTCCTAAGGACAGCCACCAGCAGTCATTAGTCACTTGATTTTCTCTCCCATCTTTGGGTCAGGGAAGCAGAGGACATTTATTTTAAAAGTATATTCCTTTCCCATTCTACTTAACAAGCAGACCCTACACCCCCTGGTATCAGTGGAAGGAAAAATTAACCAAAAAACAGGCCAGAATCCAACTTCTTAAAGTGGTTTCCTCCTTATAATGTGGTGAAATAGCCACAAACTGTAGAAATAAACACCTGCAATTTAGAAGGTATTTAATTAAGTACTTAAGATTTTCAGCTGTCATCACCTACAGTGCATACTTTGGTTGGTTAGTTGGTTTTTGTTTTTCCGGTTTTAGTGGTGTGCTCCATGTTTTGTAAAAACACATTATTAGCCAATGTTACTAGCTATTTCCAGATTATAACATTAAGATGGCTTTCATTCATACCTTCATATTTATCTGTGTTTTTAATCTGTATTTTTTACAGTCATTTTTTAAAATTTTCCAGGGAATGTAGTGTTAAAGGAGATTTTCTTGATGCTGAAAACAAACAAGTGAATGAATACTACTTCAAATGTTTATCAAAATACAACTGAAATTAGAATTATAGGAACAATTCATCTGGTACCTTGGTCTTAGTCTTTACAACTAGCAAGTTCTATCTATACACTTACAGAGTAGATGGACAGACACATTAGCTCCATCGTCAAAGTGAGGTATCATCAAATTTTAGGGATGGGGCCAAATATTCAGAGAGAAACAGAGATAGCTGTTTTATCTTCACACATGGTAAAACAGAATTGTTCAGATTATAGAGGAGGTCACCTAAGCCCACAGAACTAATTCTATTGGTTTGAGAATTAAAAACAAAATGAGGATGGTTCGTTTTCATCAGGGATTAACTCTCATTCAGAAAATTAAGATTCATTTCCCCAAAGTGAGAAGGAATCTTCTACTGAGCAGGTAAGATATAACCAGACATAAAACTCCTTTAGGTATTTTTATTCTTATTAAGAATTTTGGAATTCTTCACTGAGTTCTGATAATCACTACACCTATTTACAAGAGATACTGACTGCCACTGCCATGGGAATGATAATTTACACAGGGTAATCTAGAAGCCACAGTGATGCTGAGTTCCCATTGGAGGCAAACTTTTCACACCCTTCTGTTTAGATGTTGGCTAATGATCCAATTATTTATACACTATGCAAACGAAAGGTAATAAGGTTGAGCAACTTTTATTTGGTATTGAAGCATGGCCTAATTCCAAAAGGAACTTGAGTGAAAGGTGAACTGGGTAATAAGTTAGTCCTTATGACCAAAAAAGATCACAGTTCTTAGTAAACAAAACACTCTATAAACTGAGCCCAAACCAATAGGTAGAAGATCTTTGTGATTTATATTAAGGACAAGAGCTGAACTATGTGATAAGGAATTTTATCAAGGATATTCACTGACATGAAACACTTTAGCAATCGGTTTCTGAGAAATTCACTCTAAAAATCTTTCAACTTAGTAGATACACTAACCATAATCCCATAATTTGAACATCTCATTTTCAAGCTCCAGAACGAATGTTCTACAAATGGCAAAGACATAGATGAACAAGACAATCTAACTCGCAAGCCTGCACATGTGCACCCACAGAGACACACCATAGCAGTCATGCCCACAAAACACAACATTACAAAGTAAGCGTTTACTTCCTGTCAAAAGATCCATTCTTCTGAGATGCTCACTTACTTACATTCCAATAAGAAAATCAGGATCTACCCAAATGTTAAAAAGTCAGCTCACATCATAAGTTGAAAATCTTGTTTTTCTGCTAGTGACTGAATAAATGTGTTTCTTTTTCTCTTTAGAGCAGACACAGTAAGACAAAAAATGCTGGGCAAAAAACACTAATGTACCATCAGAGAAAGCCCAAGAGGAAAAATAATAATAATTACAGGCGTCCTTCCTAAGAAAAGGTTTCATTTTTATCTTTAGTCCTAACTGACTTAAAAATGGCCTCAACTTCAGGCTCAGTATGATTATTTAAAGTTATGCTGCTATAAAATAAATAGATACAAAGTCAACATTATTTCATGAAGACAAAGAGTGACTTTCATCCACTTCACTGGTACCCAAAGGTCTCAATGTGTCAACCCATGCTTATGATAACAGAAGAGAAGGATGTGAAAACGCCATGGTAACAATCAGATACACAGGCCATGTTAGATGAAAGCAAAAAGATACAAGAATAATTTCTAGGATTTCCCCTTCCCTCAGCTGTGCTATGGGGGTTAAACTGAAGTTCCAGGTAACAAGCAACCCTGGATTTTCCTACCTGAAAGACAGAGGTGGGAGAATGAACAGGACCCAGAAGATGTAATAGTCTTTCCCGTCTTCATAATGGAAAGGACATATAGCATGAAGGAATATTCTAAAGTGGACAAGAAAAATCAGAACTTCTTGCAGAAGCCAAATATGCTAATGTTTCTCCCTTTACTGGAGAAGAAATGTGGTTTGACAAGCGAATATAAAACCCTTTACAATACTTTCAAATTCAAGGAGCAGTTCTTGCTTTCTAATTCCCTCAATCAGAATAGAGTAGAAAACATTTAGAAGCATTCCAAGCAATTTGTGCCAATTTAGATGATTCATGTGTGGCCTTCCCAGACTAAGTGGTCCATGGCTAGTGCTTTCAAGTCCACAGGGCTGTGGGGCAAGACCTAATTAATTACAGCCTCTGAGTCACTGTCTACAAGTAGACCATCCCCCACAGTGGCACCATTTCATTTGGTATCAAAAATAAATAAGAACAGATTATTCCACTAAAAACAAAGCATCAATTCACCCACTGATTTCTCAAAGAAAATTTACAAGGTTCTTTCCCCTTAAAAAGTAACTCTAACATTAATGGTTTTAAAACCAGAAAAATGAATTAACTGCATTACAAGGTTATGTAGCTTAAATATATTGCATTTCTTGTGTCTGTACTTGTTAAGATGACATACAATCTTAACACAGTTAGAGTTGTGTCCCAATGGGAGAGATTTAGGAGCTCTTTTCATAGTGGCTTCACTGATTTTTAGTGTTCCCAAGTAAAGGCTATAACTTTCTAATATTGGCAACATTTTAAGATCCTGTATCCACAATGGAGGGAAAAAACTAAAGATAGTAAGATTTAAATAAAATTCAAGGGCCATTCTTTAAACACTATTCAAAAAATCCCCTGGAGGTCCAGAGCACTAAAACCTAAAATTCAACCTCAAAAGAAGTTATCTTTGTTTTCCTTCCTATAACATAGATACAAACATACATGAATTGGAAGGTGGGTATCTTTCTGTCCCCCCCCCAATATTAAACATTCAAGGAAAATTAAGGCAGGGGAGAGAGGGGAGGAGATCCTCTCTTGGTGTTATAAAGCTTTTCTCCACAGCCATGTTCCCAAGTTTAAAGGATATAATTCCAGGAAGGCAACATTCCAAACAAAAGGTAATATGAACCCTTAACAGAGGAAGAATAAATGTTTTAGAAGAAGTAAAATGACCCGAAATACATTTCAGACCATAACAACACAAAACTCTCTCCAAGACTCACTTTAGACACAAAGGGCAATGAGATACAGCCACCATTTCCGAGAAGCACTATGTTTCAAGGTACCAGGGTCACAGTCAGTCCACAGCCTTGGAGCCTCTTCTCTGACTGTGCACCAGAAGAAGGAACAAACTGACTATTCAGAAGCATAGAAGCAAATTTTGTCAATGTGACAGCTAGTTATCAGAGACCAGGAAAAAGCAAATTTATCTAAGTTTTCCCAAAAAGATACATTCTGACCACAGGATTGATGGAACTATTTAAATGCAAAAGCAACTAACCCCGCAGGTTGTTAAACTCACTGACTACTTACAATCAACACATGTCACAGATCACTAGGACTCTTAGTAGCAGATCTTCTGATAGGTGTCTGGAAAGGATTCATAGCCTCTTTCCATGATCCTGAATGTATTCTACACTCCTTTGTGATGTTTAAACAACAAATTAATATAGTGTCTATGATGACTTGTAGTTAAAAAGAATGCACAAAACCCTATGACACATACCTTCTATGGTGAATGTACAGATGGACAGCAAGGAAATTGCAAAGGCCAAAACCAGAACAGCAATTCCTCAGAGGTAGAGAAAGGGCAGGGCCCTTAGGGAGGACTATCCTTGGGATTTAACAGTTAACAGAACTAGTAAACCTTGGAGTCCTCCAACGTACGGTGGGAGGGGACATATGGTTACTCATTATGTTCTTCCTGACATAGTTAGATACGTAAATGTTCATAGTTTTGAAGAACAAAAATGAACAATGGAAATCTGGTCATAGACTGTTACAAAAAACACATTCACAGGGCCAAACACAAGCCTCAAAGGAGGCAACAGTGAAGACCCCTTCAACGTCAAGAGTCGAAAAGGACTGCTGACTAAAAAGCAAAATTTTCAGGGTGAGGATATCTGAAAGCAGTATATTTTATTCTTGTGTCTTTGAATACTAAATCATTACCTGTTAACTGCAAAGAGTGAAGAGAATGCCAGTCAACACCAATACTCCCTGCCAGTTTAATTTAACGGCATTATTTTGCCTCCTTTGCAATTACTCCCACATCCCCCAGGGAGAAACTAATGGATTACTAAAAATAAAATGGAGATTAAGTGAGCCACTGAGGATGTTCTGGCTCCCAATTCACACTGGCTTAGACAAAAAGGAAATGTTTTGGCTCAAATACTTGGACTAGTGGAGGAAGAACAGGCTCCAGCACTTTCTTGTCCTCCACCCTGTGTGGCTTCTTGAGCAGGCTGTAGCTACCCCAGACCTCACACTAGCACATAACCACTTCCAGAAGAAGAGAAAGCGAGGCAGTCTCGTCCCATAGCTCTGCTTTAACTATGAGAAGAGACTTCTGCCAAATGTTTCTAGGAAATCTACCTTAAAGTCTCATTGGCTGAAACGATTATAGGCACCAGGGTTCCAGAAATCATCCCTCTGGCCAGGTTAGTACCTGATGCCAGTGATAAAGATAGCAAAGGTTGCAGGTACAAGGTAGTTCTTAATCAAAGTCCACCCTGAGTTCTGACTCTATTGGTTCAATTCCTTAATGTGATGGTGGATGGGACCCATGTGTGACCCCAGCCCTGGTGTACACTCTGCTAGTATTACCAGGCAATGCTGTGTTAAAGTGATTCATCACAACCATGACACGTGTATTAAAATGCAACAGGCTCAAAAAGCAGATGCCCGAATAAACTGATCTCTTTCAGAAAAGTAGCTTTTAAAAAACTGCTCCTGTATTTTCAACATCTCAATGAGAATTTCAAAGATAGAAAGTCAGTGCTTGATGTTGTTGTAGGTTGCAGGAAATACAGTATGGTACTTACTATATTTTTGTGCCATAGCTACTGAAATTTAGATGGCAGCACCCACATTAATTATGTATAATCTGAAAAAGAAAAAGAAAAAAGTATGTAAGAAAGGTCACTAAAATAAAATGGCTGCAAAATTCTTATCCAAGTTTTATCAAAAGTCATCATTTTTCTGAAAGAGGCAATCAGTCTTCAAAATAAGCAGTGACACTTAAATTAGAAATTAAATAAAATGTTTAATAATAGAGATTCTCTATAAATATTTAAGTTAAAAATCACTAGCATCTTCTGTAGGCCTGACCATAAACACACACACACATGCATGCACACACATGCACATAATGCATTTTAATCCAGTAACACCGTCACGGATGATCCACAAAACTGAAAAAAAAATTATTAGAAAGTTCTCAAAAACCATGTAATCTAACCTGGTACAGTGTAAACCTATTGCTTTGATGTAACTTAAAGCTAACTAAAGTGACCTCAGTTTTTCATTTTTTAAATTCATTCATCTGAGGAAATAGATCGCAGAATAAAATGCACATGTTTGGTTCAAATATTTAACACTGCTTCTTAATAAAAATCTGTGAATACTAAGCATAGCATGGAATGTTAAAGAAATTCATCCATATAATTGGGTACTGTAAGATCCTGAAATGGTTTTTAATATTCAAAAGTAAAAGAACTTTTATCTCTATTCATAGGCCAAGACAAAAATATACAGTAATTCCCACTCAAAATTACTAAGGAGTTATATCACAAAAATGAATAACGCTGCACTCCCTAGGTATGTTGTGCCTTAGCAAGGTTGAGGGCAGCATATGGCCTTGAATCTACAAATAGCAAGCCTAAGTTCACTTTCC
>PVHY01000789.1:0-194361 GCA_004024945.1 Uropsilus gracilis | reverse complement strand
CTGGGGATCACGGTTTGAATCCAGTCCAGGCAACACAAGGAGACCTAATCCCAAAAAATAGCTGGGTGTGGTGGTGCACACCTGTAATCCCAGCTGCCTGGGAAGCTGACACTGGAGATTGCTTGAGCCCGTGGTACTCAGGGCAACATGAGCCTGTGGTTCCATGGGCAAAAAATAGCGAGACCTAGTTTCCAAGAAATAAAATAAAAAACAAAAAAAGAATAAAACAATGAAAAGGTATTTTTCTGGATAAGACTGTCTTCATAACTACAGAATCTGTCCAAAATCAACTAAAGTAACTTTGTGTTATTATCTCAAAATATTGCCCAATACTTGGAACTGGACAGAGATTTCTGGATATATGTACAATGCCGTCTTGGGTTTGAATTTTTTTTTATTTTTCCTGGAAAAATCTCAATGGTGTAGTAGCATTGGTGAACCAGTAATTTTTTGATATATTAGAGATATGAATACTCTTTGCTGAAACTGCTAACTTCAGAGGCTGTGGTTTATGTTCCTGCTACATGGTATCTTATTTTCTTCTTAATCCATTATTAGACAGTCTTGTCCACATATTTATTAGTCAAATTGAGGACTATCACTTTTGTCCAATGCTCCTTAGTTAAATTTTAACATCTGAGTTGTTTCTGCATTAATAAATCAGTGAAAAGAAATATTTGATGCGTGTTCACTTTATATTTGCTTTAGAGTCATAATTGTATTTTAGCCATTAGAAAATTCACTTGACTTGTCAAGTGCCCTAGTTTGAGCTATGACACCACATGTTCATTATGGGAAATGTCATTTAATTTGCCTGAGCTTAGTTTACTTATTAACACATTTACAATAATAACTAAAATGTTATTTTCAAAATTAAATGGTTTAACACAATCTGGGCAACTCATTAACTATAATATACTTAGGCTTTTCAAAACAAAAAATTATGAAGCTTTTTATAAATGTTAAGAATGAAAATGCCATTTTTTTAAATGAAGTATCACCTGTAAAGGGACTACAATTTCATTTTGTAAATATGTGTGGAAAATGTGAGCAATGACATTTATTTTAGTCTACTCAGCCTGCAGTAAAGGAACATCATTGGCCAAGTGACTTATAAATAAGAGAAATTTAATTTTCAAAGTTTTGAAGGCTGACAAGTTCAAAATCTAATGACTGGCACTCTAGTGTGTAGTGAGGGATCACATTACCGTTCATAGACACCGTCTCTCTGATGTATCCTCATCATGTGGAAAGACTCAGTGAGTTCTCTGTGTCTTTTTTAAGGGACACATGCGTCATCCATAAAGTCTCTGCCTTGGTATCTAATCACTTCCAGAAGGTTCTACCTCCAGATATTATCACAGTGGAGTTAGAATCCAACCTATGAATGTTGGAGAAACTCATGCATTCAATCTATAGTAGCAACTTTAAAAGTATCACAACATATAGAATCAATAACATGATTTCTTTCCATTTTCCCATAGTCTATTTAAGAATATGTAAGAAGTTTGAAAGAAGTCTGTGAAACAATTTTGGAGGTAACTGCTTTCAGCTGCAAGACTGATAGATCCTCTGCCTCAATTCGTATCCCTATGACAGACTGATTAAAACATTTGTTTCCTTGTTTTTAGTTAGCATCCATTTTTGCTGAGAGATAAATACAAAATTGATTCCATATAGTTAAATTTATCGATATCCTTTGAATTACACATTGAAAACTCTCAAAAATACTGAAAATAAACAAGTAATAAAGCTTCTATCCTTTTAAAATAAATGATTATACTCTACAGATTGCTAAAAATATCAGTTAATATTTAATCGTATTTTTAAAAGCATTCTTCATTTTATGAGGTTATTCCTGAAAAATTAAGGTACTTAAATGGCATTAATCATGGATTAAAAATGCTACAAAGATGAGTGTATATTCTTGTATGTCTATGCTTGTCTGTAAAAATATTCAAATTAAGTGAGAGAAGTGTCACATTTACAAAGTATCAGCCAGTAGTGGTTACCCAGTGAATTTATTCAATGTTGTCTACATTGATTACTGTTATCAGGTTCTGCTAAGTTTCAACCCAATCCCTATTCAGTCTAAGGTTACTGCAACATTTGTGTATAGTGTTACAGTGTGGTGTTAACATGAAGCATCCATCCTCAGAGTAATCCTATTGTTCTCTATACATGAAGACTAATATGTCATACCCTCGATGGAATCTTAAGCAACTCGATTATACTGACATGATCAAATTTGAAAATTTCTAAGGTAATAACGGAGAAAATAGTATTTCTGAAATTTCTACTGGAAAGGAAAAAAGTGTGAATTTTTAATCCAAAAAAAAGTGTTGCTTTGGAAAACTAAATTTGTAGAGAATTGAGTTCCAAATTAGTAATTATAGACATAGATCATAAAACTTAGTATGAATCAGAAAAATATGAATGCATGCAAATCAAGCATTAGTTTAGTGTTGTGACAAAGTCTTTTATGATGGAAATATTATGATGTATTTCTGATACTAAAAAATGTGCAGCATAATAAAATTCTAAGAGTCAGGCTTCTAATAAACTGAAAAGCTGCCTGGATAAAAGGTTAATTATCTTTAAATCACATAGGAAAACAGCCATTAGCCATAGGACATCTTGTTGGGAGTATTTCTGCTATTTAGGCAAAATAGCACATGCATACAGATTTTATTTATAAACTAATTTCATGGAGAGGTCATGAACAAATATATGTGACAAGTACATAGCACAGAACAGACCAGTCAGGAATAGATTATAAAATTCCCAGGAATATCACTGAGCAGCATTTTCTAATAATACATATATATAAACCCTGTGAGGGGGAAGAGTGGCTGCAATGTGATATATGCTGAAACTAAAGCAATGGTGATATCGTAAATGATAAAATATGTTCCTATATTTAAGCATGAGATTTAATATGAAGTGTTCAAAATAATAAATTGACTTAAAAATGGAACATAATCTGAAATTATCAGCACATTTCATAAAGGACAAAATTTTTTTTTTGAAAATGGACTACTGGGGAATAATGCCCTATTATGTGAACAATAGCTGCATAAGATAAAAATAAACTAAAAATTATAATTATAACTTACTGATGTTTGGCACTTCATATTCATTTATGTAAGAAAAGAAACTTAATAATTAATTGTACGTTGACTATAATATTTAACAATGTGAATGATGATTCACTCTATTCTGAGACACACAGGAAGAAGACAACAAGCATCTTTTAAATGAAGAGATGGTTACAATGAAAACTTGAGAAATTACTGAAGTTCAAAAAAAATAAGACATAAAAACCATGCTATAAAGAATATTTTCACTCTCCAGCTGCTCTTTGTGAATTTATGATCCCCATAATTTAAATGTTGACGTTTTAATGTCTGAGTTAAGACAGGTAGTAAGACTTCCAGTTCCCACAAAACAATGCAATCAGTGCCCCCAGACAGAAAACCTCTATAGCCTCCATTATTAGTGAAAGTGTGAACTAAGTATGTATAATCAGCAAAAAAGGAAATTACTCTAATAAAGTCTGTGCTTTAATGTGAAAAATAAAATCTATTCTACCCTCAAGCATATTAGGTTTGAAAAGAAACACACACACACACACACACACAAGGGTCTGGCCCAGGAAATCAAAGTTGAGAATAAGATGATAGATAGATAGATAGATAGATAGATAGATAGATAGATAGATAGATAGATAGATAGATAGATAGATAGATAGATAGATAGACAGACAGACAGACAGACAGACAGACAGACAGACAGACAGACAGACAGACAGACAGACAGATAGATAGATAGATAGATAGATAGATAGATAGATAGATAGATATTGTTCCTGCAAAAATACACCCTTGAAACATGCCTTAGAATATGCCCACGACTCAATCATTTTGCAGTCAAATAAAGCAGTATTCATAAAACCAAAATGAGATTCTTTTAAAAAATATAACTGAAATTGCCTTTGAGATTGATCTTTAGAAAAGAGAACTGAATTAGCTCAAAATGGATAAAGGACCTGGAAGTGAGACCTGAAACCATAAAATACATAGAAGAAAACCTGGGCAAAACCCTTCATGAATTTCACCTCAGAAATCCATTTGGGGGAACAACTATGGCCAGCAAAAAAATGAAGGAAAACATAAACAACTGGGACTATATAAAGCTAAAAAGTTTCTGTTCAGCAAAAGAGACAATAAACAAAACAAAAAGAAGCCCAACTGACGGGGAGAAAATTTTCACCCTCCAGACAAGTGACAATGGTCTGATAACAAAGATCCAAAAAGAGCTCCTACAGCTCAACAAAAACAAAGCAAAAAACCCAATCAAAAAATGGGGAGAAGAGCTAAAAAGATGCTTCACCAAAGAGGAGATACAAATGGCTAATAGGCATATGAAAAAAATGCTTCACATCACTAATAATCAGGGAAATGCATATTAAAACCACACTGAGATACCATCTTACACAAGTAAGAATGGCCCATATAAATAAAACAGACAAAAAGTGTTGGCGTAGATGTGGAAAAAAAGGAACTCTCCTACACTGCTGGTGGGAGTGCAAACTGGTCCAGCCACTATGGAAGACTGTGTGGAGGACCCTCAAACAATTGAAAGTGGACTTACCATTCGACCCAGCAATCCCACTACTAGGAATCTACCCAGAGGACATGAAAACATTAATTCAAAAGGACACATGTATGTGCATGTTCATTGCAGCCCTGTTTACAGTTGCAAAGAATTGGAAACAAACCAAATGCCCCCAAACAGATGATTGGCTAAAAGAAATGTGGTACATATACATGATGGAATACTACGCATCCATCAAGGAGGACAAACACATGTCATTTGCAGCAACCTGGATGGAACTAGAAAGGTTCATGTTAGCAGAAATAAGTCAAAAAGAAAAAGAGAAGTACAGGATGGTCTCACTTATATGATGGATGTAGGGAAAAACAAACAAACAAATAAGAAAGAATGAAAATAATCAAGGGGACTGAACCATGGAGTGAGAGATGTGGAGGGGGAAGAAGGTGGGGGAGGTGAAGAGCACAAAAGATCAGGATGGTTAACAAATGTTAGTGAAGTGGGAAAACCCCGGGATACACAATAATAGACTAATGTAATATAAATATACATATATATATATAAAAACATTTACCAGATATCTGAAGAGACCAATGAACAAATGAACAGCAACTTAACCAACCAACAAATCGCAGAAAAATGGGAGATGGAGTGACTGGAGGGGGGGAAGAGGAGGGAGGAGGGAGATCAATTAATGCACAAATGTGACAAATCAAAAAAATGAATTTTTCAAAGAAATTAGGTAAATAAGCCACCTGCTATTTACTCAACAGAAGTCTATTAAATGTGAAAAAAAGAATGCTTAAAAAAAAGAGAACTGAAGAAAAAGCACTAACATCACTATTAAGGATGAAATAGATGCAGATACAATTAGAATAAGGATGAAAATAATAATATAAACAAATTTATACCACCTACAATGATCTAAACAATGTCACAGGTAAATCAAACTCAGTTAAAATGATTCAAGAAGAATTAATTGAATGATTAGTTGAAAGTCTAGTAGATGAAAAATATATAGACAACATCATCTCTGCACATCTATACAGGAAAATCTTAATGATCCAGAGCAAATATAAATCCACAGAGCTATAAATTCCACAGTTGAATATAAAGAAAGAACATTAGTACAATATTACTATGAAAATCAGATAAGTGGTTTTAATGAAAGAAAATCCATGACATTGTTATTCAATAATTTAGAGGCAATCATTAGAAATACAAAGGTAGTAAATTAAGTCTATGATTTGTATTTTTTTTAACTTAATAAATTTCAAAAGCAAGTTGGAACATACATGAAGAAATGAAAAGTCTGAAAAGCAATATAAATAGTTTAGAGACAGTAGGTCTTTAAAGACTAACATGGGAGCTATACGTACCAAATTCAGAATAGTGTCTAGCTTTTTAAGGTTACAGAAAGGTGACTGTAGAGAAATATTAAGAATTTTGTTCCATTTATAAGTTTTTCTTTTATAAGCGAAGATTTCGATCCATGGGTACTTATGCATCAAGTCTTCTATGTTTGAAATATTTCATAATAAAAAGAATTGCTTAAAATTCTTATCCACAACTTTTAAAAATTCCGGTGTGGTTTCATAAATATTTTAGTGATTTTTTTTCAAAGTAGCTTGTAAAGCCCTTTATAGCTCTTATATGTCCATTTAGAAATAAGTCTAGCTTTCTGCTACCATCGTATAGGGGAAAAAAACACTGTGTGGTGGGAGAAATTTGGGCTATACAAATGATCTAAGAAATATATATATATATTATGTATAATCAATAAAAACAAGAAAACCTGTGCTCTTGCATGAGTTATGTAAACATGCTAATCTTCCTCACACTAAAATACCTGTGTGATGTTCTAGCATCTGTCGTGTATAAGGAAACTGATAACCAATTTTGGAAACATTCCATATATATCATTATCACTTCAGTTAGATTTGACATAGAGTTTTGTTGTCTGTGTGTGTGTGCATTTTTCACCTTAGGAGAGTGATTATTTATCATTATATATATTTTTTCAATCATGTGTGAATGATGGCCCTTTCATATCTAGCCTGCATCATTTGTTGTATAACAGGACAATATTTATACATTTGTTTTATAATATTCTTATGGCTTTGAGATTGCATAAAATTATTGATCTGAACCACAGAATAATACACCTATATTTGTCCTTCACTCATCCAAGTGTTTATTGAACATTCACTGTGTGAGTGAACCTGTTGGAAGCTTTGGGAGGATATTGATAAATTAGTAAAAAAAAGAAAAAGCACTATGTTTTTTCCTCAGTTAGAATAGACATCCACTAAACACATGAATGATAGTAGTTTCCACCCTGATTAAAAAAAAAAATTAAAAAAAAATTAAAAAAAATTAGAATTAAAAAAAAAAGGTTAAATGTAGTCAGGAGAAATGGATTTCTTTTTTGTGTTTTTAATTTATTTTTATGCGTCTGTTTAACTTTTTTTAATTTTTTTTTCATTAATGACATATCATTAGTTTACAGCCTTATCTCTGGGCTGCATGGGGAAAGATCATAAGGGGTCATTTAATTGTGACAAGAATAATATGATCTGTCTCACTTCTGTGGTCAAAGAGTTCCTGAGGGAGTGGGAAGTGAGTTTTTACGAATTTCTGAGAATTGGGTTATAAGGCAAGTGTTAGATGGAGAGAGAATCCCATTACAGAGGATATCAGAAAGGTAATAAACATGAACCAAATCGTCCAGCAGTTAGCACATACGTATAGGAAGTGCATGAGGACTTGAAGACAGTTGTCTGGTGTATGTTTCCAAGAAGCTCTCTAGGCAATGGATTCTAGAAAACCGAGTGCACTTAGCAGGGAGTGGGGGATGCTGGAGTCTGGGCAGGTGGGAAGATAAGGGAAGGCAGTCAGGGAGCAAAGAGTTTTAGGAAAGTCAGAGCTGAAGGAGAAGTCTATAGACTCTATAGAGTTCACAAGATGGTCACAGTGTTGAAAACTGTGTTTACTCATAAAGCAAGATAGAATTTAAACTTTTATTTTGGTTCTGCTGAATGTAAAAGCTGGGAATTGAAGTGGTTTGTTTCGGAGGCTATGAAACAGCTGCATGCAGGTAGGAAAGTTAACAATTTAACAGAAGGTGATGCAAAGTAAAACATCTTTACACAGGGAGACTCTCAGGTTAGAGTTCAGGTGGTTCTTTTAAATTTAAAACAAAAAAAAAACTTCAGAAGTAGCAATCATCTTGTCTACTTACTTGGATGGTGTTCCTAGTTAAAAGTCAGCTACAGCAGATTGTATGGAAGGAAATGGAGATTACTTTCTGGAACATTCTGCAATTAGAAACATTAGCTAAGCTTCAGGATGAGTAGATACGGGCTATAAACTTAGTTTCTCTTTGAACTAAAGGCAAATTCCTAATGATCTGCAGCTACTGATAATGTGCTGAAACAATGAACTTTCTCCTCTGACGCAGATGGATGCAGACGGAGGACGATTACTGACTAATGGAAGGGAACATGGGTATGATCAGGGCAGAAATAATACTCTCACCTAGTCATAGCCAAGTCGCCATCAATTCCTCAGTGAGAGGAGATGGGCTATCCATGGGGTGATTCTAAGTGGCATTTGGAGTTGACTGTTTTCCAACCAGGCATGAGTTAATGTCCTGGAATATTTTTCTTTCATGAAGAATTTTTCATGGTTATCATTCTAAAGTTCAGAGTCAAAAAGAATAATAATAACAAAGATGCAGGAAGTGTTAAATTTGCCTGAATTATGTTGGCCTAAACCTCTACTTACAGGGATAAAAGAGCTGTATTCTATGAAAGAATGGGCTTGGTGCCAGCAGTTCTTACAAAAGACTAATAACTGTCTTAACATCTTCCCATCTCCAATCTTCCAAAATTATAACAATAAGGTGTCCTTACTGCAACAATCCCTATTACAATGCTAGCAACTTTCAGCATCCCTCATGACTGGCAGGTTACATCCGGGTTTTTGTATTTTGCTTTCCTAAAATCTATTATATTCGCTTCTATGTATTCCAGTGATTATTGCTCACAGAGATCCATCAAGGTTGCTCTAGATGTGAAGTAATTTAATATTAATCACTTAGACTATTTTGCATATAGTAAGAGTTAAATATATTCCAGTCACTTATATTATTAATTAAGATTGTTATTGTTATTTTATCATTTGCTTATTTTATTCCTAGTATTAGTCTATTCTTCTAATGTGCTCTTTGAGTCATGCTGTTCTTCAGTCTGGCCAGGAAAGGAAATGCAACAAGGATAAAAAAAATTTCTCCCATAATCTTTTCATCCTATGTACCTATATATGCCTTTTCTATACAACTGGATTGATAAGTATTATAAATCTAGGTCACCCAGGCTGTACTTTCAAGTGTTGTCTCAACAAAGTCTTAATTTCCTAGTTCTGATTTTCTTTTTTACCTTATTCAACATGAACATGAAAAATAGGATGATTCAAAACTACTTTTCTCTCCATAACCACTTGTTTAGTCTCAGCTGCTACTGGAGAAAATAAAAATACAATGCATATTCATGAGCACCAGATTCCTGGGAGATGAGCGTATGTACTTAAAAAGCCATGTTCCCATTTTCACCATCTCCACTCTTTAAAATGGAGCAACTCACTCTCAGCAAATGTACCCACTACTTCATAATGAGAAAAATACTCATTACAAAGAAATCTTTGTCAAAGATTTGTCAAAGATAAACTTTCAAATCTACAAATGCTGAGAATATCACACTTATCATGGAGGTTATCAAGTTGGATGAACCAGCTTCAAATTCTCTCCTTGCAATATGAACATCTCCTCTCTCAACCTCAGTTCCCCTCTGTGTGAAATTTAAATAACATCTTAGACTATTATAAAAGCTGATGGTATGAAACGTTAGCACACTAGTGCAGATGTGTGTGGCCATGTCACCATTTTAAAATGTACTACTACCCACATTTGTGTTCACTTACCATCCTCATTCCATTCTCTTTACCTCTCTGGTTGTGCTGATGGCTACCATCCCCACAATCATCTCCAGAAGAATTAGTTCAGGAATCTTTCTAAGAAATCCTCAGCTCTGACTTCTGTATATCCAATGACTTTATCTGGATTAATATCTTCCTACCCATCATTTTTATAGACTTAAGCCTTCTCCATTCGAGAAAATACCCCAAGGTTCTTCACCTGCTCTGGTCTTTTGTAATCAGACAGAAGTTTTTGAAGCTGTTTTCACTTTATTTTCTCTGATCAGACGATGCTTTCATCTTCTCCACTGGCTTCTCTCAAATAACCTGAAACAACTCTAATGCCAGGAAATAGTGATCGCCAAGGACTCTGCCTTAAGTACACTTCTGTGTTCAGATGCTGAAAAAGTACACAGACACAGCCCTCGGCAGGCATCCGTCTTCAGCTGTGCACAGCTTCTTCCCATGCTCTCTCGCACCTCTTCAGTGTCTCTTTTACATCATCTCTTTATTCTAACTTGAAACAACGGAGTTTACCTCTGTGTAGGCTAAGTGAGTTGGTCAGGCTTTTTCCTCCATGAGGCTGTATAAACAGCACCTGCCTCACTGCTTTGGCCGGGGGTGTGCACGTGTTCCAGGACCTGGGTGTCAGGATAATCCTGCTCTGCCCTGCCTGGTGTAACTGTGTAACTGCTTGAACCTATAAAGATGGTGACCCTGGTGTCTACGCTGCAGTTGGCATCACGAACAGAATGCTTACACTACAATGGCGACAGGATGGGCCTCTGTGCATTTGCAATCCTCTATGTTTCCTAGGAAATTATATTTCCTTCCTTGGATTAGATTGTTAGTTACATGTTGAAAGTGTGTGTTTTGAATCCCGGACCCAAAGAACAAGTGTTTAATTTCTCAATTAACTTCTTCCACTTGAGACACTTAAAGAAACATTGGAAATGACTTATCTCGTGAATCATGTATATATGTGACAGACATATATTGTGTACATGTTATACATAATCATGTCTTATATACATGCATATATAATATAAAATTATTGCCACTCCTTCAATTTGTTATGCATTTTGGTAAAATGTTATTACATAACTATGTTTTGTCTATTCTTAAAGCTGTATTCAAAATACTGCAAAAAAAAAAAACCATGTTTTTTTATACCTCTCCAAATATATTTTGTTTTTTTTTCTGCTCTTTTAGTTTGTCATATACCTACTTTTACCACCTTAATTTAAATTACAACAGCTTTGTGCAAGAGGTTAAATTTAATTTTAATCTGCTTAAATCTCTCAGATATGAATTTGATCCCCAAATAATCCCCCATTTCACATCCAGAAAGAATGTTTGTGAAATAAAGTTTACTTGAAAACCCTCTTCATTACATCATCCCATTTATGTCAACTGAATGATGTAAAAATCTTAATATGGTTCACAAGGGTCACTGTTATCTGTTCTGATACCTCTCTCCAGCATCCCAAAGTATTAAAGCATTCAGTCATCAAGTGCACTAAATTAATAAACTATTTGGATTGATAATGACACCAAAGTAAACAGAAAAGAATATAATAAAAACACTTTTATCATGACTACTAGTCAAAACCATATGGATAAAAAAAAAAACAATAATGCATTTTGTAATCATTGTGGAAATTAGGAACTGGTTCCTTAAATGAACACTGATAATTATGGGAAAGAATAAGAACTCAATCTATCTTTTCTTTAAGAAGGAAATAATTTTAGAATGTGGTGAGAGGCAGTTAAATGTTTTCTTAAAAAAGTAGATAATTGATTCAGACAACTGTTATCTTTAGACTTAATTTCATTAAGTTATAAAGGAAACAGTTTATTTGCCAACTGCCAAACTATCACTATCATTCCTGATTTCTTGTTAATTTGAAGATCAACAACAAAAAGATACACTGCAAGTTTACAAAGGAGTGTATAGGCACATGAATTCAGTGACGAGTTTTAGCATCTTTAGATGTAAATGAGATTATGTGCTTCCTGATATTTGACAGTACAAATGTATAGTACCAGCAACTAATCTAAATATTTTTAATTTAAGTACAAGTGAGCTTGGTTTGAACTTCCAGTTTATGAAAGACAGAGAGATGGACAAATAACTTAGGTGACAACATAGAGAATGTAGACTTAGGAAGTAAGACAATAGTGGAGAAACCCATTGAGTCCACAACAAGTTTACTACACAGAAATGAATGTCAAGGTCTATCTTAGGTCAAAGATTAAAGAGACATAAATATTACAAGTTTTACACTTTTTGCAATGCTGATATAAGCAAATCAAATGTAGGGTATCCCTTGTAAGAGGAATATTTCTGTTTTCACAAGAATGAGGTATGAGATAATATTAAGGAATTATAATTTCTAGGTAAAATGGTGTTTTTTAGTCATGTCAGAAGTTTTTGAGTCCTTAATATCTAAAATTCAATGGATTCGTAGTAAAATTATCTGGAATTTACTTCTAAACTTTTTGTCAAAGGAATAATAGAAAAGGCAAATATAACCAATGTTTATAGTCATCATGGCCAAATAGTAGCTACCTGTGACTTCTTTATCACACTAGGGCAAACTGTGAAGTTATGTATATATTTTACAAAACTGTATCATGTGATCCAGGTGCATAGTGAGTGTGAATCTTTAGTTACTCTGAAATGAAGCTTGATTACAACATATTCAAATTCTGTAAAATACCATTGGTTCACAAGTCATTGACTCAAATTAGACTTTATTAAATGACTTTCATAGCATTATGAAATATTCATAAATAAAGTCAGTGTAGAGGCAAAACAGAGGAAGGGGAATTGTGGGCAAAATATAGATGACATCCAGTTTCCTGTGTATGCTTTATTTAACAATATAAAGCAGAATAACAAAATATCATATATATGACAAAGTGTAAGACCAAATGGGAAAAACAGTCTCACTACATATAATGTTGACTTTTTTTCCTATTGTCCTACTATCTACAATTGATTACAAATATGCCAGTGTTAGATTAGGATTTGCCTAATGCCATGATTCTTGTGTCTGTCTTGAGGTTTTCCACATAGAGTTAAGCACTTTCTCTGGTCATTGTGAAATGTATTTTTACATCGAATCAACATGACATATTTCTTTTCCAAGCACATAGGTGTCATCCCCAAGAACCCTTCTTCTTACACAGCTACTCCTAAGGTTGAGATTTTGTGAGGTTTTATCACTGATAATCCTTAAATCTACACAAAATGTATTTGCCTTGTATTTTATTCCCTCCTGCCCAGGGCTCCATAATATGGAGAATGAAAATAATAATGCTGAAAATGCTCCCAGATAATATGTATCTAATTCAATTGGGACTTCCCAAAATTCATATTTATTTTCCTTAAGTGACTAAAGATTTAATAAAAAGGCAGGAAGAAAACTCTAACCAGGAAGGTTATCTTTATGTAGCGTTGATTTGATGTTGATGTACAATCTATGTGTAACCATTTCTGTCATTAAGGCCACTCCTAAGCAGAACATAGTGGTCACATAATGATGAATCTCATCACTGATATATGTGTGCATTGTTCTGAATTTCAGTCAGGAGAAATAGTCAATAGGGAACCTTGCTCTTAAAAAATAATTTGATTTATTTATTGTCCAATAAACCTGACTGAGCTGAGTTCTTAGCTACTTAATCAATACACATTAGGTATGTTAATAGCTTTGGGGAGGTTTGCAAGTTTTTTAAACACAGCTAGTATACACTTTATGATTCCCTTCAGGTTTCTGTGCTCCAAATATTAATCAGATTAACTAAAGTTACAGAACATGTGACTGAAATTCATCCTCTTTGTTATCTTTACAATTCCTACTGTACTTGTATAAACTTATGTATGATTTGAAAGGGGCATGGCTTCAATCAAGTGCTTGGAACCCATGGACTATTTCTAATCAAGTTAATTGCATTGGTAATTAAATTTATAAAGTTTATTTTTGGTGGTTGCTCATGATCAAAACCCATTGTGTGAGTTTGGGTGAATTGTAAGTGAAGATGAAACTTAAGGGGCAATAATACAAAAAGCTCCACAAAGCGTAGGGTCCTTTATCTTCAGAGTATTTCAGAGATCTACCCCCTACTTTCAGGTGTGTACAATGTGACAATGACAGTGAAGGAATTGATGAGATCCTGGAAGAGGGTTTTGGATGAAGAACAGGCTGAAAACTTGGTGAAGTGGCCTAATAATTTGAAAAAAAAATCATTATTTTAACAACTTGATAATGGTTGATTAGCACACACTTGAAATTCTCTGTGACACTTGCCGCTTTTCGAC
This sequence comes from Uropsilus gracilis, assembly GCA_004024945.1. Lineage (NCBI taxonomy): Eukaryota > Metazoa > Chordata > Mammalia > Eulipotyphla > Talpidae > Uropsilus > Uropsilus gracilis. The sequence goes on along the minus strand of PVHY01000789.1, from coordinate 180,446 downwards.
TCTGGCTGTTATTTAGTTTGGAAAATCTTACAATATTATTCCTACTCTGTCCATTCATTTAGCTATACTTTGATACAATTTTCCAAATAACTTAAGAATTCAATATATTTTGAAGCTGAATATTGTGCTAAGTTCTGACCTTAAATCTGCTTATTGATTACTAAAATCTAGCATTAAAAATGTAAATATCCTTGTGTGAATGTATATATCACAAACATGATAAAATTTAGACACAGATGGCCCGAGAATATGAACGATGTAATTCTATATGTAAACAAAAAATATATTCAGAACCAAATGAGTCGGTTACTGTCAATATCCTGTATATACCACATTACTGTGAATATCTTCCTAATAAGTACCTCTTATATCCCCTTTCATAAAAGAAGTACTTCAAAAGATCTATTTAGTTAGCAATTTTTATATTTCCAAATATGTAATTTCCTAAGGATTGATTTTTTTTCACAATTTTATAGCCTTATCATTTTCTGCACTACTATGATTCATATCAACCATTATCCAGTTTTCAAGGTCTTCGGACTAACCTATGTTCTCACTAGTCAGCAACTAGGGACCACAAAAGTAAGAATTAAGGTGAATAAGGAGAAAGGAGACAGTGAAAGCAGATATAGGAAATAAAGAATGTGAAGAAAATATTTCCAGCTGCTCATTTTTGGAGAATGTGACACAGGAAAACTGGTGCTATTCTTCACAAACTTCCTTCTACCCTTTTGAAGGAGGGTGCTCTAGCAGGATGATTAAAACATAGTCAACCAGACAACTGCATCAATTATTATTAGACTCTACCTAATGATCCCGCATGTAAGAAAAATAATTTGCATTTCAAAGAGAAAAAATTAATTTAGTGATCAAACACCACTGGAAAAGACATATCCGTCCATTTAATACTGATAGGAGGCTAGTGAGGTAAGTTCTGAGGTGAAGAGTATATATACTTAGTGTGGTAACATGTTAGTGAGGAGAAGGGAAATACCTTTCCATGGCTGAAGAGCTGGGAAAGAACCTCTGACACAACCCTAATGTGTTTTCCACATCTTTGACTGCTTAAAAACAGAATTGCTTTACTGACCTTTTAACTGTATTCAATCATGTTCCTACCTATACATCTCTAATTACTTGCTAAAGGGCTTATGGATCTTAGTGAATATGTAAATGGATGCCATTCATGAGTTTTAGCTATTTTTTTTTTTTGCTCTCACTAAGTTCTTACATCATACAGTATTCTTTGCGGCTGCATTCTCTGTTTAAAAATCCAGCTGGCCCTTCTCCATAGTAGCTTTCATCTCATCATCAAAATAGAACCCCTCTGAGTTGGAGAAACCATAGACAATAGAACTTTACTAATACATATATTAAAGGGTTTTCTTCAGCACCAGAAGAAAAAAAAAGGTTCTATATAGCAAAAAGAGATAAAATAGGATTAAAGAACAGTGAGAAGTGGAGAATTGTGTGGGTAAATGCAAATAAAGATTGATCCTCACTGTCTTAGGAAACTACACAGTAATGAAAATGGAACTACCATATGACCCAAATTGCTCTCTTGGGAATCTAATCAAAAGAGACCTCAATGCTTGTACAAAGGGACACCTGTGCTTGGATGTTCACTGCCGCACTATTTATAATTGCAAGAAAATGGAGACAACCCAAATGTCCCAAAACAGATGAATGGATGAAAAAGATGTGGTATACATGAACATTGGAATATTACTCACCAATTAAAAATGACAAATTGGATGATTTTTTTTTATAACATGGATAGACTTAGAAGAAATCATACTAGAAGAAACAATATGATTGTTTCCAAATGGTTTCACTTTTATATGGGACATGGGTAAGATAAACAAAAAACATGAAGAAAGGTCAAAACAAGCCAACAACCAAATTAAAGTACACAACTGGGGGAGGGGCAGACAGGGTGGGAACAGTCAGGGAGGGTAGAGGGTGAACCCTAGAGATCACAAAGATGTGAAGTTTATATATAAATAAATTATTTAATATTAAAAAATAGTAAAAAGGAAAACTACACAGGTGAGCTTGTTTCAAGAATGTAAATGGCCATTTTGATTTGATGCTGCCAGTAACTGACAGTTGTAGCAATTGCTAGAGTTCACAATTTGTGCTTCAATTTTGCATCAATAATTTGCTAAAATGGCCAAGATATGAAAGATTTACTTTTCTCCATGGCTATTCTTACACAAATTAATGTAGTAGCCAAATTTAACAGTGGCATGGATTTTAACCCAGTTTTTCAGACCATTGGTTTTCAATAGTTAGTGATACCATGTTGCCTAACTACAAGCTTATTCCACTTCTATAAAGCATAAGAATAAAATAAAATAGTCCCAAATTTCAACAATATAGAGTGATTTTTCTTGAAGAGAAACAAAAGAATTGAATCGTTTTTTGCTTGGATATAAATGGTAACATTATATAAAATACATGGCCATAATTTTTAAAGCAAATCATAAAGTATAATTATAGAATGACTGCACAGTAGGACAGATATGATTTTACTATATAGTACATATAATTTTCAACACTATGTAAAGAGAAAAAATGAGTCAATATAAAGAGCATGACTATAAAATTAAAATTACTGAAATATAGAGTGGCCTGAGATCTTATAAGGCAAGATTTTTATTTGTGAATTAGTATGACTATCTTATGATGAAAATATTTTAAATACAGAACTTTCAATAAGCATATAAACTGATAATAAGAGATAAGTTCATGAATTAGTGAAATACACAATTTTATAGTTTGAAAAGCTCAGTTTGAGAGGAACTTTGTCTTTATGTTATTCCATTTTCAAAACATCTGTGCCACATTATGCACACCATGTTGGCCCCACTAAAATATTATGCGCCTATGCAGAATTAGCTGATTTTCTCAGTCCCTCCTGCTTGTAAACACTGACACCTGACATCTGAAAGCTTTAATTTATCATGTTGCACTGTGAGAATTAAGACCATCAATATATCAAATAGGAGGTTAAGTCCCTTCTGTTAATGTTTTGTCCCGGTACAGAACGTACTTAATTTGAATGATTGTCCCCAACTTATTATTTTTAGGTCTATTTTTAATCTCTTTCATGTTTTCTTTAGCCATATAACTGAGCCTATGCCTTAATTTTAATAGCATTACAATTGCTTGATATTCTCCTGCCTCCTCCCCCTACCCCTCTCCCCTTCTTTTCCCCTTCCCCCTCCCCCATCTCTCTCCCTCTCTCTGCCTTCTCCTCCTTTTTTTCCTCCTCCTCTTCTTCCTCTAAGAGTTGGAAACATAATTCTAAAGAGTCCCTGTCTCCAAAGATTTAATAATATACATTGTCCTTTTTATTATTTTATCATAGTTTAATGAGTTCCTCATGTTCATATAATGCTCATCAAGCTTGAGAAATTTTTACTTTTTAGAATCATCTGCAAAACTCTTGCTACTGGATCTAAAAGTATCAGATCAGGACACCAGACAGAGTAGTCCATCCAGATACCATGACTTTGGTTGAGGATGACTAGCCAGTCTGGGAACTGAGCCTAATGGGTTGGTTATTTTAGCCCCAACTGCTTTCCTTCACCTCCTACCAGCCCTGAGGTGCCAGGATGCCTCCTGATGAAGCCTTGTCTATGTTCTGATCTCACAAGTGATGGCCCCCTCCACACTCATGTAGGTCATGTTGACAATCAATGAAATCACATTTTTTAAGCTGGGAAATACTAAAAAAATGTTAGTTATTTAATTACTATAAAGGTATTTCTATTTCTATACTAAAGGGGTATATAATTCTTATTTCCTTAGCTTTGTTCTTTTCCTTTCTTTTCTTTTCTTCTTTTTTGGGCATTTCTTAGTTGAGACTGTGTAGAATAAATAATACTACAGAAAACTCTGTCCAAAACACCTCGGGTTGCATGATGCTCTAACAATAGTGTGGATAACATCCATATCTAAGACTGTGATGAGCCCAAAGCATCTTCCCCATTGCATTGCATTGCACTGTTGCACACTTGCACCCCTGGGTGTTAGCAATGCTAGAATTTTTTCTCACCATGGAATGAAATAAAAAACTTCTTTCATTATATAAAAGATAATTTATTTTGCTTGCTTCCACTTTACTTTTTATCAATATAGACTGTTTACTGTTTGATTTTTTAACAGCTTACCAGGTGATGTAAAAAGCACGAAATATCCATGGATGTGTATCCATTCATCATGGCCTTGGTTGACAAGCCGGTGCCATCTGGAGCTGTAGGCTTGCCCAAAACTGCCCAATATATTCCAAGATGGAAGCCAATGGCACAGCACCATACACAAAGCCTGCCGAAGAATAAGTTCCTCAATTCCTACATCATGATTCAACCTGAGATGGAAGAGAAAGAAAGCAAAGAGGCGGTGCATCCATGGCGGACTCAACTGTAAATATAAAGGCCTCTCAGTTGCGACCGTGGTGGGTGGGCCAGGCTAGCTCAGGACGGTTCCTCTTTCAATGTCCTCTTTCAACATGGATCTAACTGCCTCTCTCTGTCTTGCCTTCACCCGAGCCTACCCAGAGCTGGTTGATTGATCTGTTTTCTGCCATTCTGTTTCTGTGCTCTGTTAACATAAATTTATCACAGTTATTTTTACCTTAAGAAATGAGACTACTGAAATAAACTGAATTTAGTAAACCTTTCCTATAATAAAAAAATAGCACATTTTATGAGTTATTCTGAGAAGAGTGTGAAAAGTCAATAAATCCTCTCCCACTTCAATAACACTGGCTTTTTAGCATTTGTGAGAGTAATAAAGAGACCTCCATAAAAGGAAGGTTCCTTCCAAAAGACATCCTTCTTTCTTGCCCACTCCTCATAGCTCTTTTCTTTTCCCATCATCCCAAACACTAATATCATTTCTTTTTCTTTTTTAATGAGACGATCTTACTACCCACTTCGGATCAGAACCTATAGCAATGATTGCCATATGACATTTTCAAAATTGTTTTCAATCTGCATAAAACCCTAGGAAGTTTTGATTAAACACCAACTTGCAAATGAAAAATGTGGAGTGACTTGACACAGCTACTGAGTCTGACTTAATCTAAAGTGTGTGTGCAGGAGTTAAGAAAATGGGAAATCTCACTCAACTCTTAACACACTTAAACAGTAAACTCATAGAAATGAAATTTTGGTCTTGTGAGATAAGAACAAAACCACGGAGAAAGATATATAAGAAAAAAAAGGAGCATGATCTGTTTTATTGTTTTGTTCTTTTTTAATTTTCACACATACCAATTAGCGTGAAATTAATGAATACAAACTACAGATTACTAGTATAGCTGATGGGAAAAAACAAATTAGTTCTCACTTATTCAAGTTTTCCCTTGTGGAGCATATTGTTGTTTCTGTCCTTGTTTAGTTTATTTTTCATGTCTATCAGGGGGATCTAACAGTTGACACCTGTAAGACCAAGACCATCACCTCTAGTCCATTTTCCCCTCTAATGTATACTCACTGGTTCCTCTTGGTAACCAGTTCCTGCTGAAAATATCAGTCCTTCCTATGACAAGCTCAGTAAGCAGACTTGGCGCAACAGATACACTCGCTCTGATTTTGTAAGACCCAGACTCTCCATGAGACCTTTCACCTTTTAGGAAATGACTCTTTCTTTTTATTTTTTTTTAAGAGACTAGGTCTCGCTAGGTTGCCTGGGGTAATCCTGAACCCATGGATTCAAGTGATCCCTAGCCTCAGACTCCCAAGGATAGGATTACAGGAGCACTACCACACTATGTTGCCTGGGATAGTCTTGGACCTGAGGACTCAAGCAATTCCTAGCCTCGGCCTCCCTTCCAAGGCCAGGATTAAAGGCTCATGTCACGGTGCCCAGCACCAGAAATGACTCTTTAACTTGTTTCTATGTTCTTCATATGGTTGAAATCTGTAATCTTAAACTCAAAAGAAAAATCCATGTTCCTGGGATGCAGTACTGGTTGTCCAGAGGAGGAAAGGACCTAGTCTTGTTGCTTAACTTATCCATTCACAACTCATCTGCCAATACTATGGGGCAACAAGGAATACTGAAGTCTTCACCTTATACTGGTTCAACTGCAGCCCATTCTCATCTTGTTCATTCTAAAGAAAACTTTTACATTTTGAAATCAGTTAAAAAATGTATCAGAGATTTATACAATACAAACTATATTGTATTTGCTTACAGTGAATGTCTTTTTACACAAAAGTTTTTAAATCAGAGCAATAATTCAACATGAATAGTTACTCTGAAGGTGAGTACTGACTGATCCTTTTACATAGAATTAATATTCCCAACAATCCCGATTGGAATCAGGTCAAAATGGGGCAGACACCTCCATCTAAAAAGCCACATTTAAAATGCAGCTTCTTTTTAAAAAAATAAAATAAAATAAAATAAAATGCAGCTTCTGCTACCCAGGTTCCCTCACGTTTGTACCACCTGCACAAAGCAGTTGTCACTCAAAATGCAGTTTAACAACAGGATTTATTTACACGGGAATATTAACAGGGAAATCAAAAAGTCTTTAAAGCAACAGTCTTACCTTACCCCACTTACCTTACCCCAGTTTTCATTTTCAGTCCCAAAGGTCCAAAAGACACAGTCCAAGATGGCGTGCCTTTGCCCCACCAAACCTGAGGCAGGCACTCTGCAAAGTCCAGTTTTTTCTCCAGTGTCTTCTCTTCATTTCTCTCTCCACATTCCAAGCTGCTTCAACTTTCTTCCACAAGTGCTGATGCACAAATCAGCTTTCCAAATCCCTGGCCATCTCCAGGTACCAGCTCACTATGCCATTTTGCTACAGTGTCCTACTCTCCACACCAGCCACTCCCGCAGGTCACCATAGCTCCTTGCCACCTCCCGCTCACTCTTCCAGGGGATTTCTGCCCAGCCTGGTCACTCCGGTACCAGCCAGTCATTCTCATCTCTCCCTTCCCAAAAGTGTCTCTGTCTTGTCTCTGCTCCTTTCCTTTTTATCTCTTTTTATTTCTCTCTCTCAAAATCAAAGGCTCCACTTTCCTTCTACACACTCTTTGGGTGATACATCTCCTCCTCCTCACCTGGGATTTGCAACAAAGTAAAAGTGCCCTTATCCTGGTTAGGCCTCTGTGGTTTTCAGACACAACTAATGGCATCAGTGCCTAAATCCTGCCCATATTGGGGTCCGGTCTTCACAGTGAAAAGAACCCATCCACATCCAGGTTTATCAAACCCAAGTTGGTATCCCATTTTGCACTAACTTTTCCACCGTCTTTAGATTATTTAACTGTAGTAAAATTCACCTAACATGAAATTAGCCATTTTAAAGTGGACAGTTAAGTGATACTTAGTAAGCTTATAATGTGGAAGCATTCCTTCAGTTCCCCTAATTCAACACCGGGTTCATCGCCCCAAAAGGAACCATCTAAGCCATTAGGTCACCCCCAAGTGTCCCCCACCCCAGACCCAGGTAATCAATCACTTGATTTCTCTCTCAGTGGATTTACCTATTCTGGACATTTCACAAAATTTAACTCATCTTAGATGATATTTTGTGTCTGAATATTTTATACTTAACAATGTTTCAAGGTTCATGCACCTTGGAATAAGTATCAGTCTCCTTCCTGAAGCCACACAAATCTGCTTCACCGATCATTTGTTCACACAGTCCCTGATCCATGTAGATTTTAGAATAATTTTGATTAAAAAAAAGACCTCTACACACACATGAAATAAAACAGTAAAAATAATGAAAATCTACCCCCTCCCAGTTTAAAAATAGGCTAAATAATTGTTAAATGAAATAAATAGTAGAAGTATTCACCCCATTCTTTAATCAGGTCTCGTATAAGTTTCAAAACTTGAAGGCCATGTTTAATTTATATTCAACCAAATTAACTCTTTTAACTGAGATGTAAGGTTTATGGGTGCTCATTTTATCAAGGCAATTTGTAAGTGCTTTGAAAATTTAGCTTTAGCTTATTATTCATTAAGTCAGAGCTTCCATGTTTTCTATAGGAAATTTTAGGGCAGTGAATGATAAGATACAAGTAAATGAAACAAGACTATATCCTGAGAAAGCATACATTTGTCATCTATACCCAGTAATCCCTTTCAGTTAATAGGGGTACCATATTGACATTTACTGGACTCTCCAAGCACAACTTTAATTGGAGCCCCTGTTTAAGACCCTGAAGATCTGCATTTGATGCATGTTCAGCAGATGTTAAGGTTAATAGGTTAATTCAAAACCTCTATTACAGAGCTACCACAACCAGTTAGCACTCCTTTATCCTTTGTTGTATTGATCTGTTTAATGTTGCATTTCCAACTGAATTAAAGTTTGTGAACCTGTCTTTCAGTATTGTTATTCTTCTCGTTGTCACCTCTCCTGTACATAGGTCTTCTTCTGTTTCTCATTCATTTATGTTTATCACTAGATATATTCAGAATGACCCTCTCTACCCAGCTGGGCTTTATAAGTTTCTTCCCCCAGGACCCCACAAATCAATATTATCAGTTTTAGGGAAGTCCCCAGGAGTGGTGACTTTATAGGGTTTAATGTTCCCTGGCCAAGTATCATTTGAATCAGCTCTCCCCACCGACCTCCCCACAACCCACTGAAGCTAATAATGTTTTTCTGTACAAGCCCAGGGTCAGGAGCTGTGCTGTGGTGTAGGCTGGCTGACAGCAGCAGCAACAGCAGCAAAGGTGCCAAAGGGCTTGGTGAGCCATCTGTCTTGAGAGTAAGGAATTTGAAAGCCATCTTTATGCCTGGTGTCCTTTCTCCTTTCTCCACTTCCCTGGCCCCTGTCTTATCTTCCTTTTTCTTCCTCTCCCTGCTTCTCACTCTCCCCCCTCCATGCTTTTCACTCTGTCCCTCTCCCTCTCACCTTCACCCTCCCTCTTTCCTCTTTCTCTTTCACTTGTTCCTCTCTCCTTTAATATCATACTCCCAAACCTGTCCTGAATGATCATCTAGTGGACTGTATCGCCCACGATGGTCTTTTCCTCTGCGGTTCTATAGCCTAGGTGATAACACCTGATTAAGTACACACCGATCAGTCATGGTATAGACTGAAGTTCCAGTCTGGCTTCAGTCATTGCTTCATTCTAAACCACAGGAGGTAGGTACTGGCTGAGACAGACTACCCTGGGTCACTTTAGGAAGTATCCGGTCCTAAACTCCTGCAATAAACGTCCAGGAATGGCCAAAGCTGTGACTCGGTTTGGCTGACTCTATACCAGAGACTTGGTAGGACTACAAACTGCACAAAACAACAGCCACACAAGCCACTCAGCTCTGCAGCTCACAGGGAAAGCTGCTACCAGCTGATGAGCAAGTCAAACAAGGGAGCAAAACTGCTGGTTGGAGAAGGACACGGCTGCTCCTCCCACAGATCTGTTCCCAAAGTCCATGCACTATGGGCCATCCATTTTGTGGTTATAAACCACTTAAGAAATAAGTGACATGATGCAGAGTCAGCTCTCAGGGTCCACTTCTGAAGGAACTTTCTGGAAACATAGCCCTTGCAATCTGTTTCCGAAGTGTTCATTACTTATTCTAAACCTGGATGCTAACTGCATCTCCCCCCACAGTCTTAGACATGGTGCTCCGTCCCTGGCTACTGGCCACAGAAACCCAGACAACGGAGCACACTTGTGGCTTGCAGCTCTATCTAGATCAACAGCAAGTTTCCCTTTTGTTTCTTCTGTTGACTTTTTATATCTTATTTTTATTAAACAAATAATAAACTTCCATCCTGCCTCCCACCCTGAAGTGACACCAAGTCAGTTCTCTAGGGTTTTATTTGTATCTGTTTAGTGAGAGGTGTGCATAAACGTAGAGCTTGTTTGCTGACAAATGAAGGCTTATCTGTAGAGAAGATGAGATGTTAATGCCGAAAATAGGAGAAAGCTAGCCTGGTTTTGGGGTAGAGAACAAGAAATGAGAACCAGAACAGGAGAGAAAGTCAGCAATATTGAATCATGTGCGTTTGTCCATATGACAAAGCTCTTAATACTTATTTAAAAAAAATAATATACATATGCATATTTGTTTCAGCTATTTTGAGTTGAGTTTTCTAATGTGCTAGTCAACGATACAAGATAATATTTTTTTCAATATAGGAAATGGGACAAATTTGATGTGGTATAACAACAAATATTATATCAACAAGAATGAGTTTACCTAAATCTTCTGAGTATCTAAGATCTTGAGGAATGATGGCTAAACAATCATAAATATGACTAGTGGCTAAATGGAGGTAAGATCTGCACTGTTCCTGGGTTCTAACTCCTTTTGAGCTGACATTCTATTTACTTCTACACACTCTCCTTTTCTAAAGAGAAATAAGTAATGTAAATACAGCACCTGCAATTGCTATGCCCTCGCTACCAACTGCACACTCCATAAATATTTGCTGAATGAATGGATATAAAGAGAGAGCTGAGGTAACCTTTAAAATGTAAAAAAGTATCATGAACCTTAGATTCTCTGAAATATCAGCTGTTTAACTCCCCTTCTCAATGGCCTTGAAAGATCAGCAATTCGATCCATTCAGAATATTTCAAAGAGTAGCCACTACATATTGTAGAAAGATAAAGAATTTAAGCACAAAGACTTAAACTTGAAAGAAAATTAAATACCAAATACAAATGTTGTTTTGTTTATAAATCACTTTTGTGATTTTGATTTAAAAATAATTTATACACACATTAACTTTTTGCTTTCCTATTTTATTTTTAGATAACTTCTCTGTTTAAAAAAAAATAGCAGCAATGTAAAATTTTACCTATCCATTGGAGGTAAAATGCAACTCACGATGAAAGAAAAATAAGTATTAATGTATATGTTTTGGACCTCTGACTAACTTAAGTAATGTTATTATTCAGCCAAATTAAAATATTGAAATTTTGGACCTGGTTTTTCAACATTCTTTATATGTATATTTATGTTATTTTATTAAATGTTATTTTATTTTATGTTACTTTATTAAACTTGGATATAGCATAGTTGGTATGATAAGATACTGGAGATTCAACTTTTAAAATTCCAACAATAAGTTATACAACTTCTAGTTAAATGTTCTAAATAACTCAGACCTCTATTTTCTAGTTGGTACTTTCTCAAAGATAGAAGCTGCAGTGTAATGAGACTGCCACTGCTTTGTACGACATTCCCTTATTGTCTGTGTGATGTTTATTCATTACTTTGAAGATGGCTTTAAAGTCATGCATAGAAATATATGGTATTAGAGGCGTTTTTATTACACGCTAAGCCATTTTAATCTTAGCTGAGTGTGAAAAAAAAACATTTAGCTCTAGCTCTTGACATATGTTTTTAAATGAATTCTTTGCTTTTTTGAGAAGCAATTACAGGTACAAGTGGTGATTTTCTGTCACTCGACTCCAGGGCATCAAGCTACAGAACAGGAGGCAGGGCTGGGAGTGAGCAGGGTTGGGACCAAGTTAAAGTTCTTTGCTTAAATGGGTTCTTTGCTAAAAGCATCATGATAGGAGATTTATGCTGACAGTTACGTCCATGATTTCTGTCAGTATACAGCACAGTGACATTAGCTATTAAGGGCTTTTATACAATATAACATTCTCGGAAAACTTAAGAAAAAACATGGGAATAAATTGAATCCCCCCCCCACAATTTTCCTCGTGAGGTTATGTGAGTCATTTCTGAGTTCTTAGATAAGTTCTGAACAATTTATAGGCAAGGGTTTCAGTTGTTTACTTCCTCCTAGTTCTCATGAAACGTTGATATATGTTGTATACACCATAATCCCTAAAAATGCTCAGTTGTTCTGAACACAGCAAAAAATTGGAGAAACCTACTAAGGTGTCACAAAATTTCCCCATGTATAAAACAGTCACCTAAAACAAACAAATAAATAAAGGGAACATGAAAGAAAGAAACCTTCATTTCATGTCGTTGATTGAAAGAGTGATAGGTGTAAGGTCTTTAGTAATGCGAACTCTCCTACACACCTCTTCCAAACTTTAGTTGCTTTACAGGCCATATTTTGTCATCTAAGGTGTACATTTTAACCCAAACTTCTTTTGAGTATAAAAGGATGGAAAATGGAATAAAGAAGGAAGGAGAAACATAGGGAAGGGCTGAGGAAAAGAAGGAAGAAAGGAAAGAGGGAAGAAGAGGGGAAGAAATGGCCTCCTTATTTGACTTTTTCCCAAGCACATTAAGACATTTCGTTGCTTAGTGAGGGTGATATAGAATACTCTTCCAAATTCTAAACTAACACTGAGAACGTTAAATTTAGGGAACATTTGTTTACTCTTAGAAACTTAATTTGTGTGTGTATATGTATATATATATATATATATACATATATACATACTTATATACATACTTATATATACATATATATAAGTATGTATATATGTATATATGTACATATACATATATACATATATGTATATTTTAGGAGGAAGAGAGGCTTGACAGTTTACTAATACATTTTATCACCAAGATCATGAGGTTTTGGAATTTTTTTGCTTCATAATGACCCCTGCTTTTGCATCTTGCTCTCTGGATGCATTTTGTCTCTACACAATTCTTCTCATTCCTGTCTCCATGATTTACACATTTTGAATCCTTCACACAAGTACTTCTTTTGATTACCTGCTGCTCTCAATCTGCCCATTCTTCCAAAATTTTATCTTTCCAAATCTTTAAAGGAACTATGGTTCAGAGAAAATTTTGCTAGAAGTGCCAAGTCAGGCAAAATAAAAGTAAAATCAAAGTTATTGTTCATTAATATATTATCCTCACAGTCTAAATTATTTTTATTACCAAAAACCTAACCTATGAACAAACTCAAGGGTATTTAAATGTGACATTCTTGTGGAATTTTTTATTTCACTTTGCTGCGTTGCTCCTGTGACTCTGTTTCCAACATGAAAAGTTGAGGATTCTTTTGAGGTAAATGCCTTTCCCCGATGGCCTCCACAACAGAACACTCCTCTGTCACTTATCTTCTAAAAGCTTATATGATCTTGGCTTCTAAATAAACAATTTATGTTTACTCACTGACTCATAATTATAAACACCAATAAATAGAAATAAATAGAAAGATAATTAACTTGATAAAAAGAAGAAACAACTCATCACATGTAATTCACAACCTATATAGAGAGTACCTCACTGGAAATGCCATTTTTAGAGTGTATATCACTGGTCTCATTCAGACTTTTATTAGAACCTACTATGCTAAACCTTATGGCAGTGTTCAAAGACATCATGACAAAGAATTTTGTGTATTTTAAGAGGAAACATAATGCCCATCACCGTAATGAGACTATAGGAAGAATTTCAGTTTTGAAAGTAGGTGAGTATCAGCAAGAAACATTTATGCCTCAGCCCAAAGACTCCAAACACTTCAAATCATGCTATTTTTAATTTTAAATTAAAAAGAAATCATTGTCGTATACAAGTCTCTCCATTAATATTTCCATGCAAAGAAGAAAATAACTCCCTTAACAAAAGAGTATGCTTCAAATTTTTTGAGATGGGAATTTGTCATAAAAAAAAAAAACAGGTAAATAAATCAAGCTTTCTTGATGAAATTGCTTCCAAGAGCAGCTGCTGTGTGCTAAATGAAGACAATGGTAAACAGATTTTTCTTTACTAATTGTCTTATTTTGATTTTTACCTGGGAAACTTTGAAATATGACACAAATGCAAGATGTTATGATAGCTATTTAGGTGGTTTTAATATGGACATTATCACTTGTGTTAGTTATCAATTGCTGGGTATCAAATTGCTCTCCGAGCTTGGCGGTTTACGCAACAGCACTTGTTCTCTTTCCTTGCCTATCCGCTGTGTGTCTGTGTCTGCCATGACTTGTCCTGATATTGGGTGTGAGCTGGTTGGCAGAAACCTTAAGGCTCAAGTGGAGAGACATCTTTTATAGTCTGAAATTGTCTTCTGAAAAAAAAAAAAAGAAACGTTTCAGAAAACAATTTATTTGTATCTTTGATTTCCTATAGCTGAGTGTGATGCATATTATTTGAGAAAACACATGAGTATAAATCATTTATTTTACCATCGGGTGGATAAGAATCATTTACTTAGAAGGAAATGAATGAAAAGTTTTTGGAATCATTTGGAGGTAAATTTTAACAGCATTTATATTTGTAAAGATACATATGCTTTGACATTTTGAGTCAACCTACAATAGAACATGCAAGTAGATGTCTGAAAACATTAAATTACACATTTCATTACACCTGAATGTCCACTATTTAAAAAAGACAGTGTTCACATTTTCAGCACAGCTGCTCTATAATTTACCATCAACAGTCAGATTTTTTTAATTTATATTCATCAAAAATATATATTTACATATAAAAACTTTCTTTGAGAACCACACAAAGAATTCTGTCATGATAAAGGTCATTCACACACCCCCCATCCCTTCCTCATGAAGAATGTTTTGGGGAGCATTCTTAATACAAAATAAACAGTTTGTATATAGCTGATCCTCATTCGACAAGCTATAGCCAGTTATTAGTGGTCTATGTATCAAGAAGCTACACAATAAGTCTTTTTTCTAGTAAGTCTTGAAATAAACTAGTATTTTTGGGATCCTAGAATAAGGAAGAAGAAGAAAAAGAAAATGACCACTGATTTCTAAGCATGGACAACTTTGAAGAAGAAAGAAAATACTGAATCAGAGTGATAATTTCACAGAATTTCCCCTTCCTGCTGATGGTGCTATAATAATTGTGTATTTTACACAATCTGCATAGAATTGAATCTTCTCACTATTTGTGTTAATATTAAAATTAATCATAAATGCCACTACTGTTATCATCATTTCAATATGATAATGAAGATGGTAGATGTCACTTGTCTATTAACATATATCAAAACCTCAGTTGAATTATGCATGATTTATCACCTAGTTAAACAGAAAAATCATGCATCAGAAATTCTACTTCTTCTAACATGAATTCTTCTAAGTCCATTCATGTTATCATAAAATCGTCCAATTTGTCATTTCCAATTGATGAGTAATATTCCATTGTGTATACATACCACATTTTTTTTCAGCCAGTCATCTGTTTTTAGGCATTTCGGTTGTTTTCATGTCCTTGCAATTATAAATAGTGCTGCATATTAGCAGAAACAAGTCAAAAGGAGGAAAAAAAAAGACACCAAATGGTTTCATTACTATGTGGGACATGGGAAAGATAAACAAAAATCCATGAAGAAAAGTCAAAACAAGCCAATAACCAAATTGAAGTACACAATTGGGGGGGGGGGAGCAGGGTGGGAATGGTCAGGGAGGGGAGTGAAGCCCAGAGATCACAAAGATGTGAAATTTATATATAAATACATTATTTAAAAGAAAAAAGAAATTCTACTTTTTGTCCGGATGAATTTTATGATATGGGTAAGAAGAATATCTATGATCAAATAGGAACTATTTCTTGTGAAAATCAACATTAGGCATTGATAAGGTACAGACTTATCTCTGAGATCAGGTATAGAGATGTATGTTGAATACTTGGGAAGAAAATCAATAAGCCACGTTTCTACAGAAAGGTTTTTTTTTTTAATAAATCATTAGTTAATTATTTTTCACCACCATAGACCACCCTCCATATTCCATGAATGTAGACCATCTACTGAATTTTATTAACTTCTCTGTTAAAGCCACAACCTGTTCACATGTAGTTTCTAGTTTTCAGAGGAGATATCCATCCTGCAAAATATTTGAGAAGAAGCTACTAACCAGAAACTTAATCTTAGTGATAACTACTAACAACAACAACAACAACAAAATAAAAAATCAGGGCACAGAGATTTAAACATTATTTTCAAAATCTTAACCGATGATACGATATGTTTGAAAAGTTAATAGGAACTTTGAAAAGAGAAACTTCATCTTCCCTTTCACAAGGAGAAAACAGCAAAACAAACCACGACATTAGTTGGGGAGCTGGTGTAGAGCCACTAATTTCCAAAGTAGGTTTTGTCTCCTGAAAAAGAGTATAATTACCTTCAAATTGCAAAGGGCAAAGTTACCTACAGTGTAATTGCAGATCAGGAGGGTTTGGCAAGAGAAAGAAACTTTTAAATGAAATCACACTGACTACTTTAACCAGTTGAGTCTCCACTGTGGAATGAATTGCAAAATGTTTTCAAAATCATTTAAAAAAGTTTAAAGGGGAAATTTTGATGTTCACTAAAGAGGAATGGCACATTTCAGAATATATAAACTCACTAACTCAAATCAATTCCTAGTATCATAATGAATGTGTAAAGGTCTTTCAAAGATTGCTAATTATGTCATTAAAAATATTTTCCCCCTAAGGTACTTAAAATTATTAAAAGATAGTATATCTAGTTAAATACAACAATAAGGTTCAATAAGTAGATTTCTAACTCTGAAGATAGGAAGGCATGCAACTCTCAGAATGGAATTTTTAATTTCCCCTTTTATTCCTCCAGAAGGAGTTAAGATCTCCAATTTTGGATAGGGCTTTATTTTTACATTACCATAACAACAACCAAAAACCCCCCACAACCTATCTTCAAAAAGTAAAGAGTCATCACTACAACAACTATTAAGTCAATAACATAATTCTATTTTTAAAATAGGACTAGTACTATGTTGTTATTATAAGTGCTTTTTTCCTTTAATATGTTGACCTTCATTTGTGCTATGTATTTATAAAATGACAATATTCACATATCTTTAATATTTGCTGTAAATCATCTCACCCAGAGAAACATTCACACATTTCACTCTAAGTTACTGCAAGAGAGACATTGCTTTATTTTCCTCATCTCAATTCAGGCTTCATTATAATAGCCCTTGTCCTTTAAAATGCTGAATTGTCATGGTTATTTCTACTCTGCAGTCTAGCATATGTAATGTTCATCCATTAAGAGATTCAACCCTCAGGCAACTTCATATTTACTTTATTTTTAGTGATCTTTTGAAAAATTGCTAGGCAATCATTTTGACAAGCATTTGCAATGACTAAAGATGTAATGTCCAAATAGTCCTTGAAGACAATTTGATGCTTACACAAAGAATCCTCATTAAGGACCTTCAGCTGAGAACAGGCTGTAGCAAATGCCATTTATCTTTATTTGCATATTGCTATATCCATAGGTTGCATATAAATATATAAGCCTATATTTCCAAGGTTAACTTCAAATGGAAATGATTGTTCTTCTCTTGAAATTGCTTCTGAAACAATTGCTAATAAATTTGAAGTCACTGAGAATAAATTTCCAGTCATTATTTACTTCCAAAAGGATAATGTCTCATCTTCATTTTTTATAGGAAACGTGCAAGGAAAACAATATGTGTTTTAATTAAGTGTATTTCTAATTACATGATTCATTATGAGAATTCAAGCCATTTTTCCATTTTTCTCAGCATTATAATAGAGGGACATGAAACAATACCAAAGCTATTACTGGGGTAATATTTCAAAACTCTAATATTCACCATGGTTGGTTCATTTACCTCCCTTTCTCTTGCTTTCTTCACAGCAACATGTTACATTGGATGTTAGCAGTCATATCCCACAAACAGGGAAAACTTGAGAAACTGAAGGGCACACAACTAGATGACCAGTTTATAAAGTTGTGAACAATAAAGATGACATGGGGGTTGGAAAGAAGAGTCAATACAAAGAAGGGTTCTTTAAAATATGAAAGGATCTCACTGAGTTCTTTATCTGATATATAATGAGATTCACCTCCAGCTGGATCTGAGTTAGGATTTCTAATGTCACTCTACCTGTTGCAGGACTTGTGAGGACTAAGAGAGCACACTCCCACTGGCATCAAGATGACTAATTTGTTCATTCATTCAATCATTTGTTCATTCATTCAGGAACTTCCACTTAGTATTTCTGTTTTCCAGGCAGTGTCAGTATTGGAAAACAGGTTTTAAATAAAATGAAGTGTCTGGTCTTCAAGAGCTTGTAATTTAGAAACAGATTTAAAAAAAGAAAAAAAGATAAATATAAATCAGTATGCATTCCATACTCTCAGTACTTTGTGTCTTAACACTTTTGCTCAACAAAGTATATGAGTTTCATTTATGTTGTCACATGTATTAGTAGTTTAGTCCTTGTAATTGGTGTTTAATATCCTGTGATATCAAAGTAGTAAATTTTTCTTACTCCTTTCCTGTAGACATTTACCTTGGCTGTTTTCAGTTGGGTGGCTATAAATAAAACTACTGTAAACATTCTGAAAGAAATGAGCAATGCTCAGTACTACCCAACCCACACAGAGTGATGTAAACACAGATGAGGTGTTTGCTAAGTGGCAGCTAAAAGAGGTCGAGGGAAAAGGTGAACTCAATTCTGAGAGATTCATATGATAGTCCTGTATTGGCTCTTTAAAGTTGCAAAAATAATGAATGCAAATGTATCTTTTTGTACACTTGCTATATTCAATCTAAAGCTTTTGCTCTTTAGTCTAAGAGCAAAATGTGTACATAACAATATACAATGACGAGCATTCTCTAATTCCCTTTGCAAACATAAGCAAAGACCTCTTTTCTGAGTGATCCTTAATTTCAAAATAATGGTGTTACTCTTCTATTCATAAATTCAAAATGGTAGACTCACAACTAGAACAATCAATGCACCGCTAAGGATCACTTTTTCATTATAAAAGAAAATATAGGAAAATGAAGAAAAACAATAAAATATTACAAAGGATGAATTGTGCCCTGCTCAAAAAAATATGTTGAGCTCTTAACCCCCCAACATCTATGAAAGTACCCTGACTTGCATATAGAGTCTTTGACTATGTAATCAAGTATAGTTACTGAGCCCATGGTTCCTTACTCCATGCACTCAGTGTCGTTGAGGAGAGAAAAGACGACACAGAGCAAGATGGCAGGGAGATTTGTTTCTGCTGTCACAGTCAATAAATGTCTGTGGGCAGTCAGAAACTGGAGTACAAAAGGAATTATCTTCCCCCAAAGAATGCAGAGGGAATATGGCACTTGACAACACCTTGAGCCTGATGTCTAGTGTCAAACCATTATAGAACAATTTCGGTTGTTTTTATATATGGTAATCTGCAATGACAACCTTAGGAAATCAATACAAATAAGATGTGTGTCCTCATAGTTGTCATAAAGTAAACATTTGTGTCACGTGAGACTTCCCATTGTTGACCTCTAGTTCACAAACCCTACATGCCCCTCAACAAGTAATTACTATCCTGTACTATCCTGACATTTAGGGAAACTATATTTTGCTTTTCTTTGCAATTTTACCAAAGTATGCATGAGTAAGCATTAGAGAGTGATTTCCCTTATTTTCTAACTTAATATATACTATACTTTTTAGTTTTCATATTGTTGTGCATATAGATTGTTTTAATTTCCACTGAAGTCTGACTTTCTAGTGTAAGAATTTACCATCTTTTATGTACTTACTATTCTCTAGTGGAACACTTGGGTTCAGAACAGTTACAGAATGTTCCTGTACATGGTTCTTGTTACATGCGAATTTTTTAAAGCTTTGCTTCTAGGAGAGTCTAAATTACTTCACATTCTCATCAACATTCTGTATCATTATTCTTCACCATAGTCATTTCCGTAGGCATGAACAGTATTTTTTAAGGCATTACGTAACTTTTGATGGCCTTGCATTCAATATTAAAGCATATTCAGTATTCAGCATTAAAGCTGTTTTTTTCATATTCAGTAGTTTTCCATATGATATATAGAACAACAGGCAGAAGTCTAGAATTATTTGAAAAATGAAAATATGCTATTTGTACCATTTTTATGTCTCAGTAAGAAAGTAGTGTTTGCTGGCCATAAATTCCTCTTTCAACCATGGCAACTTTCTGAAGGAAAATTGAAGACCATGAAATAGCCTTAGTTTTAGGAAATAAAAAATGTAATTATCCTTAAGATGAATTCATATGATCACATTTTTGGCAGTGTGATACAAGTTAGAAATTATGAAATTGAAATACTTGCTTCAAAATGAATGATCTCTCCTAAGACAGCTATCAAATTTGTAGCACAACAGTTTAGTAGGTAGATGTAATACCAAACACATTGGTAAATAGAGGCTTCCAGTTCATTTGTAACACAATGATCCTCTTCAATTAAAACCATGGATTTTGCTTCTGACAGAAAACTCTGGGTGACCTGAATCTCCTCCTATAGGTATCAAATAGTCAAACTCACATGGCTTATTCATTGACACTCACAAAACACTAGATGCTTCCTTTCCTAGTCACCACCAGTCTGGTGCAGATTCAAGTGAGGATCCAGTGGCTTGGAGAGGCAAGTGTATTCAGGCATCGCTGATGTGGAAAGCACTTAGATAGCCAGTGTTCAGTGAAATGGAGCCAATGGGACTCTTAATGTCGACTTGGAGGACAGATCTGACTGATACAATCAACTAATGACTTTAGAGTTTGCCAGCGACTGGTGAGAGGTAACACATTGCCTACCAGGATGTCTCTGGTGACTGAGGAAAGTCCTTTTGAAAATGATGAAGGATATGAGAACTTCAGTGAAATGGTCTGAAGATACTTAAAGGCTTGTTCCTAACAAAAATTGGGGTGATTTTCTTCAAAGTTCTCATTTGACCTTATACAGCAAGAACAAATTAAGAGAGATCTGGAGATTTTAAGCATCTTATTTTAAAAAATGACAAAGCTATGAATTTCAGAAATAATTCTGCCTATTTCCTGATGGGCCTGTCAGTTCAAAGATTGATGTATATATGTATATATACACACATACATATACACACCCATATATATTAGTCTAGTTGCATAAGATCTTGTTGACTAACATCAATATATTAATTTTACATTAATATATTATATATTAATCATATTTGTTAATATTTGCTAATTATATATATTGTTCATATACTATATTTGTAATTAATATATATCATATTATATCTGTTTATATATTATATATATTATATTATATTTGTATATATAATATATATTTGTATATATAATGTATAATTTGCATATATAATATAATTATATAATTATAAAATATAATTCATATATATAATTACATATATTACTAGTCAATGCATAATTAATAATCATAATTATAACAATCATATAATTCATACTTCTAATTAATATACATTTATGTGTAATTGCATAATTTATATATGCCACGTGATATATTAATGTATTGAATAATAATTATATTGATGGTTAATTATTGATGATTATTATTCAATGAATAATGAATAATCGATGTATTAAAAATAATGGTTATATGACACATTTATGTAGATGTACATTAATGTCTAATTGTATAAGGTATGATTAATAATATCCAATGATTAATCATAGAGGACTGGCTCCTAAAACTCAACGAACAATGTGAATCTAAAAAGCTTTTCTGACAGAGCAGAAAGATGGTTTCTAAAATTGCTCCAATACGGGTGGGAAGGGGAGGTGGTGGGTGACCCCCAGGGACTGAAATGATGTGAAATATATAAAAATAAATTAATTTTAAAAATAATAAAAAATAAAATTGCTCCAATAAAGATCACAAATCACCTAAAGGTATTTGAATCTTTATTTCTACATTCTTTGTGTAATATTCCTCTACACACCTACTAAGTTTGCACTCAATTGATGTACAGACAACATGCTGTATCTTAGCAATCTTTCTTTTCCAGCGTGTTCCATATGCCAAGAAGTAATTGTGCAAATAGAAATGTATTGCATTTGAATTTGATGTCATAATCATATCCCATATGAAGACATTCTCAAATAATCAGAATAATTGGAATTAAATATATACAGAAGGAGTTAATAAAATGTATCTACAAGTGAATCATTCATATTTTTCATAGTTAAAAATAAATGATCCTGAGCCTGCCCTGATCAGCAGGTGCCCGCAGCTGCTGGCAAACCTAGGCCAGTGGCTTCACCCACTCAGCTCAGCAACCATACAGCACCCACTGGGCCCCTCTGCCATCAACCTGGCAGGTAAGGGGGACACAGGGGTCGGCTGGGATCCCCGGACCTGACCGGAGCGCGTGCAAGACTGGATCCTTTCTTGATCCAGGAATAGCGGGGGGTGGTGGGAGGAGGGAGGATGACACCCTTGCTGCTTCACCCTCACTCCACTTAGCTCACAGGAGGACTAATAGCATAAACGTGCACACACACATAGAACAGATGAGGGGCCAGAATAGAGCCTGTGCAATGCACATGTGTGGGACACAGAACAAGGATCATTCAGAAAGATAGTAGACGCTGGAATGGAGAAACAGCTGTGGTAAAGACCTATCAGACCTTCACCCATAGCTTCACTGAAAGCTGATGAATGAAAACCCCATGTAGAAACATGGCTCCATCCCCAAGGAAACATGGCTCCCTCCCCAAGCCTTGGGAGAGGAGACCTGCAGAGTCAGGGCATTCGCTCCACAGCAAATCTGCAAATGGATGGAGAGATGACCTGCAAGTTCCATCAGTGGACGCCTGCCCTCATCGAGAAACCTCCTCACTGACAATGGCCGGGGGAAAGGATCCCCCAGGTCAGAGGTCATAGAAATGAGGTGCAGAGATAGCGGAATGGCAAGGAGATTGTACTGGAGCCACCCAACTAGAAGACACCGATAGACCCCAAAGGAACATGGACCAGGTACCCAATACAAAGCTAAGGACTACAAACCATCAAGCACAATGTGCCGTGGGCCTGGAACACAGTCCCTCATCCAACAAGTGGACACAGCCACAGAAAAAGAGACCAAAGGAACAATGACCCCAACTTAAACCAAAAAAGAACAATGAGAGTGGAGACTGAGTGAACACAAGGGCGTGGAGGGTGGAGGAGGGAAGGCATGCCAGGAACCATTTACCTTACTTACTTACTTACTTACTTACTTACTTACTTACTTACTTACTTACTTACTTACTTAGAAAGAATTTAGAAGAATTTAGAATTTTTTTTAATTTAAAAATAAGTAAATAATAAATGATCAGCAAGTTTTGTGGGAAAGGAGAACAAAGTTATTTCTATGAAGAAGAAACCACTGGTGAGTATCTTATTGATTGATACACACACTCGTCTCTCCAGCTATCTGGACTCTGCCTTTAGCCATCACTACCTTCTGCCACCTTCACCCCATAGCACAGGTATGCTATCAGGGAAAACAAGGGCATATGGTCAATTTTCACTAACTTACTATACTAAGATAGGTAAGAGTAATTAACTACAATTTGTGTCTTGCTGGGACATCTACTTTAACTTTGAAACTGCTGCCTCTTCACTGTAATTACTGCACTGCTATTGCCCTTCATGTATTTGTATGTCATGTTGCAATGAATGGACAGCTGTTAAAACCATTAGGCGGAATGTATTTGAAAAATTGGCCTTATTGAGTGCTTTAAAGGATATTATGCACAGATGCTCGACTCAAAAGGTACAAAGTAGCCCAAATAAAACTCCTCCCTGGGTAAATGCTCAAAATAAATCAAGAAGGAAAAGTCAGTTTTAAAGGCTTCCTGGGATCCTGATAAGTGTAACAGGAATGATTGACCAATTCCTGGAGGGTAATTGATAAGTCCCCAGAGTATAATGGGCCTAAACACATTTTTAAATGGGCCTACCCATTTTAAGTCAAAGACCAGTGGAGACATGTTAACCTTTAAAAGGTCAGAACACTAGGCAATTTTTTTCAAAATGGCCATGAAAGTCTCTGCAACTATATCACCAAGACCCACGAACAGTTAGCTCTAAGTATTCAATCAGATTCCATTTCATTCTAAGAAGGCTATTGGCACTTATGACAGATTCTCAAAACGTCCTGAATGATAACTAATCCCTGAAGACAGGTGGATATATCACTACCTGCCCTATTCCAGATGAAATCAGTTAGCTTTTCAACCACTGGGATATACACAATGAGTATTTATTGGAGTTCCAGATTGTTTTAGCTTGCAGTCAGGACAGAAAATATTTTATTAGACTGATTAAACTATACTTAATAATCTTTTGTGAAACTCAGGAACCCAAATATATTTCCTAATAGATGTCTGAATAAATAACCTATTGACAACATATCCTTTTACTCTCATTAAACTTTGAATGTTAGATAACAGTGATATAATAAGAAGAACCAAGAATCTCCTTGCTAGAGAGAGTTTTATTTCACTTTCAAGCCAGTTGAGATTTGAGAACTAGGGATGTTGATACAGGTCAAAAAAATGAAAAAAGAGTAAATTTAGTATCCAACAGAAACCCAGTAATGGGTGGTCTCCGCTTTTCTGCATTAACTAAATCCACGAGTCAAAAATCCCACAAATAGCAAATTCAACACTGCAAGGGTAGACTGACTCCTGAATGTTAATACTCTGCCAGATATTGTCAGAATAACTGAGGAGAGAGAAAGGAATGGGATAACATCCCTTCTAATTTAAGGGGGCCCGTATTCTTCATTTTAAAGAATAATTCACCCAAATAGTAAAGTGACCTATGCAAGGCTTTCTGGTTACCACTTACATTTCATTTATGAGGAAATCAATTAAAATAATTTGATAAATGAGAATCCCCATCGATTCACAGTATTTAGCATTTTGAAAAAGTCTCTTTTTGTGAACATACTTTAAACAATGTTTTCCAAAACCCCTATGAACATTTTCCAATTTTCAGCACCGCAATAAGAAAAAGTAAATTACAACAAAAGCAAAATGTTAATTTCAAGCTCCATTAGAAACACAGGGTGGAGAAAAGCTACTGTTTTCCAATTGAAAAGGATGAAATTAGTAAGGAAACAAATTCCATTTAAAGTGTTAAAAGGAGGTTGCAAACAAAAGGCACTAAAAAAAAGACACTATGAAAAAGTAGTTGACTATTATTTTAAGGCACATTATCTCACATAATGGAAATAGATAGCACTCACTTAATTTCATCAGTTTCCATAAAATGAGGTAATGTGCTGTAAAAGTTAAGCACTTGTAAGAAGGAAAAATTGCAATTTGAAGTTTGATACTACTGCTAAAATCTCTTATAATATCTTTTGATCTATTCAATGTTATGTTCAACTGTAAACCTGAAATAGGCAAGAAAGATTATTAATATGAGCTTAATTGCTCCATTTGATAAATACCTAAATCAGTTGCTTACACTATTGCCAGGATAGAGTAGATAATAAAATAAATGGGGAGGGGAACTTTCACTATGACTAACTACATTGGAAAGAATATCAATTTATTTTCCTCTTATATTAACAATAACATCTATGAATCTTGGGTAAAATGCCTATCATATGCCTCAAAGAGCACTTCACAAATATACACTGTTTCTGTTCAACAGCTATTCTCCAAATACTGTTCTATTTTAAATGAAATGGAATCAGTAATGCTCCAGAGGCTATGTTCAGCAGACCTTTGTTAAGAATCCTATACTTGCTGAACTGACTAGGGAGACATCTAAGTGACCTTTATTATCAATATAATTGGTGGAGTCTCTTTGACAACGTAAATATGCTACTGTATATCAATGTCTTCTGTTCTAGGAATACTCTGCTTTCCCATGCAGATTACAAATATAACCTTTGTTCAAGACAGTACACTAATTTAAAATGCTTTCAACTAGAAATGGCTGGGAGAAAAGGTTACTGTGATGTTTTATCCCAACTGAAATTAAAATATTCCGTTAAAAAATAATGCTAGCTTGGGACCCAAAGAATATAGCACTGGTTATTAGGTAATATTGAATTCTGTATTGATTAACTTATTGAAAGTAAATAGTCCTAAAATAAAATGTGTAACTGTCCCCCGCTAAAAAAGCTTTATGAAAACATACAATTTATTATGCAATTATCACCTCTTCTATTGGTAGATGCCTGTCAATCATTGGTAAGAAAGGCACTTGTAGCCTTGTTTCTAGTTAACATATTGAAATTATGGAAGGAAAATAATCTTGATGGGATTGTTATATCTACTCAGTTTTTATTAGAAAGAAAAGCACTTTATTAGAAGAAAGGTACTTTTTTACCATCTCAGAAGATCTAATTTCTTCAACATGACAAAATATTTTCATGGCACATCTAATTGTGTAAATAACATCCACATCACTTTTTCCCATGAATGGCATCTTTATTTTGTAATTCCCTAGTAATTGAACTTTCTGGCTTGTCTTAATCTCACTGGAGTGTGAGAAAAGAAAAACAAATTTATTCCCATCAGTTCGGTTCTGTCAGATTCAATATTTTAATAGTCTCTGAAAGATATTTCAGCCTTATTGAAAGATTTACATACAATCTTACTTTTGCCAGGTTCCCATATGCAGCTTCTCTGTCTTCGCCATGGTGACCCAGTCCAGTCCACAGGTATTAACGACTTCACCGTGAGGGGTAAGACTTCATCCTCAGCCCACATGTGTTAGTTGACTCCAGAGCCTGTTGAGCACTAACATTTGATTGATCGTATTGAGCTTTTGTGGGGACCGAGACATAATCAGACACACTCACTGCTAAAGCTTATGATCTCATAATTTGCTACTGACCTAGGAGTGTCCAAACATTCTAGATTCTTCCTTCCAACTTTGTGATGCTACCAAAACCCAGTCCTCTCAGGAAAGAAAAAAAAATGTGCACAAACATCTAATATCCTTATACAACCAAAATTGACTAACAGGAATCAGTGAAGGCTACGAATTTATTTTGTTCCATTTCTGCCAATATCCAAGTGATATTTCCAAGAACTGGTCATATTTTTATTTCTGTTGCTGTGTTCTCTGGGATCATCCTCTACCTTACATTTTCTACAGTTCATCCTTCCAAGAACAGGACTAGACTTGAATATGCAGAGCTTATAGAAAGAATAGTTGTTCTTTTTTTTTTTTGGGGGGGGGGGATGTTTTTCTCCATTCTCTTCAGTGTGCTTAAGCTAATAGCAACCCCCAACTATGAAAACCAGGACATATTTTAGAGCCTGTAAGAAAGAGTCCACTAGCTTTTTGTGACCAGTAGAATTAAAGACTACAGAGGGAAAGTGTTTCTAGTTAACATATTAAAACTATGGAAGGAAAATAGTCTTGATGGGATTGTTTTGATAGGATGGCATCATATCTGCTAATTTTTATTATTAACTTTGCAGAAATTGAAAGCCAAGCAATACTGACCCTTCTGATCTATGAGCATCATCATTATCTTCTTTTAACTGCCTCTTATAAATGTTTTGAACTCTTTAACATATGGATAGTGTACAAGCTACTTCCCCAGGTAAAATTAAAATCAGGTCATCATAAAAGTATAAGCATAAACGTATTCTATGACCCAAGAACCCTACTGCTAAGTATTACTCAATAAAAATAGAAACTGTGACCACACAGAGTTTGGTCTGAATGTTTATGACATCATCATTCAAATGGCACATTACTCGTCATCTTACCTCATAGAGTTACAAGAATAAACAAATTTTACAAAGTGCTTATAGTGCCAGGCATTTGTAAGTAATTGTTTTGTTTTGTTATTTTTGTTTGTTTGTTTTTAATTAAAACCACCTCAAGAGAGCAGTCACTTTCTCTGGGAATAGTTCCCTAGTAATTCAAGTCACATTAGGAATGTTGTCTAATAACCCCCCCCCCCAATTCACATTATGCTCTTCACCCCACTGAGGACCTGATTCCAGATCAGTGTTATTTGCCACATGCTATATTCTGAGTGACATAAATCTCAGAAACTATCCCCATAATAAAATGTTTGGGGGAATCTGTATAGAATACCTCACTCTTGGAATTGTATTCAAATAGGAACTATTTGGCACTCCTAATGATGCTAAGGAAATCCATTTTACATTGCCAAATTTATTTGATCAATAAAATGTCACCTATCTTCTCTAAACACAATGTTGTTGGTGCTGGTTTGTTTTTTTTTTTTTTTTTTTTTTTTTTTTTTTTTCTGTTTTTGTTTTATATAATATGCCAGAGACTTTTGTAGGAAGTGGGGTACTTCTATACCTTAGTATAGGGTAATCAAACTTCTCTGCAGGTTAATTACTTGATTACCTGTTTGTTGCTAATATATATGTTTAATGACTTTAAGGGTAGAAACTATACCATTATCTTTTTCTTTCCAAGTCACTATCACCATATATAAAATATATGTCTTTTAGTAAGTTACTGTTTTCAGTAAAACTTTGTTATGACAAACATTTTAGGAGAGATTTATTTTGTAAGTTAAGACAAAGAAAAAGATTGTAAGGTAAGGCTAAGATTGTAAGGCAAAAGTAAACTCAAATGCAAAGTTATTTAAAATGTATTTTGCCTTAACTTCATAGACATGCTATAATTTATTTTAAAAAACCATATAAATATTTTATAGACTTTGTAATTTCAGGAATATAGAAACTAGACACACAGCTAAAATAATGAGCTCAGGTCTAATAAGTTTTCTAGAAGACTGGAGCCTGTGCAAGCAAAAAGTTATGCTCAATTTGTTCATATGCATTTGCCCTGATTTGGACCCATTTCTTCAACCACATCGGGCACCTACTGAACAGTAAAATACTAATTGTTTCACAAGTATCATTTTGTCTTCAAAATATTTTCCATGAATTTCTCAATTATTTAGTATTATTTTGAGATATTTGAGATACATAGATGCAAGATACTATTTAGTTATAGAATATATAAATCAATTTCATATTAACAGATGTTTATTATATAAATACAAAAATTAATTACTTAAGATGTACATCTTATAGTATGCAAAATGTAATGAATGGTATATCTTACATATGTATTATATCTCCTTTTACATTTATGTGTTCCTACATGCATTTCAACAATGACTACATGAGAAGTGGTTTAACCAGTGACTAATGGGAAGTCTCCATTAGTTATATGTTATTTTAGAATGGCAACAGTAGTCTTGAACTGTAGGAGAAAAAACTCACAGTTGAGCAAACAGAGAGAGAGAAAGAGAAAGGGAGAGAGAGAGAGAGAGAGAGAGAGAGAGAGAGAGAGAGAGACTGTGAGAGACAGATTATTTCAAGACTGGAGAAACTCTTAGCAACTCTCAATCAATTTTTATAGGACACTTGCCATGACAAGGGTCAGGAAGTAGAGGGAGAGAACAAGATGTCAGAGTCAAGAAGAGTAAAATGTCGAGTACCGGGGGCATAGATCTTGAGATACAAAATCTTATGAGAAAATAAGGTCAAGAGGCATGTTTTGGTAACAGGAAGCTGAGGGCTGGAGGAATATTGGCAGCACTCCTGTACCAAGTGTAGGGAACATAAAACATGAAGACTCTAATAAAGGGAAACATTTCCACTGTATTTCTTTCTAACTCATCAGAAACACAACAGGCAACTGAGAGCTGGTAGACCTGGGGAATTCTGCCTACTGAGGGAGATCTTGTCTCACAGTTGACAATGTTGATGTATGAAGAAAGTGGTAGTGTCTTCACTCATGGTAGCTTATTCTCTATTTTATTTTAAAAAACATTTGTTTTGAGAAGATGAGGAAAAAAGATACAACATGAATTTTTATTGCAAAATCTTTTATCTAAATACTATCAAAGAATCATATATCTATTGATATATTTTGGCAATACCAGCACTAATTATGATACATATATGGAAATTTTTAACAGTTAAAAGAAAAAAAAGTTCCTTCAAATTTATAAATGTTAACCCTAAAAAAGTTATGTTTATGTTTCCTCCCCAATTTTTCACTATTAGAAACTAATCATACGTGTCTGATAGCTAGTGTCAGTGTTTGACAAAACTAGTCAAAATATAGTTTATAAAGACTATCATGGAGATATTATAAAATAACTTCTTGAGTTGGAAAATTTCTTCTTTCTTCCATTAATTAGAATTGTTCATATTGTAATTTGTCAAGATAAATAACAAATTTTAAATGAAAAGAAAATTTTGTCATTGAAATGTATAGGCAGTACCAAAGTTCTTGGCATTTAGCACTGATTATGGCATACTACACATCTTTGAGATCTCAAGGTAAAATTATCCACATCAGACTGAAAATCACTGATACACAGGAGCTTTTATCTAGACTTCTTTTCACTTTTACATAATCATCACTTGGCTATCAAGAACTCAAACTAGGATATTTTATCATAGCTCTCTTCTCCCTTTCTCCTTTTGAATTCCATCAGCCTTGGAGAATTGTTCCTAACAATATTCTACTATCACCAACATAATATATATAGATATAGATATAGGGATATAGATGTATCAGTTCAAAGATAATTTACTGTAAAACATTTTCCTAATTAATTTTTACTTTGCTTTACTTCACTTCATAATTTTGCAAAGCTAAAATCCTTGAAAGTACAAGTAACATTCAGGAATATACAATAATAATTTTTCTACTCATTAATTTTACTCTCTATATATGACATCTCCCTTTGATCTTAAAGTAGTATCCATCTCTTATTCTTTCCTTTGTCTTAGTGGGTGGAGCTATTTGCACTGGTCAGAAAACAAAAAATATCATTTGCTTAAAAAGCTGAAGCATAGAGGAGAAATAAGTGTTGTCACTGTTCATATGAAGTGCAGAGATTGGTGGCCCAAAGCACACAGTTAATCCTATGGGTCATCATTTAGGCATAATGCATTTTACTTTTCTGTGCAATTTCCCTGTTTTTCCAAGTGGCACTAATTGTCCAAGATGGTCTGTTCAGGATGGACATTAAGTTCACATTTCAGCCAGGAGGGAGATAACAAATGGAAGAGAAAAAAAGCACTCGTGGCCCTTTAAGGATATTCCCAAGGAAATGCAAGATCCATTTCCCTTTATAAGACAAGGGTCATCACTAAGTCACTGGGCCATATTATGTGGCTAGAGGAGATGGGAAAGAAGTTCATTAAATATAGGAAGATAAATTATCGCAGAAGGGTCATTTTGACACTAGAATCAACTAGAAATTGCAAGAACATGAAAGGAAAAAAAAATCCTTTTCCCATTTAGAGTCTTTAGACTTGCCAAAAAATTGATTAACAAATTAACAGAGAAAAGTATAAAAATATTATTAAATGCTTTCATAGATATGGCAGTTCCCAGGCAGAATAAAACTTAAAAGAAGTAACCAGAGAAAAGGCTTTTAGATAAACAGACAATAAATTTGTGAAGAGTTGGCAAAACAGAGAGATTTGGAATAGGAACAGATACTGGGAAGAAGAATGATAATGGTTTGTTTAATAAGGTTCATTTATAGAGGTTTGCCTCAGTCTCTATTTCCCCTCTGGTGATAAGTATTTCTACCTTCCTCCTTTTAAGTAGAAGGTGCCATTCACTGGGGAGTCTTATCTCTTGCTTAAGGGGTAGAGGGAAGGCCAGTATATCTCCTTGTATCTGTTTATACCTTAATGCATTAACTCTAAAGACTCAGTATACCAAAGTAACACAATACATTCTTATTCCTTAAACAATAC
This sequence comes from Uropsilus gracilis, assembly GCA_004024945.1. Taxonomy (NCBI): domain Eukaryota; kingdom Metazoa; phylum Chordata; class Mammalia; order Eulipotyphla; family Talpidae; genus Uropsilus; species Uropsilus gracilis. The sequence continues at coordinate 149,007 of PVHY01000789.1, read as the reverse complement.
ACTTTTCTTCCCCATAAAAATTTTATTCCTACTGAAAGTTCTATTACTCTCTGATAGGGATAAATGAATATGAATTACTTATGGAATTGAGCTCAATGTCAGAAATTGTCAAAATACTTTGGTCTAAGTGACTTATTTCATAAAAAAAAGCTACCTGACTAGATCATCTCTCTAAAGTAGTCAGTTCTAAAATACTATGATTTTTTAAAATTGTATCACTGTTGATATTTCAACCCAGAATTAACTCTAGTTTTTATGAACTGTTAAACATGTGCCACTTACCAAGATTATATAAATTTTAAATATCTATATTATTTAATATATGACATGACTTTTTTGTTGTTGTTGCAAAGAAAATGTGCTAGATCCAGGTATTCCATTTTTATGGCTCTTAAATCGCCTATTAAACAAAAAAGAAATACTGTCTATTCATTCACAAATATAGATCAACTATTTACTTGTTTAGTCACATGATAAAAATATGGAAGAAAAACAAAATAAAACAGTTGCTGCATTCACAGAAATTGCATTGCAGCTTTGCAGTGATACTGGACAGCCAAGTGGGGAGAAAGTGCTGGAGAGGTTCGGAACAAAGAAGGAAGAAGATTCTTTGGAAAGGTGATGGCTGAATGTAAACCTGAATTACCAGAGGAACTACCGAAATATCTAAGGATATATCAATTATTTAGGCCGAGGGAACAGCAGCTACTGACGCCCTTGATTCAAGAGTGGGCTCTGAGGGCGTTATAAGAAAAGATAACAGAGGTATTGGAGACTCCAATCTTGTAAAGCCTTTTAGTTTCGATCTAATTCAGAAGCATGGGGCTCATTGTCACTTGTCTGAGGAAAGGAGACAAATACTTTGAAAAAAATCAAAACATAAATCCGAAAGAGAAAGCGGGTAAAGGAGGCGACTTGTTCAGTGGTGGAAGGAAACTAAACTCTTGATGGTGATCGCTGCGCAGTATATGCAGATGTCAGTAAATAAGCCTGGAATGTTCAAGAACAAACGACACACAAGAAGCAAAATGGCAATTGAAACTAAATAAAAGCAAATATTTAGATAGCAATTACATAAAGGTTGTCACCAGAGGAGAAGGGGAAGGAGGTAGGAAAATTCAGTAACGGGATCCCAATTAGGCGTCGACATTGCTAATTTTCTTGCTGGATATTATAAGTATAGACAGATTTTGAACTACAAGACTGTATAGCTAAACTCCATATAGCATTATTGATGAATATTGCATTAATAAACACTTCAAAAATAAAGAATAAGTTTGTCAAGTCAGGGTTTCTCTCCCTCAACACTGATAACATTTTAGGAAGATTGCTTTGGTTGTAAGCTGTTCCTTGATCTTTTCGCAGATGTTCATTGGTATCTGGGGTTTCTACTCACCGGATGCCTGTTCCTCTAGAAAAACAAAGTATGTCTCCAGACATTGCCCATCGTGCTGCTGAAAGCCACTGGGTAGACTGCGTGAGGAAAATAAACCAAATTAAGTAGCAGAAAACCAATTGAGAAGACTATTCCAAAGTTTCAGGTGAGAAATATTCAACATTTTATTTTTTAATTGATTTCAACGCATTGTCTACCCCATCATATTAATATTTTGTGTCCATCCGTCCCCTAATTTTAGCCTCTTCCCTCTCCCTTGCGCTATGCTTCAGTTCTGCTGACAGTTTGTTAGTTTTAAGTTTCACTTGTTCTAATGCTTTTTCCCCCTACATCCCACATAGAAATTATACCATCTGGTATTTCTCTTTTTCTTTCTCCCATATTTCCACTAGCATGATTCCTTCTAGGCCCATCCATGTTACCACAAATGCATCAAATTTATCTTTTTGGATTGTTGAATATTTAGCATTTTAGATAGTTTAGCATCATGAAAAGGTAAGAAAGGATCACTTTCAAAGAAAGTTCAACAGAATTTGTAAATGAGTTGGCTATGAAATGCTAGAAAATTATAGAGGTCACATACTAGGAAAGAGAGGACTGTTTTATTCAATGGGTAGCCTAGAGTGAGGGAAATGTCATACCCCTGTCAGGTTGTTGCAATCTCAATAATGGGAAAGAAGATGGCATCACTAGAGATATATACAGGAATATCTGTGTCCTTAAGGAAAGTTGGTTTAATACCTAGAAAAGGTGATGAGGGGGTAATTTCCTGCTTATAAACTGGAAAGTTTGGGGGGCTGAGGATGTTTCGAAAAGTGGCTCATATAGGGAGGATTGAATGACTATATGGGATGGAATCTGCAGGGAAAAGTATTACTTGGGCATCTGGAGCTTCTTGGAAAAGAATATCAGGACAAATCAAAAGGATAGGTAAGGCAAGTTTTGGTGGTGAAGCTAAGACTGTGGTGTGGTAGGATGAGCTAAGGTAGGTGAAATGAATACAGAATCTTTGCGGTAAAAGAGCTTGAAGTGGTTCCTCTGGATTATACTGGTAAGTATTATAATTTTGGTGAAATGGAAGGAAATGGTATAGGATGGGATGGAATCAGATGGGATAAAATGGGATCACATGGCATGGGATTGTGATGTTGAGGGAGATAAAATATTGTGTCTTTGAAAAACAGGTAGGGTATGTTAGATGCTACTGGCAGGTACTTCCATGACATATTTTCTTCCTACTTTATGTTAAACCAATTAGCCAAATATGACTCAGCAAGAGCAAAAAAATTAGTCCAATTATTTTTAGATTCTTAAAGAAATAGATTTTAATAATTTAAGAAAAATTTTACTGTAAGTTCAAAAATGTCCCTTAACCATACATATTTGATTAATTATAACTAATTATACATGCATTCAGCATGGTGAACCACGATAATTCACACTATTAATATTTAACATGACAACTATAAAGTTATCAAATACAATGCAGATTTTTTTTGCCTTTGATTTTAAAAGCAAAGGAGGTCAAGGTTTAAATGAGCAGAATAAATTGATTTTCAGCTCCAGCTCTTCCAATAAAAGTGCAACCTAATTAAGTATAACAGCTACAGCTTCAGACAAATGTAAAACATTCCGAAGAAATTTTGACAAAAAATGTATTTGCCACAAATTGGGTGTAGCTATGATGTGTGGAGTTGGAAAGAAATGTAATGAGCTGTTAACAGACATTTTTAACCAAGGAAATGTGAATTGAATTTGGCCATATTTTCAATCTGTTACAGTGAGTTATACAAGAGCTGATAAAGCAGATGAGGTACAATTGTCTGGCAGAAAGTTAACCTTAAATTATGTGTACCAGTGGGGAAAGATACTGTTAAAATTCAGTGAACTGATTCAAAGATGCTTTCTCTCTTTTTTGCATACTAAGGAGAAATGGTTTCCTAGAGGGAAAAAAAAAAAGTTTGACCCAGACTGAGAACAGGTGATTGCCTCTGGCAGGCAGATGAGGCTCCTTGGAAAGCACCAAGTACCATACCACAGAGGAGAGCAACAGTTCAAAAAGCTTATATCTTCATGCTTTAGCCTATAGTCAGTGATTTAATTTTTTCAAAAGCAAATTTGGTTAACCCAGACTTTTCTTCATATTTAATTTAAATTATTTAATTTAATTTCTTCATATTTCTTCATATTTAATTGTGTTCCAAATAAGCAGATGAAATTTTTCTAAGTCAATTTTAAATTCAGTTGAGATTTCAGTTTTAATTTTAAAAAGGAGATGGATCGTGTACTCTAAAAGCACTGTAAGTGATTTTTAACTTTTATTCTAGAGTAATTTTAAACTTAGGAAGTAATTGCAAAGATAGTGCAGGGATTTGTACACCATTCATTCACCTACTTCTAAAGTTGACCTTGGTGTAATGATCAGAGCTAAGAGATTATCAGTACAGTACTATTAAGTAAAATATAGGATTCAACAGGATTTCAACATTTTTTTCCAACTCTTTCCTCTTCTAATCCAGGATTGCAAATTGCATCATTTTCCAGTCTCCTCCAGTCCTGATAGTTACTCATTCTTCCCTCATGTAATGACCTGAGAAACCTCAATAGCACTGAATAGTATTAGTGGCTGTTATTCCTCAGCTTGTGATTGCTTGGTACATGTTCCTTATCTGATTGAGTCAACAGCCTTAAAACACATAATCCACAGCTAATGTATCTTCTCCATGCCATATCTGGAGGTATATATTGCCAAAAGCTCAGTATTAACAGTGATGTTAACTGTGACCCTTCAGTTAAGATGGCATCTCATTGTACGGACCCTTTTCCTCAAATAGTTGAAAAATATTTGGTCAATATGATATAGGATGTTAAAAAAAAATGGCAAGGAGCCCCTCAAGCTGTTAGGCCAAAGGAAAAATAAGTGGTACCTTTAAAATCTGGCTTTTGCTCCCACCGGTTTCTTCCCACCCATGGAAACCTTGCAAGAGTTACAAATCAAGATAAACAAGATTTATTAACAAGAGAAACCAATGTCATTAATGCCACAAGTGACCATTTCCCTTACTCCATTCACTGTTTATTTCAAAGTCCCAAAAACAGATGTCCAAGTTGGCACCTTTTTGCCCATCCAAACCTGAGGCAGATCTTTCACAAAGCCCAGTTTTTCCTTCCAGTTTTCCTTTGCTACTTCTTTGTCCTGCTTTCCAAGCTCCTTATTTTCTCCAAGGTTCTTCAAAGTTTCCCAGCAGATATTGATATAAAACCAGCTTTCCAAATCCCTGACTTTCTCCAGATAACAGCTTTCCAGCTCTCAACCCAAACAGCCCTTCTATTTTGTCTTTTCTTTTCTGTGAAACCTCTTGCTCTGGCTCCACACACCTTTCTTCTCTCAGCCTGCCTTTCCTGGCCATCTGGTCACAATGCTGCCCACCTGGACGGTGGCCCCACTGGCTTCTTTAGCAGGTGCTCTGCATAACTGATCACACCATAGCTCTTGGCCACACCCAGTCCATCTACCACTTCGTGGTATCATGTCACACTGGCTACTGCAGGCCCTCCCCTCCACACATCCTGTTTCTTGGAATTCCCTGTTTCTGTCACACCCCAGCCCTCAGGGCAGTGGCCTGGTAGTCCTATTTTTCAACTGTATGGCAAAGAGGGCCCCCCTGCTCCTCCATTCAGCCCTGTCATCCACTCTCAAATACATATGTTAAGGCTATGTAAATGTCTTGTTCATCCCCAAGCTTTGGAAGTGAGTCACGGAATACAGACTAGGTGTGAACTTGCTGGAACTCATTGGCTTAAATTCACACCTTAGGTTACATTCGCAAAGCATCAGACTGAACTTTGAACTTTTAAAAAGCTAATTTCTCACTGGCAAGCATCAATTTCAACTAAACACTGTCTTCTCTCAAAACTGTGACAGGATATATTTTTCTTTTTTCTTCTTTCCATAGTAAACAAGGCCATTTTGACTAAAAGCCAAAGACAATTACAAAGCAATGTAGTTTATAACCAATTTTACATTTTGCAATTAGATCCGTCTCCGTGTTCACCCATCTTCTTTTTGTTTAAGCTCCCTTGAACAAAGATTACAGAGGGAAGCAACTTGTGTTGAAATTGCTTCCTAATTTGCAAATTTAAGGCCACAACTGGACACCATTAGTTTTTATTTTACTGTAGCTTCGTTATGCTTTTCTCAGTTGATATAGATATGAATCAGTGCAGCTGTTAACTATAACTGAGAGTTAATCTCCCACCAAAAACTTAATTAAAAATTTCTTAACTATTTTGTCAATGTTTGCTTGAGGCTTAATCACAAATATTTAGGGTAAACATAGACATGCATGTAATTGAACACTATTTTAAAAAAATTAAAACTTCAGCATGATATATCAGTTACTAGGTCAAATCACAGAACTGATCAATATTATTAGTTCTATAGATATGAATGTCACATCAAAATAGCATGTTTCCGAGTCTCTCTTAAACTACCAGGTGCCATCATATTGCTTTATTACTATGTAATTTGAATTTTATATTCAATTATTCAATAATTTTTTCCTTTTTTGTTGTAGACCTCCAACCTATTTCATTAATTTAAATATTTGTTACCACTAGAAAGGCGTAAATGTCCTATAAAACCCTGTGATGAGTATCTCTAGAAAACATTTGGTTGCATATTTAGGAATTGTTCCTAAGTGCATATCAATATGAATTATTTCTGATTCATAAGCTGTGCACATTTTTAATTTGAATAGATGGTGCCAAATGCTGTGTCAAATTGACTGTACCGATTTCTACTCACACCTGTGGTATATGAGAGTGCCTGTTATTAGTCCTTGACTTGAGAACTTGATTCGAATTTCAGCTAATCTAATTGGGAAAATATTATCTAATTATTGCTTAAATTGCTTTTAGGGATGGCTGAGATTGAGCAATTTTCCTAGCCTTATTTGCATTTGCCTTCTTCTCTGGGTTGCTTATTTATATTTTTGTTTTCTTTCTATAATTTTAGAAGTTAGTTTTGCATAGATACATATGGTTTATCTGCTATTATGACACGCACATTTTTTCCTCATTTGTCACTTGACTTTCAGCTTCTTATGTTGTACTTTTTTTTGGGGGGGAGGGGCAGGATGCTTTCTGTTATTGCTTTTTGTTTGTTTGCTTTGATGTGGCACCATTATATCTTGTTTCCCTGGTGACTGTTCGCTGTTTACAAAATTGGCCCTACTAATGTATTTACTCTTCTAAAAAGAACATAACATTTATTTTTATAGTTGGGATGCTAATTCATCTTTTTTTAAGGAAAGGTGTTAAATAATTTAATTTGGCTTTTAGTATATATCAATGATTTTGCTGTTCCTTTTCCCTCTACCAATTTGAATGTAATTTGTCCATATTCCATCTGGAAGTACCAATAGTCAAAGGACATTTTTACCACATTCAACTATCATTCAATTATTATATGTGAGTTGACAAACAGATGAATCAACACAAAAATAATTCAGAAGAAATTCTCAACAAGAGGCAATAAATAGTAAAGACATTGCTACACATAATAGATTCATGAATATTTACTATCAGGTATACCAAAAAATGCTCTTTTACTGATCTTATTAGTTTAAGCAGACTTTTAAATAAAACTTGAGCCACCAATCTGCATTATAAATACAGTTATTCATTCTATACTAGAGTTGTTGTGATGGGAGGAAGAGTGACCACCCAGAGATATGAGTCCTAATTTCTAGAATTTTTACTGATGTGTGAACTTATATAGAAAAGGAAACTTGCATATATAATAAAGTTAAGTATCTTGAGATGTGCAGAATATTCTGAACTGTCTTGATGAACTCAGTGTAAGCCCAGGGTCCTGATAAATGAAAGCAGGGCCTTCATGTGTAGACCCGGGGAGGGGAGGGGAGGCTGTTGGGTTGCTGGCTTTAGATTCTGGGTTTGGAACCATGACTGAAGGACATGTGTACAGCTTCTTGAATCTATAAAATGAATTATCTAGTGTCTGAAAGAATGCATCTCTAGCCGGGTGTGGTGGCGCTCGCTTGTAATCCCAGTGCTGCGAGGCTGAGGCCAGAGATCACTTGAGTCCTTGGGTTCAAGAGTACCCCAGGCAACATAGTGAGACTTAGTCTCCAATAAAAAGAAGGAGGAGGAGGAGGAGAGGAGGAGGAAGAAGAGGAAGAAGAGGAAGAATAGGAGGAAGAAGAAGAAGAAATCTCTGTAGAACTCTTGATGTTAGTATTTCTGACTTCAAAAACTATAAAATAGCAATATTATTTGATGCTATTATCTTTGGTAACTTGTTACATACAGTAGCAGTAGAAGACTAATTCCACAGATTAAAAAAAAAAAAAAAACAATGTCTAACTGGCTTTCTCTGCTTAGAGTTTGTTTGCTACTTTCTGAAAGATTGTTTGAATGGAAATTTGAAGGCAATGCAATAACCAAATGTTAATCAGTTTTCCTTGTCTATAAATAATGAAAGTTGACATAATAATATCCATCCCCTATAAAATTATGTTATTCTAATGGTTCACTTTTTTAATAATCTGAAAAAATATTAACTATATGTCCATTCAAAATTTGCACCATTTCCCACATTTACAATATGATTCTTAGGACTTTGATAAAGTATTTTATTGTCTCATTTTTTTTTGACATATTATCTTCTCACAAACAGAATATTCAGTAAACATTTCTGGAATAAATCTATATATTAATATCTATCAATGAATCAAAGACAACATTCCCCAGCTACACCAGTTTTTTGCTTAACTTTTGTTTCAACTGTCATCCTTAATGTCCAATGAATCTTTCTCTTTCCTAGTTTTCAAGAAATTACGTGTTATCAAGTATCTAATTTACATATATAATTTTAAGTGATATTCTGCAATAAAACTTAATTAGGATCACCTTATATCTATACTTTAAAGTCAGTTGCAAATTAAACTGCTCAAATGAATCAAAGAATGAAATTGATTATATTCTCATAGAAAGAGAAGTGTGATTTTCTAAGGACTAATTTCACAATAAACTAGGAAAAATTCAATAAGCTGCATAAGTGGTTTAATAATTATCATGCTTTATCTGAAAAAAATTGAGTCACTACATTTCGAATTGAAATGAAAATAGAGATAAAGAACTTTTAGGTGAAATACAAGGAAAATATGATATGCTTTGCTCAAATTAGGTACATACATCACTATAACCCAGCATCATACTTTGGTATATATAGACCTCAAAGATAATCCTAAAAGTCTGTAAAGTTACATGAATAAGATTATCCTTTATTTTATTTTTTATACAACCCCATGAGATTATCTTTTACAGCATTAACTTTTGTTATGGTTATAAAGAGGAAAATGTTTCATCTGTCTGGAAAACTGGATAAGGTATATATGTAATATTGTTGCTCAGAATTATAAAGAGTAGTATACACCTATAGTTACAATATAGTCCTTAGTGAGAAAAAAATAAAGAAACATGATAAGCACATTAAAAGTATATCACTGGTACAAACATACACTCATATATATGAATATGTTTGTGACATGTCTAAAATTAAAAATATTTCATTAAAATATTAAAGATTAAAAATATTTCATTAATAATATGGGCAGGTACAAAATATATGTCAAACAAAATGCTTTGATTATAGATGTGCAAGGACAAGAGCAAAATAGGAAGGGACAGAATAAAAAGCAAGTAAATTATTAACTAAAAATAGAAAGGGACTTTCACACATTGATAAAATTATAGCTCATATTTAAAAATGTAGTGATTCAACTCTTAAGCCACCAGATGCAGAGTTTTTATAAAAAGAATGTTTCGCTTAGAGAGAAGTGACATTGATTCATTTACTAAATATTTATTAAGTTTCTATCATGTGTAATAGATTAGAATAGATTATTGCTAATATTTAATAATAATATTTTAATAATATTAACAATAATGACAGATAAGAATATCTTCCCTGATAAAAGTTACATACAAAATTCAATAGTTATATTTTATATAGATGATTGGAATATTCAAGACTTTCCCTTATTTATAAAATGATCATTCAAAGTCAGGTCACATTTTTTCTCTGGCTACCTTCTTGAACTGGTTTATTATTTCAACAAGTTTTTCTGTGGATTTTTTTGGGTTTTTCTACATAAAGAATCATATCATCTTTATATACTGATAGCTTTATTTCTTCTTTCACTATTTATAGTATGTTAATGTCTCTCTTGCCTTATTCCTAGCTAGAACTTCCAGCACTATGTTGAAAAGTAGTGGTGAGAGTAGACATTCTTGCCTGGTTCCAGACCTTAATTGAAATATCATTTTTCCCCATTGAGGTTACTGTTTGCTATGGGTTTGTCATAGATGGTTTATATTATGTTGAGATATGTGCCTTTTATTCCAGTTTTTAAAGGGTTTTCATCATGAATGGTTACTGAATTTTACTGGATGCTTTTTTTGGCATATATTGATATGATCATATGGTTTTTGTTTTTTTCCTTATTGATATGATAGATTGTGTTGATTGATTTTTGGATGTTGAACCATCTCTGTGTCCTTGGGATGAATCCCACCTGGTCATGGTGAATAATCTTTTTTATGCACTGTTGGATTTGATTTGCTAAGATTTTGTTTATAATTTTTGCATCTGTGTTAATTAGGGTGATTGGCCCATAGTTTTCTTTCTTTGTGCTACCTTTGGTTAGTTTTAATATTAGTGTAATGCTTGCTCCACTATGGAAACTGCTGAAAATGGAACTACCATTTGATCCAGCAATCCCACCTCTGGGAATCTATCCAAAGGACAACAAAATACTAAATTAAAAAGACACCTGTACTTGGATGTTTATAGCAGCACTATTTACAATAGCTAAGGCATGGAAACAACAAAATGCTTCAAAACTGATAAATGGTTGTAAAAGATGTGGTATATTTACACAACTGAATGTTATTCTGCAATCAAAACTGACAAATACGATACATTTGTAATAACATGGATGGACCTAGTGGAAGTCAGATTAGCAGAAATAAGTCAGAAAGAAAAAGACAAAAATCATATGGTCTCACCTATAGACGGGTTATAGGAATAAGAAACAAAAGGTGAAGAAAAAGTCAGAAGCTACCAACAGAACTGGGCCAAGCAGCTAGGGAAAATCAGGGAAAGGAAGAGCACAAGAAGATCAAGATGAAGATTCATGGGTAATAATGTGGAGGGAGAACACCAGGGAATGCAAGAATGCAATGATGTAATACACAAAACACATATACATATATATGCGTATATACATATATACATAAATATGTAGACAAAAAATGACTAATAAAATTTAACATTTTTTTTAAATTAAAAACAATACATACAAAAGAATCAGGCCACAGTTATTATGAGAGAGTATGGTTGATACTTTAAGATAAGATACTTTAAGGTAGAATTTTATGATAAACAATCAATAAATATTTTTTGAAAATTCCAATAATTTAATCATCCCACTTCTTTTAGTTGTAAAAAGAGGAAGAGTATACCTTTGAAAAGACTAAACTGTAGATCTATGAAAATTTTATTTCACTGCATTGAGTTATTAAAAGCCAGACATAAGCTTAATTGTAGCTGCAGAATAGAGGTATTTAATTCCATTTAAAACAATTTCAAACCAAGATACCTGAAAGCTAAAGTCAATTCAAAGAAGATTATTTCCCATTAACAGTTTTAAGTTATTGAATAATAGCTGCATGGAGAAGAGAGTGAGCATTTATGATAGACAGTAAAAGCAATTACAATGTTGAATTAAGTATATCACTGGTAACTGCCCCTCTTTTTAACTAAAATTTTAATCTTCAGAAATGTGATTGCAAATTAAGATTTGCTATGGGCTCTTTATAATGTGAAGAATATGAAAAAGGCCAAGTTCAAAAGTAGTTTTCTGCTTTGCTCTCCAGGTTTGCTGAGCTACGTTCAGTACAGACTCAATAAGGACAAGGTTAATATTTACCATCATTTCAACACATGCTGAAATTCACTAAATCACTGATCAATTCACTTATAATTGAAAGAGGATGTAATATCATGTAAGACTATGCTCCAGCAAATCTCATGAGGCAAATTAGACTTTAAGTCAGCTGAACGATGACTGTTGACTCAAGACAAAACTGATTGGAGTTTATATAAGGAAAAGTTTCTCTAAAAACTGCATTTTTCATTGTGATCTTCGTTTATGTGAATGATGTAATCATGTGTGCTTTAAAAAACAGAACACTACTATGTTTCATTTTGTTAGATTGGGTTCTAACTTAGTTTCAGGCTGCTGCAATACATAGAGCACAGGTGAGGTGTTTTTAAACCAACATTCAACATTCATGTCTCCAAATTCAGGTCATAAGAAGTTCAAGAACAAGGTAGCTCATCAGATACCAAGTGAGAGAGCCTGCTTTCTGTCACAGATCATCATCTCATCTCTCCACGAGCAACTTCCCGAGTCTCTTCATAGCACACACTCACCTCACACTGGACATACATCCTTCATGATGCCCTGATGTGTCACCAATATTATGCTCTCAGACCATAATACTGGGGCTAGGGTTTTCACTAATATCCTCTCTCCATGCACAAACATCCTGTCCATCGCAGTCTTATAAACAGAGACTGAAAAAAGGAATGGGTATAGTTTATTTGGGGTAACCCCAAGAGACCAGAATGAAGAAGTAGGACAGAGTTTCAGAAAGCAGAAGAAACCAATAAAATGAACATTGAGTGGCCACCAATGTCATGATGCCATTAAGCCATTGTCTGTTCCAATTTTCTGACTCTTCTGAGACTCAGCAACCCGTATTTCTGCTTTGCCAGCTTGCTCTCTCTTAGCTCAGTCAAAGGCCATACATTGTGTAAGCTTAGAGGGGTAAGAAGGTTTAATGTCTTCCTCTTTGTTTCCCATGAGCATTGAAGTAGCCTCCTGTTCTTCTGGTCTTGATCACCTTAACAGTCACCGGTTACACCCACTACTAATTCCCCTAACAAAAGTTAGCTATAGTTTTTTCCATGCCTTGCAGAACCAAATCAACTCCCCTCAGCCACCAGTATTAGAACATTTCCTTTGGAGCATCCAGAATTTCATTACTTCCTCTTCAGCAGCTACAGTTAGCTTGATTTTACCATGTTCTTCAAAATTTACAGACAAACAAAGCTTCCTATGACTAAGTGCAAAGGAGTTTAAATAGCCTTATTACCCTTTCTATGCAAAAGGACATAATCATTTCCTCCTTTCCTTGAAGAGGCTTGAAGAAGATACATTTACCTCATGAATTTGTGTGTCTGTTTTCAGAAATAAGTATCTAACATCATAGCAAAGATTGAAGCAGGCTGTGTCTTAGGTCATGGTCTCTGGTAGCTGTTGAAGTCACAGAATAAACATGACCAGCACATCCATCTTTGAGAGCTTCTTTGTCTACAACTCAGTAGCGTAGAGTAATCATGATGTTTGCTTTCATGGCTTGTATGTCAGTTGTGGGGCATCTGATACTTTCTCAGCCTAATAGCTCTGACTTGATTAGAAAGGAAATGAATTCAAGAACTCTATCAGCTCTGAAGCACACTCATCCCAAAATGTACCTGAAGACCAGGGAAAGATGACTGGGATCTTCCACACTGAGGCAAATCTGAGAGCATTGTCTGTTTTTACACAAGCGCCTTTGCCTCTACTTTGTTTGGCCTCCATGACCCCATTCTCTCTGCAACTGCTTTTGCAAAGTCTGATCTTCCTTTTCCCCAGGGTCCTGTCAGGCTGACACATGGGTGGGGACACTTTTGGATAAGAGTTGGAAGAGTGTTTGTTCTTGCTATTTGCAATGGTATTTCAGGATCCATTTTCAGAAAGAATCAGTCAATTCACAAACCATGGGTCTCAGACTTGAGAACAGACAGTCTGGCAATGAAGGAGGAATTGAAATTGCAATTTTCTATTTAAGTAGATGAAATAAGTCTTCTGTTGAAAAGTGCTTTTTTTTTTCTTGTTCTCCGAGATAAGGACTACCCATTTTGACTGAAGGTCTACAGACAGAGAGCAGAGAAGTTCAAATACCAAGAGATATGGTGGAGGACAATGGATGCTTCTAGGGTGGGGGAGCTACAATGACTCCACCTGAAGGGAGGGATCTTATACTGCCAAAATATTGGTAACAAGGTAAAATGCTAATATTTCAATAACATTTAAAAACAAGAAAAACAAAGAGAAAAATAATCAAAATAAATAATAAACAATTGGGCTGTAGCTATACCAAGGTCGACTGGAGGCCTGAGGACTTGTTCCACATGTCCTTTTAGGGTGCCTGGTCACTAGTTACAAGAACAACACATTCTTCTCTATCTTGTCCTGTGATTCACCCACCTTCGCTTCTCCCAGGGGCTTCATCTAATGACCTCAGCTTTCACTAGAACATCTGTAACTCCAGGCATAACCCCAAAAGATCGGTCAAATCTTGAAGCTCTGTTCATAAATAGCTTTCTTTCCATGTCAGAGACAACTTCCTAAATAAGGTTGTGCATAAAACTGAATCTACTTGTTGATTTACAAATACTGATGACCTTTGGGTGTGAAGCCTGAGGAAGCAATTATCTTATGAGACATGCATGCTAGTTACTAGGCAATGGGAAGCCCTCTTGCTGCTAGCAATGGTGAGTGTTCTCTTTTTGACTTTCCCAGGGTTTTTTATGTCAGAGTTCAACTTTTGTCCAGATTCATTCACTCAGCTGTCTCCACACCAGCTCTCCAGATCTTTATTTAATATCGTAATGCTGTAAGAAGACTTTTTGATGCTGTGTTCATTTGCTTTTGAATCTCTTCCAAAACCACAATTAAATCCTAGGCTTAATCTCACCACTGTTTGCTTTCCATCTGCAAGAGGTAAAAAGTCTCTATAAACATTTCCCTGGAGAATGTCTGGTTTCCAAAGTTGATGGTTATTGGCTTTAGCTTGACATTTGTGTTTTTCCAGACTTTCAAGTAGTTTATAAAAGAGCCAAGTCTGCGACCTTAATTACTATTTCCTACTACACCATCAAGTGTTGGAGCTCCTACACAACCCAAAGATACCCGCTACCTGTGCCCAGCTCCAATTCAGCACAGAGATAAGCCATCAGCATTGTGAGGCAATAGGCCACCAGAGTTGACATCACCTTTCTTTCGGTCCATTAAATGTCTCATTTTGTCCAAAAGCCTGAGTGATCCAGGCAAGAATCCCTTCTGAAGGAACTGCAATCATGGGTTACATTACAATGATCTTATTTTGGGTTACTCCCCAAAGCAGAGACTGAACAAAGCTTTATTTCAAGCTTTTGCCTGGGAGGTAATTTCCGGCACTGGAAGCCAGACTGAGGATGGAGAAGAGGGGGGTGATGATAAACATGCATTATTGTTGTGGTTGCTGCTGTGGAAAAAAATGGTGCCCATTCCTTGGGGGATCATCTGAGAATCCATGCAAGATGCACTTTGACATTTTTCATCTGATACGATAAGAAGCAATTTACCCACTAATTCCCATCCATTTGATTGCTTGCTGTCTCTAGGTAACTTAATTTTCTAAGATTTTCAGGCTGCTCTTTTGAGCCGCATGGATGACTATCTTTAGCTTCAGGACCAGAAACAAACAAAACATATACAGTGCAAAGCTGTAGGAGCTGGTTTGTAACTAGATAGTGACATCAACACTGCTGCTGTTATGTTGAAATCAATGAGTAGAGGGGAGTGTGAACTGGGACACAATGTTAGCAGACTGTGAAAAACAACATGTACAAGTGGATGAGTTAATAAAGACCTCAGAGTAAACTCAAGTCCATGCAAACTTGCATTGCATGATGAGAACAATATTTCTATGTAGATGAACAAATATATATTTTTCACATTATAATTCCAGAATTAAAGGTTACAGTTGTTTTACTCAATTATTTCACTATCCCATCCTGTCATGAAAAATAATGAGACTTATTGTAGTGGTTCTGATTTTTATAATCAAAAATCATATGAGTGTATGATCCAATGTCACAGTCAGTTTAAAAATCACCTAGTGTTTTCAGTTTTCAAGAGAGTATTTTAGAATTTGTAGCAATAAGTAAAACCTTGGTGACTACATTAGTTAACAATGTGAAAGAAGAGAATTCAAAGGTTTTATTTTTCTGGATATTATAATATAAAAGAGATCTCCCATAATGGTAAAGCTTTTTTAATAAGTTATAATATTCATGGACAAAATATTGGTGTTAATTTTTTTCTTAGAAATGTAATAGGTAATAATTACATGCAATTATTTTAAAGTAATGAACCTACAAACCATAATAGAAATATGGAGAAAAAATGAGTAGGAAACACATCAAGAGGGAGATTAGAAAATTATCCCACAGTTAGATCCTTAGAAACTGATCTAATATTTGAAAACATTTTCACCAACTCACAAGAAATGTGACCGTGTACCTATGAAAGGATAATACAACCAGAAAGAGCAAAGCAGAAAATGGATAAATCTCTCAGCAAAAAAGTTCATAGGCAATATTTAGAGAGATTTTATCTGAAGTCCATGGGAGAAAGAATGTGAGAATGGAGGATTGAGAGATAGTCATACAGGAATAAAATCAAGGAAATATGATTAACAGCCAACCATTTTCTCCAACTGTGGGGAAAGAGTGGGGTGAAATGTGTCATTAAAGACAGAAGTGTTATGTAAATAGCATTATATAGCATATGGGAATCCGATCACTATAAGCTGTTCATAATGGAAGCATTGTCATCAAGCTTTGTATGTATGACTCTCAAACTACCACTTTTAGGAAAGTCTCTGGGCATATATACCAAAAATATAAAGAACAGCTTTTTTTTTTTTTGAGTTTTAGTCTATAAAAGTGTTTGCTCAATAACATTTGAAGAAACTGTTCCTGATAAAATAATGAATCAAGAACTAGTATACTATACACTAGCAAAATAAACAAAGGACTTGGGTCAGAAGAATGTATCTTGCAGGCTGGAAAGTTCCAATATTATTTTAAAAATAAGCATCCTTCAATTAATGTACAATTAAATACACTTCCAATATAACTTCATTTTCAACTTGAACAAACACTGTTTACCTCCATAAATTGATGTAAATGAGTAGTGAAAATGAATGTGTACTGAGAAAAATTTTCTTTTCCATGCAAATAGTGAATTATAAAAATAATAGCTGTGAAAGTACACATGCAGATTAATGAGAACCCAGAATCAAATATATTGGAATTTATATTATAGGATGGAGATGTATTTTCCATGTAATGGATAAGATATATCATAATATCATATATCCAATATGATGTTAAGCCAAGATTTTTGATAGGAAAATTCGTACATGTTTTGGTGACAATATTTGAAAATGCTCATTTTTTTTTTGGCCCTAAGTCTACAAATGTATGTTTTCCTTTAGGTTATTCACAAAAATTATAGAAGTCTATCAATTTTTGTTGGAAGTAGGGTAATGCAGATTTCAACAACATGAAATAAGTAGCTTGAAATGCTAGCTTGATTTGAATGTGGTTTTCATGGCAAATTTAAATGTTTTTCAGTTAATTATTTATTTCACTGTTCTAAAATAACTGGATTATACTGATATTATGTCATCTACATTGAGCTTTATTTAAAATTTCTTCTAGCTTTATTACTTGAACAGATATTTATAATGGGAGGGGGCATAACATTTCATTTCCATTTGGTTAAGGCTCACTTTGATAGAAATGAAGAAAATGCACTATTAATACTACAGTCAAAACAAGCTAAGCAACAAACTGAAGTGCACAACTTTGAGCAGAAGAGAAAAGGGGGGAAGGGAGGGGAGGATGGGAGGGAGGACAAATCCTTGAGATTAAAATGTTGTGAAATTTATATATAAATAAAAAAAATACTAAAATAGAAGCCAAAAATCAAAAAATAGACTTTAAACAGGGTAAAATATTTGGCATACTCTGTGTGGTTAACCTATCATGAACTACAACTTAGGCACAAAGCTATGAGGACTCCAGGCTGTAAAGAGCTGAAAAGACTTGGAAGTTATTAGTTCCAAAAAGAAAAAAAGTCTGAATTCACTGAAAGTCAATGTCTTTTCTTGAAACCACCAGAGAACTGAGTCTGAGGACAAATCATTTTAAGGATCTGGAAAGCAGTTGAATTGGGAAAGATAGAGTCTGAAATAGTAATGACATTGAAAACATATTTTGACAAGTTGCTGGATGCTGAGTGTGAACTAATGTGAGAGTGAGAAAAACTCACAGAGCCCAAAGTCTTAGGGTACCCCACATTGTCATGAGCCCTAGTACTTTTTCACAGTGGAGTTTCCCAGGAGATGCCCTCTTGATCATGGTGGGGAGAGGAGAAGAGTAATCCTTGAGAAACAAACCAGAGGTGCTCTACATAAAATTTCCTGTTCTCAAAGGAGAAAGACTTTCTAGAGCCTTGCCTAAAAGCTGAGGGGGAAGGTTATTCCACCCATTATAGCCCCTTCCAAAGACAAAGAACGTGTGGTTGTCACAGATGAGAAGCACAGCCCACCGAATGACTCAGAAATATCTGAATTTAGCAGATACCCTTCTTATGATACCTTATCATCGCATTGCTAGAGACCCTGGAAAATAATAACAGATGCAGGTAAAAGAGCTGCAACACAGGCTCTCTCTAAACACCCAAAGCCAAGAGAAGAGGCAAAAAAAGACACTAGAGAATTCTGGCACCTAGACCTATAGTGATTACTAATGAAAACACAACTCCTATGTCATAAATCCCTATACTAGAGGTCAATTTAATTTAGTGTCCTTATTTTTTATATTTTTCGGTCAAGGTGGTTCCACTATAATTTCTAAGGTAGCTGCAGTTCACAAATCACATAAATGACAAGGAAATTTAAATGAAAGAATTTAAATGAAACTTAGCAGCACTATCCAACATGATATCTTTTACTGGCAGACACTCAATTCCTGATTTTTTTTAATGTAATGTTGGTTTATGATACTGCATAACATTCAGAGGTATAGGATCACACCCTTTCAGATGCTTGTCACCACACCACATCTGCCACTAAGAGAGCCACAATCTTCTTCCACAGTCTGTTGGGTACCATCCAAGATCTTCAAAGAACTAATACAACTCAACTACAACAACAACAACAACAAAGTCAGTTAAAAAAAATGTGTGGGGGGGGTAGAAGAGTTAAATAAATGCTTTTCAAAAAAAATAACATATGAAAAAAATCATCAGTTATCATCAAGGAAACACAAATCAAAACCACTATGAGATACCACCCCACATCTGAGAATGACCCATGTCAAAATGATTAGACACAACAAGTTCTGGCAAGGGTGTGGAGAAAAAGGAATCCTTCTTCATTGATTGCAAGAAGGTATATTGACCCAACCATTATGGAAGAGCATAACATCTGTTAAAAATAGATGTACCATATGATCCAGCAATTCCACTCCTAGGTATTCACCTGAAGAATACAAAAATTCTAATATGAAGGGATATATGCACTCATATTTGTTGCAACCTTATTTACAATAGATAAGCTATTGAAATAACCTAAGTATTCAAAGAAAGAGGAGTTGATTAGGATGAAGATGATGATGAAGATAGATGATAGATAATAGATAGGTAGATGGTAGATAGATAGATAGATGATAGATAGATAGATAGATAGATAGATAGATAGATAGATAGATAGATAGATAGATAGATAGATAGATAGATAGATAGATAGATAGATAGATAGATAGATAGATAGAAAAATAGTACTGAGTCATGAAAATATGATTTTTTTGCCATTTGCAACAGGATGAATGGAACTGAGACAATAATGCTTAGAGAAATAAGTCATGAAGTAAACACACTGGATAGTATCACTTATATGTGGGATATAGAGAAATGAAACAAAAAAGTCAGATTAAACCAAAGCAATAGCAAATACTAGAAAAATAACTTTAGAATTAAGGAGGAGGTAGAGAGGGGTATGTAAAGTATGGCACAGGCACAGCTTTAGTTTAGTTTCTATGACTCAGTATAGCATGTATGACTTTCCATGACTTATATTGAATAAGACGCATTAAAGACAAAAAAAAAAAAAAAAAAAAAAAAAAAAAAAAAAAAAAAAAAAAAAAAAAAAAAAAAAAAAAAAAAAAAAAAAAAAAAAAAAAAAAAAAAGTCTAAAAGGACAAAGCAAGTATAAAACCAAACTTTGCTATGAGAGAAAGCTTACAAAAATCAAACACTGAATTTACAAAACAATGGATAAATATATTAGTGATTAATAGAAGTAGACACTCATCAAGAAAAATGAATGGATCAAGTAAGCAGAAAATTGGTAATCCTAAAAACAGATAAAAAAGAAATACTAGAAATCAAAAATACTGTAACAGACATGAAACATATCTCGTATGGGTTCCTGTGTATATTATAACCAGCAGAAACATCTGTGAGTGTAAACATAGATCAACTGGAATTTGTCAAACTATCATGCAAAGAATTAGGAACTTAAATGAAGTAGAACATTTTGCTACATTGATGCAACTGTTAAAGATACAATGTATGTGTAATTGGAATACCTAAAAGAGAAGAAAGAGCAAATGGAACAGAAGTAATATTTGATGAAATAATGGGAAGGATGTTCTAACATTAATGACAGATTAGAAATACACCCACAAAGCTCAGAAAATAACAAGCAGGCAAAAATAATCCTATGAAAATTACACCTGACTATATATTAAACCAGCAATAATTAATTCATTAAAAAGCAAAAAGGTAAGACAATGAGAAATATTGAAAGAACGCTACAGGTTTGGTGAGATACATACCACTAGAAGAATTAGGATGACAGCAAAATTCTCACCAGAATCATGTAAGAAAAAGAGACTTGAAATTTTAAAGGACTAAAAGAATAAAACACCAGCAAAAATTTCCATATCAAGTGAAATTATCCTTCAAAAATGAAGACAAAATAAAGACTACCTAGACAAATAAAGCAGGAGTATCAATCACCAGAAGAATGTTAGGTTTTTCATTCAGAAGGAAAAACATGCACCTACATAAAGACGGAAGAACATTACAAGAAAAAATACACAATGGTTAAAACAGCCTTCTATTTTCCTTATTCATAATTATCTTTAAAAAACTGTTTAAAATAGAAATTATAACACATTAGAATATTGCAGCACATGCATAAGTGTGTTGATCGGCCAACTATAATAAGGATTTGAGAATAATCTCTTATAAGATATTTACATGACATAAAGAGTGGAAGTTATCTCAAGATGAATGTAGGCTACTTAAAATGTATATTGCAAATTCTAGGACTACTATTTTTTATAGAGGCATAATTAATATGCTAGATGTGGATTAAAGATATTCATATAAAATGGTTAATTAAATCTAGAATAATGCAAAAATAGGAGCCTCTAGCAATGTACAGAAAACAATTACAAATAGAGCTATTATTAACTCCAAATATCAATTATCTCTTTAAATAGAAATCTCTGGATACACCAATACACCAAAGGGCAGAAGTCACATCAGAGTGAATAAGAAATGGGACTCAGCTATATGTTGTCTAAAAAAAAAAAAAAAAAAAAAAAAAAAAAAAAAAAAAAAAAAAAAAAAAAAAAAAAAAAAAAAAAAAAAAAAAAAAAAAAAAAAAAAAAAAAAAAAAAAAAAAAAAAAAAAAAAAAAAAAAAAAAAAAAAAAAAAAAAAAAAAAAAAAAAAAAAAAAAAAAAAAAAAAAAAAAAAAAAAAAAAAAACTTACTACTAATATAAGGACAATGTATGTTAGAAGAAAAGTGATAGAGAAATATATACCAAGTTAATACTAATCAAAAAGAACATGCAATCACTATATCATTTCAGGGAAGAAAAAATAAAACACCTTCAGAAGCAGATTATTAAGGGTAAGGAGAACTAATATTAGAAAGATAAAAGATCCAATTCAATACTAAATGAGTGTATGACCTAAAAACATTGAGATAAAATTGTGCATCAAAAAGAAAAAAAATGAAAGGGGAAATAAATCCTCTATAATAGAGAATTTCAAGACCTCTCTATCAGGTTGGGATACAAAGGCAGGTTGAAAATCAGTAGTGCACTATCAGTCATAATCGACATTTATGGAATATTCGATCAATGATAACAGAACGTGCGCTCTCAAGTTTACATGGAACATTCATCAAAATAGATCCTGTGCCGAGTATAAATATACCTTGACAAATTTAAAAGGCAGATACAATAAAAGTAAGAGCTTGTACCACAGTGAAAATACACTAGAAGTGGAAGGAATATATTTCTGAGTACTTACCCTGCGCCCTTTGCTGTAGGTGGGACATGGTTCCAGAGGAGAAAATTTTGATATTTGTAGTTCAGCTTCTTACAAGTGGATTCCTCATTGACCAACACTGTTCCCATCGCACCAAGAGGAAACTGAGGCACAGTTATCCCAGGAATTTACCTCCAGC
Organism: Uropsilus gracilis; assembly: GCA_004024945.1. Classification (NCBI taxonomy): domain Eukaryota; kingdom Metazoa; phylum Chordata; class Mammalia; order Eulipotyphla; family Talpidae; genus Uropsilus; species Uropsilus gracilis. Next base: position 127,092 of record PVHY01000789.1, on the reverse strand, counting down.
TATCCTTAAAATGAAGAACATAATCCAAAAGCTCAATCAATCCAATGTCAGCTCATGCTGTAAAGTTACAGCAGTTAGGCCATTGTGGTTTTTGTGGAAGAACGGACAAGTAACTAAACAAAAGAGGACATCTAAAATAAATTCTCATACTTATGGTCAATTGATTTGTAAGAATAAATGAAAAAGCAATTTAAAAGATAGTTTTTTTAAGTGGTGCTGAAAGAATGGGACATCGCATGAAGATAATGAACCTCAAGATACTCCTCACCCTTTAAACAAATGCTAACTCAACTCAAATTAAGCATAGAATTAAGCATCACATATAAAAATATTAAATATATAGAGAGACCTTGCATGATGAAAGCATAGGCAAAGTGTACCCACATAGGATACTGAGTGATTGATAGAAAATAATTGATATTAGCACAATTACAATTTTGCTTTGTGTAGCAATCTATTAACAGAAAAGTCCAGCTAAAGGTAAGAGAACACACATGAGATTCATATGCCCTGTAGATGACTTGTGACCAGAATATGTAAGCTAGCCCATAATAACCAAAATAAGAAAGCCCATGACTCAATTATAAAATGAATTAGCAGAGCTTTTTTATGACATATGATATATGTGAATGGTAAGAAAGTACATGAAAAGATACCAAATATATATGATCATTAGGGAAACTGAAATGAATACTAAAAGAAATGCCATTTCATAATCACCCGAGTGTCTAATGTAAAATTCCAATATCACCAGGATCTTCATACTGAATCTTCAGTTCCTCTGCATGCAACTTGTCGTTGGCAGAAATTAGGGGTCAATATATGAAAAATTGATCCATCATCAATTACTGAAATCATCTCACCTTCCCCTGGTTGTTTTTGCATCAGTCCTCTCATAAATCCTCTCATGGAAAATTTCCATTTTCAGGGTCTCTCTTATTTTCTATTGATAACCTAATCTGTCTTTATGCAAATCTGTTTAGTGGATATTAATATTGATTGGGTCTAACAAACAGTGTATTTTTTTTTTTCCTTTCAAAACTGTCACAGCTACTCTTGGATGTAAATTTTCTGTATTTTGGAATTAATTAAAGTTTTGCTTTCTCTCCCAATAAACCTGTAGGACTCTGATTGAGATGGTTTTGGCTCTATTTATAAAAATGTGAAGAATTTGCAGCTTTAAGTGGCTTAGCTTTCCAATCTTTGACTGTATATTTTGTTCCTTTCAGTGATATCTTTCATTTATTTTGCTAATGTTTTGCAATTTTTCAACATGAAGTGTGATACATATTTTGCTAGATAAATGCCTAAGAGCTTGATATTGATGAGTTCTATTGTATATGAGATATTGTTAATTTTTTATGTTTGTTTGCTACTGACATATAGATATATACTTAAATTTTTTATAGTTAGTTACAACAAAAATAGAGTGTCCATTTATATACAACAAAGTAAAAGCATTCTAAAGCATAAGTCCCAGAATTGTGCAGGAATGAAAAGAAAATCTTGATGAATAATTCTACTCTTTATAACTGGCTGAGAGAGAATGATTCACCATGTACAAACAAGGGGGAAAAAATCAATCTCTTCATGTAACACAATTCTCCAAATTATTTCACTTGTGAAGAATATGCTGAATTCTCAAAGCACAATTTATAGAGGAAAAGTTGCATTATTTCAAAAGCACGTTGACTTCCAGAAATGTAAAACAAAGATGATGCATGAAAATGCAATTCAAATATAATTTCAGATCGGCTTCATAGGCATTTACACCGCACAGCCACGCAGTCCAGTACACACTGAATTCTCTCAGACACAGAGAACTGGCTTCATTTGTATATTTTTATAAGCACTTTACATATTCTCAGTATTCATTCACAAGCTTAGGGGCTTCCTGAAGGAAATATGGAGGCAGTCCCTGTCAATAGTGGGTAAGGGGAGACAGAAGAAAGAGGCAAACTGCTCTTTTTGTCAGATTTGTAGATGAGCATGTGAATAAATAAGGGGAGATGCTTATGAAGCTTGTCTTGGTCCTCAACATAAGAGCTCTCCTCACCCACCTCCAGACTCTGAAGACTGAACTTCTATCACATATAAAATCTTAATGGCCACAGTTACACATGCTTTCTCAAAGCTCCTTCCTCAGAACAGCTCCTCATGTGGGAGCAATGAGCAGAAAGTATATTCCAAGAAGGGAAGGAATTAAGAGTCTCTAATGGCCCATGTATAGCTTATAGTTCACCTGGTGATCATGTTCTCTTGATGACGTTGAGCCTTTGAAACTCATTTTGTGCCATATTACAAAGCTTCTGAAATGCTATGGAATCACATTCTACCACCTATTCCACTATTATTAAACATAGATATGACAAGGAACTGTATACATGGGGAAAGAGTAAAAGAGTGAAATGTGAAAATTGTTTCATCACAAAAGTGGAATGATGACATCACAGAACATTAAATCATCATATATACTATAGAGATTTCAGTCAAGATAACATCATCATGTTTGTTATATACATATTTCAATACCCCCCCCACTGTGTTTCATTTTTATTCCTGTCATTAAAAAGGATAATCAATTTGGTGCCTATTCAACACAAATCAATGATCTCACTTTCCTGTGACACAGGACACTGCTTCATAACTTGCCAGGTTGTCATCAATCATTGAGTGTTGGCAGAGCTGTGTAATTTAACAGAGGTTTTGAAAAGAATTGACTTCTATCTTCATTCAGATTGTATACATGGTGGTAGGACTAAGGTTCCATGTCTTGCTGCTTGTCAAGTGAAAGTTATTCCAAGCTTCTAGTGATCACTGCATATTTGATTTTAAGTCCACTATTTTCAGAAAAAACAAAAAACAAACAAAAAAAAAACAGCAATGAGTTGAGTTCTTAAACCTGGATCTCTCCTACTGTTCCTTCTGTCTCATCTCCCTGACACTCACTTTTAACTTTCTCTTCTACTTTTAAGGACTCATGTGACTACCCAGATAATTCAGGAGAATATACCATCTCAAAAACTTTTACTTTTAATCACATCTATAAAGGTTTTGTGCCATGTTTCTAGGGCTTAGGCATGTGCAATTTTGGAGCTAATAATTCTGTCTACAAGTGAATCTAGAGTTTCTGCAACATTAACTTATTTCATGAAGTAAGGCATTCACTCCATCATCCCTATTCCAGGAAGTCTATCTTCCTGGTCTATCTTCCTGGAATGTGTAATTTGTCTTTCAAAGCCTTCAAAACAGTCTACTGCTACAGTAAACAGATAACTTACAGATCAGCAAATCATTCTGAAAATGTTCAGGCGCTAAGTTTCAAGGAACCACAGGAAATATTTGAAACATATTCCTCATCTACGTGCATATTTGATTATGGGAGAATCGGTGAGTATGAACCTTGTCACTGCCTAAATGTGACTTTGCATTTTTGAAACATTGAATCCGGGCTCCAGGATCAACAGGAAATATGAGGCTTAGGTATTTACTGGGTGTGGCTTTAAAGCATCCACATATATATGATTTGGGTAAATTATTAGAAATTCAAAAATTTTCCTTTACTCAAGTCTCTGATAATCAAAGTCTTTAAAATGGGTTTTTTCATGCCAGGAAGATCCAAGATGATAAGTAAACTTTGTAACAAACTATTTCTTGAAATTTCCTCAAGGAAATTTGAGATGTTTCATCAAGGTAAACATCTACATATCATATGATATAGGTAGATTTTTCTCAATCATTTTTGTAAGTAAGATTAAATATTATTAGCTACAAAGTGACTAAATTTCAAACTTAAAAAGCAAGATATTTACAGAATCATTGGCATGTAGAACACATATATCAGTTCTTCTCTGCTCATAAAGAGAAAATTTGAGTATTGGGTCTACCTTCTCCCTGAAGAGAAGACTGGAGGTGCTAAGTTCAAGGCAACCAAAGGAAGTACAGGAACTAGGTCTGAGAAAGAGGAATTCTACATAGCATACTCAGATGAGAAGACATTTATGAATAATAAAGATGCAATTGATACACATTCTCAAAAGCAGTAAATAAGCAGAAGGTGAACACAAGTAAAGGAAATCTCAGCTATGCCGGCTGCATAGGGAGATGCTGGGACAAATCAAGAGGTGGAAAATTGACAAGGAATATATGTGATCTAGGAAGGACGTATGCCTGATGCTATTGAAAGAAAATACATACTGAAACTATTGAAAGAAAATAGATGCTGAAACCATGTAGGTTCCACATCCAATGCAGGATACAAGGCAAATATAGTTACCTATTTTATAACAAAAATATATAACATTGTGAATAACTGGGGAAAGTTTACATACACAAACTCCATTGCCTATACTCTGAATATATAAATAGGTCTGCACATAGGAGAAAGATTCGGAAATCAAGACAGCTCTACTTTAGCACTTAAGAGGTGACAGACAGAAAGGAAGAAAAGGTCAATAGATCTAATGAAGCCTGACTAGACATTATTTGTCTCAGAATAACAAAATATATTGCTCTGCAGAGCTGAAGCCATTCTATTTTTTAAGGGAAGAGGAAAGAATCTTTGTAGAAGACATTTGTGTTTTGACAAATGTCCATAATGTTCTTGTCAAGAGCTAACCAAGGGTACTTTTGTTCTGAAGTTCACAGAAAAATGAGAATTCCAGACACCTCAACAATAACATATTACCAGGTTCTACCTGGAAGGAACAAGTCTTCCCTGAGGAGTCCATAAGCTTTCTCACAAAATGAACACATCCACCAAATCATCTCCAGAGAGAAACAGCACATCTCACGTGGTGTCATGAATGACTGATGTTACCCAGGGTCTGAAATGTCCCAGCATTCATCCCTCATCATTCAGGAAAGGAATTTCATCATTCAATTCTCACCTTTTCTTCCCATAATTACCTCAGCATGGGACTTTTCTACTACTATCTTCACCCACTCATTCATTCCTTTGTTACAGAAACAAAACAAATGGAACAAGACTCTTTGTGAAATATATTGCAATAGCTTCCTCATGGGTGATGACCAAGGACATCAGAAAATCTTTGTTTTCGTAGTCAATGATGCATAATGTCTTTGTTTTCTTAGCCAAGAAAGCAAAGAAAATTTGATGTTGACAATTGATATTGAGAGAGATAAGGAGGAAGAGTGGGAGTGAGGCAGAGAGGCAGAAAAAGGCTCGAAATAAAAGGTAAGCTCAGCACCAAGATGAAGAAGACAATGAAATGGTATCAAGAAGGAAAACAATATTGGAAGTCACAATAAATTGATCATAATTGAAAATGTGGTAATATTTCAATGCATTTTACCTTGACATTTATATGTGTACTTACAAATTTGTCTTTCTATACGTACTTATTTGATTTATGTTCCATTCAGTTAGAACTTTGTGTCAGGAATTCATTATTGTCATTCTTTCTTCCAAGGTTTTGGCTAGGTATGGTGAATAAAATACCTAAGAAATGCTCTTCTAGGACTCACATAATGAAGCATTATACCTAACACAACATTTCTAGATTGTAGTCATTTCCACAGTGATAAAGTTTTCTTTGGAGGACTCCAAATGCCTTCATTATTAATCTAATTCATCACAGAACATATGATTATCAGGTCGATTTCAGGTGCAGTTGTTATTTGGAATCTTTTATGTAATTATTCTTCCCACTTCCAAACATGTTCAAGTAATGAATGGTGGCATCTACCTACTGACATGTGATTTCAAAACTCATTCTTTTTTCTCCCTCCTCTTATTACATAAATCCAACCCACTAAGTTTTGCCAATTCCATCTCCAAAAATATATCATAGAGCTTGTTTTACAGCGATTGGCAAAATTTTTATCCAGTTCACTTCAACTACTAAATGAGATACTTTTCTTCTTTTTTTACTTGGAATTCATTTTAAGATACAGTTGCATACCTGATACATGTATGTGTAAATATGTATATATGTGTATATGTAATGCATGGAAATCTATGTTAAGTCATGCAAATTTCATATCTAAAATATTCCAATTGCTACCAATTATAATTAAAGAATGAATACCAATGTATATGTGGTCACCAGGAGATACAGGTATGATTGTGACTTGAAACAGTTCATGAGATGAAATTGAATTATTCAATTATATGGTGGGTCAATACAACATCTCAATATCTAATAAATCACAACAAGTATATATAATGTGAATTATATATAATGATAGTTAATAAGACAGGCAGGCAGGGAAGCAGACAGACAGATGATAGACAGATAGGTAGATAGGTAGACAGATGATAGATAGATAGATAGATAGATAGATAGATAGATAGATAGATAGATGGATGGATGGATGGATGGATGGATGGATGGATGGATGGATGGATGGATGCGTAGATGAGTAGGTAGATGGGTAGGTAGATGGATAGATAGATGATGATAGATAGACAGACAGACAGACAGACAGACAGACAGACAGACAGACAGACAGACAGACAGACAGACAGACAGACAGACAGATAGATAGATAGATAGATAGATAGATAGATAGATAGATAGATAGATAGATAGATAGATAGATAGATAGATGGAGTTAGAACTGAATTGTGGGAAACAGTTCTAGTCTCTGAGACAGGTGGCCTCTTCTTCCTGTAGCATCTCATATCCAGTAAGATTGGCTGGGGTTAGTCCAGAGTGTGAGTGAGCAAGTTTTGAAGGAAGCAGGATGAATATTGAGCCCCCTGGGAGCCTAGATCTGGAACTGGCATGATATAATTGCTGATGAATGCTGTCAAAACAAAGCACAAGTCAAGAAGTGGAGAAATGGACTCCATTTACTGGGGTAAGAGCTTTGAATTCACATTGCAATAAGGCACGGGTGTCAGAAAGAGAATAATTGTTCTATATTTATAATCTACAATGGGATACAAAATTGTAAGAAAAAAAAGGAGACTGTTATTTACCCTGTTCTCCATATCCCAATATCCATGTAGCTTGGTTATCTTTTCTGGCTTTAATTAGTATAGTTGAATTTGCTGATATAACCATCTTTATTCTGTTGCTATTTTAGGGATTTTTGTAGGATTTTTTTTCCATAAAGGACTTTCCTTTGTAATCTTTAATGTGTTTTTGTAGGTATTACCTGCTGGTAGCAAATACTTTTAAAAACATACACTACCTAACATTGATGTAACAGATTTTAGACTTCAATTTGCAAACATAATTGCCACATTACTTAAAGAAAATACTGTTTGAAAAAGCAGTCAAGTCTTTCAGGATCACTTAACACAGAAATTTTAATTTCAACTCAACTGTTTCCTACAGTTTTAAGTCAGTAGAAAGTATCGTAATTCCTCAGTGGTTATGCTTATGTGAACATTTTGCTACTTTTAACTTGAACAGGATCTTGGTTGGGTAGAGAATCTTAAACAGATCCATTTGCCTTTAAATCCTAAAAGAATATCTGATTATTTTCTGCAATCTAGTGCTATGAGGTCACTTGTGCAGGTCCTATTTTCCTCAGTTTTAGGGGCAATGTTTGTTTTGCCCAGATATTTATAAGATGCAACCTTCATCCTTGATGTGTAACTGTTTTAGATATTAGGAACTCAGTTCATGCTTGTTTGTCTACCCTGAGAAGGAATAGGATAGCTCTGTATTCCAGATTTATTACCATTATTCTCTCTATGCAAAGTAAACAATGCCTTAGCTCATGATGAATTTTCATTGTTCTCCATAAGGAAAAAATGATACACAAGGCTTGTCTAGCTTACATTTAATTTCTTTATCACTTTTATTTCTTTATTTTAGTGTATTCCACATTTGTGCTTATTTGCTATTCATGTCTTTTTTATGCATTGATGCACTTTTTTCAAAAAGCATTAGTCTTGCATATTGTTTCTTATAAACTATTATACATTTCTGAAGCTATTTTACTCTTTTTCTGATCTCATAGCATCTTTTTAACACCCGGGAATTTCAGATCATATTTATATAATCTTACTTCAAGGTAAATTATTTTTCTTGCATTTGTTTTATAAATTCCAACTTTCACTTCTTTCATATTTTCTGTATTCCAGGTTGGTTTATTTAGAAACATGAACCAGTGTTAGCATATTCTTCCTCACCCACATTGCAGGCATGAAAACCCAATATTTATTTCTAAAGATCCTTGAAGTTCCTCACCCTTTACCAGGTTAAGGACTTTTGTTTTCCAGACCCATCTGGAATGATTAACCTAAGTCATTAGTAGGAAACTCCCCCTCCCAAAAAAAAAACAAAGAGATGATGGTGACTGCATCTTGTCCCAAAACACTAAAGTAATCCTAGAATGATGGAGACAGTCACCAGGGAAAATGTTAAAGTAGAAAATCTTGTCCTACTTTCAAGCATCAACTAGCTGGACATTTGAATAGGATTCCTCTAGATCAGGTGGTACCATCACCAGCAGCACTGGTGTTACTTAGGAGATTATTAGAATGCCAAGTCTCTGCTCCAGGGACTGGGTACCAGAAATCTGTGTGTACCAAGCCTTCAGGATGTGGGTTTGCATGCTTAAATTTGAGAGGTAGGATAAGAAGAAGCAGTTCACAAGCAATGGTGGCAATATCACTGTACTTTCAGGAGAGATGTTTAAGGGATATTGGCAACAGGTAGGTGGTCCAGGAAGGATATGGAGAACTCCTGGGTAGTCTTCTACACAAATACAGAGCACAGTTGTTCTTCCATAGCAATTCAATGCCAAAGGAGCAATGATGACAATAACAGTTGTTAGAAGCCTATTTAAGATGCCCAACTTCATTTAAGAATTGCATTTTTTGCCCTCCTGAAGATGGCATGCCATCACTCATTTGTAGAATAGAATATAATGAAAATAAAAGTAAAAACAAATTCATAGTCTCTGCAACAAAGTAAAGGTTACCAGTGGGGCAGGAAGTGGTTAGAAAGGGTCAGTCACTTGATGGAAGATGATGAATATGCATTTGGTGGTGAGCATGTTGAGAAAAGTATACAGAATTGCAAATTAATATTGCCTCAATTGAAAAAATGTAGTCATGATGATGAAGTGGACCCTGATCCCATAAAAACTGATAGTAAACATTGTACAGATTGTGAGTGGGCAATATGGGGAAAAAATAACATTACTTACTCATAGCAAATATTTTATGTGACCTGCATACATACTACACAGCCACATTGCGTATTTTTCTTCCCAGAAATGGTTTTCCTTTGTTAAAGACTGGCTTCTCCAGTCTACTACAAACTCTAAAAGATATGGCTTACTTATTTTGTGACGATATTTTTAATTGGATTAACATTTATTATAGTTATATAAGTTTCCAGTGTTCATTTTAACCAACGTGTGTATATATGACCTTAAATTCACCCCTGAAAGTCCAGGTCTATACTTCATTGAGGATTTTCAAGTTTTGTTTACTGAGATGATCTACTCATATTTGGATCTACCTTCAAAAGTAACCTCAGTCATTACATTCTATGCCTTTAATGTCACTAGACAATGTACTCACACATGCCTCTTTGAATAATATCTACTCTATTTTAAATAATAATCACCTAACCCACATAGCAACTGTAGTCATTTTCAGACCTGATTTTCTCCCTCTGTAGGATTGGCTGCTGCTGGGTAAGAGAGAGAAAATTGATGTAACATACAGCTTCCTCCACTGATCCAATTGGTGTATTTCTGCATTCATTTTGTAAAGTCTAATTTTCAAAGCTCCTGTTTGTTAAATAGTCCTTCGATGCTCAGTAAAGTTCTGCTTACTTGAAAATTCAAACTTTGAGTATGAGTAATATGTCCAATAATGTGCATGGAAATATGCTAGTGAATGATACAACATTCATGGTGAAATTCAATGAGACATTAACATTACTAGAGTTCTCTCGGAGCAGCTCAGCCAACAGCACTCTAGCTGTAGGGAAATTAAAGCAACCTGGGAAGACAGTTCTGGGACATTTATAAACCAATAATAGCTGCACGATCACCCCCCTCTAGGAAAAAGTCTAGACTTTTGCCAGTAACATAAAAGCCTGTCTTCAAAGGACTAGAGCTTTCCTAAGAATGAGGAAGTAACCCTCTGCTTTCATATTATTTCTCTATTACCCACCTTGTTTTCTCTAAGACTTCCAAAAACATATAATAGCCTTGCTTTTCCTTCAGCATAAAATTTAGCTACTGTAGCTATTTATGTATTTTCCATACATATTAATTTTTTATAGATGTGCATGCAATTAAAGATAGAAATTGCAATTGTAGATTCATTTGAATTGCCTCTGAAATGTATTCGTTTCAACTCCTCTTATTTTCTAATTTCTTTTTTTCCACGGAAGAATATTGATTTTTTTTTCCCATTTATACACTGACCGGAGAAGAGCTAGGACAATTCCCCTTTGCCCATAAAGATAAGAGGAGTAAAATACTGCTGCGTAGAAAAAGAAATAAAGGCACCCATAAAGCAACCATTCAAATTGTTTGACAACCAAATGTGGCCTGTTGGGCGAAAATACTTGTTTTAAAACTTACCAACAGATTTTAAGGGGTATTTTATAATTATTAATGTAATGCTATCTCTTGTGGAGTGGGTGCTGCTGGTTAAGAATAAGCATCTGTCTAAATGAATACTTAGTTCTCAGAAACAGAAGCCATTCCCTACCGTATGGAATTGCAAAAGATTTACTGCTCCTGATTATTATTTTAAAAGACATCATCACAAGCGCTAGCAAGTGGGGGCTCTATTTTACATGCGGGGTGTATCCATGAAGAAAATGCTTTTACAAACCACATGGTATTGACTGAGTTACCAAGGCAGACAGCGGTGAGGGAAAAACGGTTCTTTTTCTTTGTAAATATTGGTCTGCTGTAATCATTGCTGCAGGCTCTTACACTTTGAATCTACTAACAGCAAATTTCAAGAATAAGGAAGCATGGTGGAATTATTGAATATAGAAAGATCAAGATTTTTTAAAAAATCAAGATTTTTGTAGGACTCAGGATAGCTCTTTAAATGATATTAAAATGGAAGTCCCTGAACTTCCTTAATAATATAAATCTTTCTAACCAAAAATTAATAATATAAATATTTCTAGATATGTCACCATGTCATAACACCTGGTGAAAATGTATATTAAAATGCTTGGAATATGTGATTTGCTAGATTGAAATTACTATGTAAAATCTGAGACATATATTATGTACAATATTATTACATATAAGCACACACCTCTGCTTTCAACATATTCTTTAATATTATGTGTCTGAAATGCATACTTTAACAACTGATCCTTTCCATGAAACCATTGATACTTTCTAATCTCCAAATATAATGTGATAAGAGTTAAAACATTATTATGCAATGTATAGTGGGAGGATATCAAGAAATCATACACTATCTCTTTTCGTGAACTCTTCCTGAGAATGATCCCTACATCCTTGCGCTGTTGAAACCTGAGTCTCCCCTGAGGACAATGCTCTCCCAGCTGCTTTTTCAAGTTCTTATGTGGTTTTTCTCCCAAACTTCTCACACATCTAGACTTGAAAGTAAATGCATCTTCCTTCTTGTGTCCTGTATTCTCCTTTTCTCCTTAAAACTCCCAACTTTGACTCTAATATCATATCACACTTTGTTATCAGTATTAGCTTCCAAAAAAAATTCAGTCTCAACTACAAAGATTTCACTAAAATAGCCCTAAAAAAAATGTTTCAGAAGCTCTCACGGTGAAAAATTTTATTCTGTTTAGGTTCCTATGTATTTGTTTTCTTCTATTATAGTTAATAACATGTGGGTAACCCAGCAAAAATAATTCCTCAACATATGTTTTCTGACGTGTTTCTCACCTTATCATAGGATTATTTGTAAGTTATCGTTCCTTTCACTCCCTTAAGCCAGTGCATATCCATGTCACCTTACAAAAAAAAATTCAATTGCCTCATCTCTTCTTCCTTTTATAGCAGCCACCACATCACTCCATTTCCCATGACAGAAAAACTTCTCAAAATTTATCTTTGTCTACGGACTCCCAAATATCTCCTATGTCTCCTATTCTCTATGTCTTGAAATGCAATGGTCAATGATTCTTGAGCAACTTGTGAGCTAGATGATTGCCATATTTTCTGGATATGTTTATCTTTAGACATAACAGATCGCTCTTTCTGGTCCCGTTACACAAATATCTTAAAGGACTATTAAATGTATATGACTTTTCCATATCTACCTTGATTTCTATACTATAGACTATTTCACTTCTATCTTCCTTATTTCTTCTTGGAAGACAAGAAAATATCTAAAACAAAATGTGGGGAATCTCCAGTGTTCTATCATTCAGTGCAACCTGCCTTCTGGGGTTAACATCTGGAGGCTGGCATTCTAGAAGCAATTTGGACAAATGGTGAGGGATTCACAATTTTTAATTTGCCTCCTACAATTTTATTCTCTGATTATGACTCAACTCCACAGTTCTGAGGCCTTCTTTTATTCTCAGGAGAGGTTAATACAAAAATAATCATGAATTGACCCAGAATTAAAGAATTAACAGCAGTTCTTGAAGTTTTTGAGTTTTCTGTCATATATGTATATTTGCTTCTTAGGCTTTTTCCTTCAGTATACATTGAAATTCCACTGAGTTATCAATTATTTATATTTTACTGTAACCCAAGATCTTTGTAGTTTTTTGTTTTTTGTTTTCCCAAATGCTCCCTCTCTTGGTAAACTCATCAAAATATCAGCAACAAAAGTTAATAGCAAAACTAATTTTGTTGGAACTTCTGGAGCTACTATAATTATATTTTATAATCAAGCTGTATCTTAATCAAGAACTGGAGCCTTCATTTCTAGTAAAAAGGTTAATAAAAATGAAGTCATCATTAAGACCAAAAGTCATCTTTCTTTACAATGTTTTTGCTTTAGTTCTCATATTAATTCTTCCCTAATACCATGTAGTTAAATATATGTGTGTATATATACATATATATATTTAAGACATACGCATAGTAACTTTGCATAGTAAAGTGATTTACTTTATTCACTTATGTTAATACACTTTTCTACTGTTATTCAATGTTTGTTTAAATACTAAATTAAATACTGTTACTAAAATTGAAATTGGAAGGAATTATCTCATGATATTGTTCATTGTGACAGTGCATTGTATATGTATATCCTCAGTGTCAGAGGTGATTTATTACGCAAATTTGTCATTTATTGCTTGGTATGTTGAAAGTACTAGATAGGCGTTCTTTTCTAAACTCATTAAGGAATAAAAATTAGAATATTTTTGAAGATGACATGGTCTTATTCATGCATAAAATAATTATTGATTATAGAACAACTGTTTCCTGTAATTTCCTAATATTCAAACTTCATAGCATTAATCATAATGTAAGAAAAAAATGCTTATAGAATTCAAATAATTTGCCAAGAATACTGGAATTTGAATTCATCTAAATTCAAATTCGAATTCACATTCATTGTTATCTAACTTCACTGCTTATTCATGTTACTTAGTTCTCTTTTACCTTGAAAGTACTTTATTTAGAAAGCGTGATAATATTCTAAAAGTAGACTGGACCATTCTCACAGGTGTGGGTGGTATCTCATGGTTTTTAAGGATGTTTCCCAATGATAAGTGACAATGAACATTTTTTCCCATGTCTGTTGGCTATCTGATACTTTCTATGGAGATTTTTGATTGAGTTGTTTTCTTGCTGTTTCCTTGTATTAGTTATTTATCAATCTTATATATCAAGCTTTTGGTGGATGCATGGCATGCAAATATTTTCTCCCCTTCACACAATAGCTTTTCATTTTATTCAATTTCATCTTATTTCCTTTGGTTATACAGAAGCTTTTTAGTCCATTGCTGTATATTTGTGTATTTTTCTTTTTCCCCTCCTTGATGTTGTAGTCCTATCTCTAAAGACATCATTGAAGATGATGTCCTAAAATATTTTGTCTGTTTTCAACCATGTATTTTATAGTTTCAGATCTTACATACTAGTCATTAATTAATTTGCTGATGGAACTATATGTTAGTCCAGATACTATGGGAAAAAGTGTGAATATTTCTTAAACTATTAAAAACAGACCTACCATATGATTCAGCAATTCCACTCCTAGATACCTATGGGAACAAAGAAGAACACTAATTCAAATATTATAGATACTCCTATCTTGGTAATTTATGATAGCAAAGTTAAGAATACAACCTAAGTGCCTATGGACAAATAAAAAGATCAAGATGTATAATATGCACAGTGGAATAGTACTCAGCTACTAAAAAAGAAAACCTTGTAATTTTTAAAAACAGGGGTGGAATTGGAGGCAATTTTGTTAAAATAAGTCAGAAAGAGAAAGACATATACCAGATAATTTTATTCATATGTGGAAAATAAAGAAATAATAAAAAAAATATAAAGGAAAAGAAAACACAAATCCAAAGCAAATGCTTGTATTCTGATTGCAGTTCAAGTTCAACTAAGAGTTGGCTTTGCATTTGTGTGCATGAATGGCCAGACCCCATTAGAACATGCAAGTTTGGGGATCCTGGATTACCCATTAATGATATCCCATAAATGGGAATTAAATGCTTTTAGTATTGTAAATTATACCACAAATAAATTCAAAACTATCTACAAAGAAGTCGATTTTAAAAAAGGAACTGATTTTAGAGCTCTCAGAGCATATTGGGATGTTATTACTGGAGAGCAATAGTTAATTATTAATTAAATGTAATGTCACCAAAACATATTCCTTTCATCAACTCAGGTATGTCTCTAGTGTATTTCTAATAGTTTGTCATAATTAGATAGATTTTGACCCAAACATAGAAAGAAGAATGTGAAAAGGGTATAATTTTGTGAACTTGGGTATGTTTGTGATAAAAATGAATTTGAACATAGATTTTATGAGTGAAGGTTGGGGAAAATTTAAGATAGGATTAGAGAAAAAAGAAAATGAGAGACAATAAATTATGTGCAAATGAAGAAATGAGGTGGTGAGTGAATCATTAATTCAGATGATCATCTGAACTCCATAGGAAGTTTTAAACTGCGCTGATGAACTTGCAGAGTGGAACTTAAGGGGAAAGGAAAGAAATAGGAAGGAGTTAGCAGCCAAACTTGGATGGAGGAGAGGGGAGGGAGAGCAAAACAGTTTAATTTGTATGCATGAGCTACTTTAATCTGGTGTTTTCACTCAGACTTAACCTATATTTAGTAGCCATATCAGAGGATAAGCATCTTTTTATGCTAAGAAGTTGTTTTCATTTAACATGTACAAATTATCTTCAGTTCAACTGCAGATAAACTATATTATACCAGCTTTTGGTAGCTGATCACCTGAAGAAATGGATGGCTCCTAATAGTGAGAAAGCTTCACCTAGGTGTAAATTATGCATGAATCATCATCCTAAATTGCTTACTCTACTTTTAGGGATAAAAATGAATTGCTAGAAAATAGCATTTTTTTCTCTACCATCGTATACTGATATTGGCTGTTAGTGTTTACAGTGTCTCTTTCAAGCTCCATAATGCTGTATGATAATTCTTAAATCATTCAAGTGACAAGATTTATAATAAATTATTGACTGAACTTCAACCACATCCACCTACTTAGGGACACTCTGTATAATCACTAGGGAGCTTTCCACCACACAGCTGCTGTTTCGATTTCAAACTCAATCAAGTTCTAAGACAGTGTTATGCTCTTCCATTTCTAGACAGCATTAACCTTAGAGTTGTTACTGAAATCCATCTGCATAGTAAAATTAATTCATTCCATTTTAAATATTTATTAAGTGCCTAAGTTCTAGTCTGGTAATCAGTGATAAACAGAATTCCAAATTCTAGCTCTTTGGATACTGTATCCTAAATAATTTCCAAATGATGCTAATATCTAAAAAGAGGTAATATCTGGCTTTTAAAAGAAGTGTTATTTAAAAACATGAATTTAGATAATGTATAATAAAATTAGAAGTATATACTGAATATACAAAAATGAAACATGATTTTAAGTTACATGATTGGGCAAGAACTCTCTTCTTCATTGTGAGGTAGAGAAGGAATATCGCATTTTGTAGAAATGAATTAATCATAGTGTTTCTTAAAGAAGTGCACTCATTTGGCACCTTAAACATGAAACAGAAGACAGAGACCCATGAGTGGTTTTAAGAAATCTTTTTAGTGGAAGCATATTTCTTAAAGACTAATTTAAAGTGGAGTTAAGCAAATAATCAAGGAGTTGAGCACTTTTTTATCCATAGCAGCAAATAGCTCCTGCTGAATAAGTGAGTCTATGACAGTCATGGCAGAAGCTCATTACAACTCCATTGCATCTAGGAATTTTAATTATTAATGTCTCTGTACTTCATATTCAAGAGAACATTTTGATTTATGCTGCTGAAAAAGGTTTTTCCCACAATAGAAATAGGCTTAGTGAAAAATTCCATTCCAATATAGGGCATTAGTTTTGGCATAGATAGATAAATACTGTGAAATGCTAATATGATTAACTATAAAAGACATATGCTTTACGTTTGTGAAATTACTTTTTTAAGATTATATATTTAATTAATTTCTTCATCACCACCACAACAAAAATCATGTATTTAGTGCCCACTGTGTATAAGGCAAGTTTATACTTTATAGGCACTATGAAAAGAAATACAATAATGTATTTTTTCGTGTCCCAAAAGAGTTATATCCATGCAAATGATATAAAACATGTAAAGAAATATGTATAACATGAAATAGAAACTGAAATCGTGATGTCTGTAAATAGCGATGAAACATGTACCTAAAATATCTACAATATGAAGTAGAAACTGAAATTATGATGCATGTTGGATATAATGAAAAAGTTCCTTGTGACTTCAAAACTCAATTATGTCCTAGAGTGATGCAAGCAGTTAACCAGAATGACACAGAAGGTAAGTAGCAAAAACTGAGCAGGGCATCAACGTGAATGTTATTTGGCTAAGTCTCAAGGACCAGGACTGATACTATAGGTGAACCAGGCAAAGCACTAAGGGCTTATCTTGCTCTTTTAATAAATGCGCAAGAATAGGGGAACGTTCTTCCTAAGGTGGTCCTTAAACTTTATTGTCCATCACACTCACCTGGAAGGCTTGTCAAAATACAGGTTGCTGGGCATGAGAAATGCATTTCTAATATGCAAGGGACTCTTTGACTTGGGGAACAAGACTTAGAGATTCACCTCTCAAAGCTCACTGTGAACTCCCCCTCTGAACGCTGACACAATTCAATTGAAATCAGTGAGAAAACAATGAGCCTTTGTAAACTTCATACTCAGAAACGTTCAGCCAGACTACATCCTCTGTATTCCTTTTCTGTGTTTCAAAAAGGTCAAACTATTTTATGTGCTCTATTTCCATCAAAACACTTTGCCTTGAATTTTGAGTACAGATGGTTTATGTTCGTATGTGAGTTAGGACTTTGGGGTTGAAAAAAAAGACCTGTGAGTCGTCTTGAGTTATTCACAGCATATGAAGTATACATCCACTATTAATTACAGTGGGATGGATGGTGTGTTCCCAATTGCATACCTCTAAGAAGCCTATGAATGTGACATTTGAAATATGCTCTTGCAGTTGTAATGAAATTGAGATGATATGGACCATATGAATAAGCATAAAACCAAAACCCAATAAAATCAATGCCCTTGTCAGAAGAGGCAAAGAAAAGCAGAGAGACATGGTGTAAAAGTAGTTATAAGACATTGGAGGCAGAAAGTGAGGTTACATAGCTATAAGACATGGAATGGCAAGGTTTGCAGCAACTACTGTACACTAGAAAGATCAAGAAACGAATTCCCTCTCACACCCCTAGAAGGAACCAATCTTGTAGACACCTCAGTTTTTGTGTAGAGGAATAGTTTTTGCCCTTGGCCCAATGGAAATGACTCTGGACAAATCCACAGTTCAAACAAAATATATTGATTCTTCTCCCTACATAAAATGTTGTCCTCCACCAATTTACGTTTTGTTGAAGATCCAAGTGAAAGAGAATTCTGGAAACAAAGTGTTATCTGGGTGAACACAATAAGCTACTTCGTCATACTTTAGACAAATGTTTTCTACTCTATACCTTCGCTCACATTGTTATTGCATGGCAAAGAGAAATATCTTATTTCAACTTTGTATATTATCATTATCATATCAGCATGAGTGTCTGGCTGAGTAGGAAACACAAATGCTGTGTCTTCAGCACCTACGGAAGCAAATAATGAATCTTATGCTTGTTTATTCATGGATATTCTGTGTCTTTTGAAAGTTTTCATCCTTCATCTACAAGTTTACTCTTTTAACATTTGTTTTCTAACTGAGCGGTGGCAATTTAACTCTAAACGGAAAAAAATAAATAATTTCCCGGAATAAATTGAAAGCATGTATGCTATGAAGCTGGTTGAAACGGGGCAATGTTCTCGTGGGCCTAATTCAGAGACACCCTCACAGTTTCAGTTCAAACTCCTCTAAAATATTTCGACTCCTTTGTTAAAGTTCCAGAAGTCCCCAGAGGAAAGGTAATCTCTGACAAAGAGGTCACCCTTCCCTCAGAAAGCAAACAAATATATATATATATATATATATATATATATATATATATATGTTTTCTTTTAAAAAGACTGCAATATTCAGTATGACCATAATTGTAGCCCTGAGAAGAATGTACTTTGCATTCGGGGCCTGCAATCATTCACGGAAGCATATATTGATTGAAAAGCCTCACGAGAATTCTGATTATCCCAACATTTTTCACTTGGAGTGAAAGTGGCAGCTTTTTTATTTCACTCTATGTAAAATTACAGTAATTGGTATCTGACCTTTTTGATATGGACTGTTAAGCGTTGAGCTGCTGGGTCTTTTCAGAGAATCAATTATTTTAATTATGGCTATCTGACAAGAAGAATCCAGGACATAAACAGGAAAGGAATATTTAAATAACACGATAAAACAGATTTTTTTGTTATGTAATACAAAAGTTTTGTTAATTATAAATTGGCCCTTATAAGCTTTCAGTATTTATGTTTTAAAATTAACTTTTATTTCCAAATAACTGCATGATTCTAGACAAATACAATTGACTTAATGAGGACACTAAATAAAAACAAGCGTTCTCTCAAAGAAGAGGCAAGTAATGGGGGTAACACTAATGAAATTATAAATATTAGACTTAAAGCTATCATAGATCTGTCAATGTGGCTTAAAGTGCCTTTTTACTTGAAGACTGAAAGAAGCAAATGAAAAATATTAAGGAATATGCTTGTGTAACACTGTAAATCCACATCCTGAAAACCAAAATCTAAGAAAAAAGAAATGGTAATAGTCATTGAAGATAATGAAGCTATATTTGATAAATTTTCAATTTCAACTGATACGAAATACTAGGAATTATTCCATCAGGAGGCCAGACAACAAGGCTGCAAATAAAGGTCCAAATTCTATGAACTACCGTCGTAGACATAACTAGAGTCACAGAATCAGCTCACTCTTCTTCATCCTCTTCATCTTATGTTTTCTGTCTAAAACCTTCATTGGCAAAACTCGCTAATCATTCACATATAGACACATATAGATAATCAAGAGTAAGTTTCAAGTTTGTCTTTGACCCTTTGTTTAGTTTCTCCATATTCCACATAAAAGTGGCACCATCAGTATTTAGATTCCTCCTTCTTGCCAATTTCACTTAGCATAATCTTTCAGCTCCATTCATATTGCCACAGTGTATGCTCTTTGACCACTGACTATTACTCCATTGTGCTCATATACAACATCTTCTTGCATCACTCATTTATACTCAACCTATGGGAGCAACCTAAGTCTACCCAAATCCACGCATTTGTGAGGAAGGAAAATATCTGGCAGCAGCTCTCTCATAGGGCTGAAAACCCCTTAAATCTAACTGACTACTAGATCTACCATCCTGTAGGGTGAGTTAGGTTTACTCTTCCTGTAGAACCAGCACCTGGGGTATGTGCCTTCCCCATGACTTTGCGGTTGAGGGGGTATGTGCTTGTGTAAGTGTGCATACCTGGGCCTAAGAGCTGGGGGTAAAGGAACACAGATCACAGAGCCCAGAGGAAGAGTGTAGATTCTTGGGGGGGCTGAAGGGATTCCCTGGCCGCCAACCTCCCCCCCTACATCCCCAGCCCTGGCTCTGCCCTACCTGATGTGCTAAAACCATAAAGAATCTATGTAATCACCGAGCCTGATGTTTCCTTCCAATGGGCAACAAGGATAGGATGATTATCCAACATTCCCACACTCATAGCTCTTTTCTAATTTTACCAAGAGGCCTGTCTACCAGAAACAGCCAAAGTCACCTCCCATTCTAGAAAACCCAAGCAACACATTCTCTCCAGACCCTTAAGTTTTCTCTCCCTACCTCCCTTTCTTTAGCTCATTAACCCATTCATTGTGGTAAATTAACACCACCTGGTTGGTGGGATGGACAGGTGTGTTTCATCATCTCAGGAAATTCCTTTCAAAACAAGGGAACAACTTAGTTATCAAAACTTACTAGGCTTCCTAGTCAGGCTGTTAGTCAGCTAAGACATTGCCCCTTGGAAGTATTGCCTACTTGTGCATTTACAGAAAGCCCCACATTCATATTGTGAAAACATTTCCCAGGAAATGCAGGACAATATCTTATTTGGTGTGGACAGGAACTAGTTTGCCTCTCCAAAGCACAGTAAGTGCAGGGTCATATGAAACCTTGTCATCTCTTAAGGAAATACCACCATGGAACATGATGTTCTCAGAGGACTGCAGTGATTTTCCCCAATTGAAAACAGGAGGGATAACACATCCTGCATGCACTTTATCACTGCAGAGGGAGAAAGTCAGTATAAATGAAAAGCTAGTGTATAATCGATCATGCCCAATTTTGTCTGTATCATCCATGACGTCACCTCTGAAAGAAAAGGAACTCTAATTTCAACTCACAGACTAGTGATGTTCTGAAAGACAGAATGTCCCAACATTTCTTCCATGTGGATCAAAGTGTGCTTTAACTTCTCTAGTACTTCCTATAAGAGCTGGTTAATCCCTCACTGTCAAGTAGAGAGATCCATTCAACAAATGAGAAGGTCTATAGACATTCTAAGAAAGACCATAGCAAGCCATGAGACTTGTTCATCAGGTGGATCCTAGACTCCCCAGGGATCATGATTAAAATCAACAGCTTATCTTGATCTCACCCTGAATTGGGGTGCTTGACAGAGTGGTGTTATCACTGGGAGATTCATCAGAATCCAAATCAATGTATAAGCTTGGAGTGGACATTTGGGGGAGAAATTGTTCAAGCCTCTCTTGCATTCCAGCCTGTCTTGTAAGCAGCAACATGGACAAGCTCTGTCCAGACTGTCTTTTCTAGGATATTGGTAAAGCTAAATATATAGCCAAGTGTGACTTTGCAGTAGCCACAGAAGACAGAGTCACTTCTTTCTCTGGAGCCAATCGCATGTGAGTGGCCCATCACCAAAAACTTGGGTTCCTTGAGTTTCTTCTGTAATGTCATTCACATTCTTTGTGGATTTCAAATTGTAATGAGTGATAAATTCCTTTGCCTCTGACGAAGAATCGCATGTCTTCTGTCTGCATTCATAAAACTGTAGCAGGGTGACTTCTTAGTTTATAATTAATGTGAGATTTTATATTCACAACAGTTTCTGATAGACATGATCTCTATAACCCGATCTAAACTCATGCTTCCAATTTAAGTCTTTCTATAAAGAAGAAGGTATCATTATCAATCTTGTCTTTGTAGACACTATATTTCAAATATCATTTAAATCAATACATTTAGAATTATCCAAAATTATGTCTTTACTGTCTATTTTTCCTACAAAATGATACTATGCTTTATGGAAATGTACCACGAAGCAACTCAAAACTGGAGAATCTCTTTTGCAAAATGTTTGTTAGTAACATGAATATAACATAAATAACAGGAAAAAAAAAGACAAGACTTGTGTACAATTGTGAGCCTTTTATTTAAGCACATTAAAATAGCTTGTGGCATGAAAGCTGATAATGATTATTTGATCAAAGGAAAAAATTTATCTCCATTTGGGAAGAAAAAATGAGTATTTTCCTTTATCTATTATATCAACATCATGTAACTTATATGAAAACAAGATTCTTATTTCAAGGTAAAATTCACTACAAAAATTTTCCTCAATACAGATAATTTTACAGATTATATTATTCATAAACAGATAGAACTAACCTGTAGCACTAAAAGTGAAGCTATGCATGGAACTATGACCAAAGCTGAAGAAAGTAGAATTGCAAAGTGAAGGTAATGACATACTGAATGCTCATCCTGGATTACACGGGGAACATTATCAAACTATGACCTTAATAGCATTTGCCTTTTCTGTATGCTTGGTATTCTCCAATAAAACTGCCTTTATAAATGCGGTATTAGGAGGGCATAGAAAAGAAACATCAAAGCAGGACATGGTCAGAAGAATGGAAGAGTCTTAAAGAGCGAGGTGAACTGGAAAGCATGGGTAATAGGGACATGCACTTCTGTTTGGAAGGACTGCAGGAAGATGAGAAAAATCCATAAGCAGCTTTGTTGTTTGAAAGACCTTGAACCAACCGATGAAGAGATGACACTGGAGAAGATGCACAGGACAACTGCAAAGATGTTTTATACAGTGCTAAGGAACTAAGCTATCATAATCCAACAGAGTTGAGAAAAATCTGGACATGTTGAATTTCAAATAATTTCTGTGAGTCCTACTGAGGAGTAATTTAAAGGGGGACTTGGGGAGGAAAAAGCCTCAGGAATTTTCTAGTATTTCTGTTGAAAACAACAAAAGAAAAAAATAAAATTTTTCTAAGATGCTTGTAAAATATACAGAAACTTGGTAATGTTCTTGTTATTCTATGTGATTTCACATTTGTCTTCAGCTTTCTTTCAAGGACCAGATGAAGAGACTCTCAATTTCTAGTTCCATTCACTCATAAGGGTTTTGCAGTTTTAGTTTTACAATTGGTATCCAAGGTTTTCATTAATTATACAGTAAAAATCCCTTTTATATTGCACATTTTCATTTTGCCAGGGTTATGATAACAACACAATACCCTTGAAGGTTGAAAATATATTTCATTCAACCCAGTTGATTTTTGCATACTGATTACTCTATAACCCAGCAGTTAATCATCAAGCTTAGTGTCATTTCAAATTTCTTAATTTATACTTATCTCAGTCCCCAGACATAGAAAAAAAATGTGAAAGCTGACAATGATTTTAATTTCCAAAACTCTTTCTCCGTTACAATCATCACAATTGTAAATGTTCCAATTGACATTGAACTCTTTCACCTGAATTTTTCCAACGGTTGCTGAAATCAAAAGTAAAATAGTTTTTATTAGTTTACAACATGTATCATACAATATTTTATAATATATAATACAAAGCAATACAATAGGCATTATATTGTGTGTTTGTATAAGGATATACATACACCTTTATGCATTTACACAATATATATTTATACAATATGCACACATATTTACACACACATACAAAGATCCAAGAATCACAAAGATTTCCAGATATAGTTTCCGTTAAAAAAATCATACTATTGGGGTTTTAGTAATGTATTTTTTCAAACGATAAACTATGTTCTAAGATCAACTAAAAATGCAATTTTATTTTGAATAGAACTTATTTTTAAATAGTCTTTAAATTTAAATGTTTCTCTTTTTTCTCTGATTATCTTTCCTATTCCTTTTCTCAAAACCGTTGAAAGGATATGCTGAATGGATATTATGTTCATTACGAGAGTTCTTTTCTTAAATGTCTCAAAAGACAGAAGTGGTAAAATTCTGATACTTCAAAATTTTACTGAACTTTAATATCCGAAATTTATACATATAAATTATAAGCAAACCTAGTTTATTCCTGTCCCAATTCAAGGTCAACAAGACAGAATTCTTAACACTAGATAATATATTTTTCGATCAGCATCAACCCTTGCTTTGTTTTCAATCAAATTCCATCTTTTTAGAATCTGACATACAACCATAACAAACCTGTTGGACTTTATTTACCAACCTAAATTAAAAACCTTATGTATAAGTTAATACCTTCTTGTTTGGTGTGTAAATTTCCGAAATCATACAGATTGTACTATGTATATAACTTATTGTTTCTCCCATGAGTTACTTATCACTTCCTTTTTGCTGTTCTTCTGTATTTTTTATTAACTGTTCAATTTTTAATTTTCTAAAAATGTTCATTGTATACTTCTGATGCATAGCAATGTTTCTTAAGACAAGACACAGGGTTAGTCTTTGTTTTCCACACCACAATTTTTAATTAGTGAAATAAAAGAACAATTAAAATTAATCCATAATCCAGAAAATATTTAACATCTATCTATCATCTATATTAGTCACATAGATATATTTCTAGGTCATACTTATCACAATGCTAACTTGCTTAATAATTAGACTTAATTGAATAACAAACGGTGCTTAATTTTCACTCATATAAAATTATTCAAAATAATTCAAGTCTCCACTAGGCATAAATAAACTGAGTCAGAGTAACTAATATTGTGTGTGTGTGTTTCAAACTCTATATATGACTTTAAAAGTTGATCTAGACATTAATCTCAGCCAAGACCAGCTGAAAAAGCATATGTGAGGCAGGAATGGAGGTGGTAAAAGTAATCCCGGCCCCCATTCTATTTAGAACAGAAGCTAGCCACTTGCATAGTCTAAAATTAAAAAAAAAAAAAAAAATGAAGGTCATGACCAAGATACACCATAAGCCAATTCTGAGATTCTTCTTTTACTGAAGTTCCAAGTTACAGCTCCAAACAGATAAAAATGACCAGGGCTATAATTATCTGGCTTCCTACATAGACATTTTCTAGGGGTGCTAATTACACCAGGTCAATAAGTAAGCCTTGGTTGTGAGCAGGTTAGGTAAGAGATTTTTCCCCTTTATTCATTCCAATAATACAGGCATTTCTTCCTCATTGGCCAAATGAGATTTTTGTTTTACCAAAGAAATATATAAGAGTATGTGTAAGAGAATATAGAAAAGATGGGTCATCTACCATATATCTCTTTCTTCACGGGTTAGAAGAACATTCCTATATTCCTTTTCTGGAATATCCTTCTGTTTTTTCTCTCTGATATAGGCTATAACTTCAGCGAATTCATTACTAGATATTTTTTGGATCTGAAAAGAAAGTTATGCATAGGGCTACTGACTCACATTTTTCCCTTTTACTTTTTGTCCTGTTCTCTTAAGGCTATTTGCTTTGTCTCTTATATTGGTTTGATGTTATTCCCTTTATTCAGAACACTTTATTTAATTTCTACACTTTTTTCAACCTTGTATAAAAAGTCCTGGTTCTTTCTCTGAAGAGAGAGCATAAAACAATGACAGAGGTGGTATATCAGGTTCCATCTAATCATGAATATCAACCTGAATTTATACATGCAAGAAACCTCTTTTCAGAAGAGAGATAATAAGAACTATCAACAGTTTGAAATATGGAGGCTACTGTGGGAATTTAGGGGGAAAAAGAATTAAAAATGAGTCATATTGCTGAAGTTGAAATAAAGAATCTTGTGAAGATGCATGGACAAGAAAGAGTTAAAAGCAATTTTAAATTTTAACGAGGAGTTGATAAAACCAGTGGGGAAATCAGAAGAAGGAAATAATTTAGAAATAAATATATGCACTCTGTCTTAGGTTGGGGATATATATTTAAAGGAAAGAGAGAGAATAATCACACTGACATTTTAAAAGGTAATTTTCTTTAAGAGCATATTTTCACTCACAAACACCTTCTGGAATACAAGCTGTCATCATCAAATACTATTAGTGACTAATCCAGGTAATTTGTTTACATTAAGAATATAACTTTATTTTGTTGTAACTCCCTAAAAACACAGGCACAATGCACATACAACATTCATATATTTGAAGTTTTCAGAGTAAATCTTCGGTGGATGTTTTCATCAGCAGTCCTGGGTTGCAAGAAGCATAGCACATCCTGAAAGAACCAACCCATGCCTGCCTGTTCTACTTGCTGTCCAGAAAACAATGGCTCCCATTCACAGTCTTTGGGCTCCATTGTAGTTGATGCAAGTGACAAGGATAGCTAAGCTTGTTTGATCTCTGCCACCTTAAGAAATGTACATGACCATCACGGCGATCACTTCTCGGCCATTTGGCTACAATCAAATGTGAAAAAATGTACATAATCAGATGAAGTACAAGTTAATCAGATGATCGCCTTGAGAACCTCCTAGGAGAATGAGTGGACCATAGCAAGAAGTGGCAAACGTAGCGAAGCATCCTGTTTGCATTCCCTCCTGGTAGCCCCTATCTAGTAAGAGGGAAATAATTAATTATTCAACTGTTAACCTTTAAAAAGTACTATCAATGTTATGTGTGTGTAGGTGTGTATATAAAGTATCCCAAAGTGGGTTGCACACTAGAGTCTACCCACAGGAACATAATGAATATTCAGGAAACACGAATTTAACACATGGTGATTGTGGTCAAAAATGAAAGAGAAAACACTATAATGAGTTATTAACATTCTAATTTCCTGAAGCTATATAGTTATAAATCTCTAAATAGCAGGGAAGGTAACAAAGATTCAAAGGGGAAAGGGGGAAAAGAGAAAAGGCAGGAAAGGAAAAAGGGAGGCAAAAGCTAGCTTTGTGTGTGTACATGTGCATGGATGGATGTTTGTGTATGTGTGTATACTGTTTTCTTATGATTACATCTGCAAACTTAAAGAGCAGTTTTTCCGTGGAAGGAAGAAGAAATGATAACATAAAGAAAATGGATTGTGCTAACTGTTATGCAATCATAACACTTGTAAGAAGCCCGTAAGGTCAGAATGTAATTGTCCAATTAGGGGAAAAAAACAAACAAACATGATTCTCGTCCTACCAGCCAAACATATTTTTATTGACACAATACAAAACTGGAAACTGAGAACTACTTGCTGTCTCTTTCCTTCTTTTCTTCCTAGTCTCTTTTCTCCAAGTAACAGGAAAGTTATAGTGTAGATCTTCAAGTTGTAGCATGAAAGACGACTCTTAGTCAATAAAATCAAAACTGATTTTAAATAGGATTTTTCTTATATTATCAGAACTACTCATGTAATAACCATCCTCTAACAATAAAGATATTGTTTGCATATTCTATGTTAATGTTTAAAAAGTCATTAAGTTCCAGTGGAGCTCTAAAAAACCAACAGTATATTTTTTGTGCTTTTCAGCTATTACTGTCCTTTAACTCTCACATTCTCCCATTACAGTAGGAAAAATTCCCTCTATCATTATCTCTTTTCTGTTGCCAATACCCTTGCTGTCTAGCAAGTCGCTTCTACAGCACACACCTGTTAAGCATATCGTTGACTTTGTAGGCTTGAGACATAGTTATATTAGCCCTAGTTGATCCTTCAGGAAAGAGAGCGATTGTAAAAGAATGCAGGTATGTCCAAGGACACAGGGAGAGCAAACCAAGGTCAACTTAAATTCAAGTGATGACTGTGAGTGATGGAGTGGTAAAAGCAATTAGAGTAGACAAACAAAAAACCTAGCTGAGTAGATTCTTAAGTTCTCTTGCTTGTATTTTTGGAATCTGAAACTTTTAACTGTACTCAGAGATGGGAGATACCGCCTTCTCTCTGTGGAGATAGGGCCATACAATAGATGTATTTGTGCTTTCAAAGACATTTCCTCTGAGAGTTTCATTTTGATGCTAACCTGTGAATATAGCTCCAGAGTTTTCTCCTAATGCCTAATTAATACTTAACAGCAAATGACCCAAATATTTCAGATAAAAATCAATGTTTCCCACTAAGTTCAACAATATCCTTTAAGATGTTTAACTTAGGCTAGTAATCAAATAGAACTCATGAATATGTTTACTTTAGTATATGCAAGATGTAGATCAAATATAATTTATAGACCTATTGGTTAAACTTTGAGGCTAAGACTTATCACCCATGCATTAAAAAAAAAAAACAATTAAATATACTAAGTGCTTTTTCATGTTGCCTTCAAACACTTTTAGAATAAACAGAAATATTACTTTAAAAAATGTACAACCTCATCCATGTAGCACACTGTGGGACTCAGACATTGTGATTAGACTCAACTTAAAGTAATATATATGTTTAAACTATAAATCAGTTATACTCTCACTAAGGACTTGAAATAAATGTGCACAATTTAATGAAGCTAAAGCTCTCTTATAGGCTGATGAAAGCATTGCAATTATCCCATAACTATATTCACTGCCATGCAAGTAGAACCCTGTCCCTTCTGATTTTGGAATATATGAGTGTCTTGGGTCCCCAGGTTCCATCCGTGACTCCTAGTGACACTATACCCCTGCCTTTCCACTTGCTGGTAATAGAGTCTTGCCTCCTACACCTCTACTTTTGCAAGAAACTTGCTAAAATTTCTTCTTCCTCCTTTGTCTCCTCTTGAAAGTTCTACTGCTCTTCTTCCACCCCGAAATCTAAAATCAAGTTTATCCAAGTCTACCTCATCTTTTTGATACCTCCCATAGGAAACAGTCACCCCTCTGAACATTAAAAGGTTTTCACCCCTTTTGTAGCATTAGCATGTTATTGTTTACATGATTGATTATCCCCACTAGACAGCAAATTGCATCTGTGCAAAAGCCAGATTTCATTCCTCTTTTTATTGCCCTAACCGTTGAGAACTCAGTTCAGTCATTACAGAAATATAAAAATATGTTGAATAAATTAAAAAAGAAATCTTGATAAAGCTATTGCTTCTGAACTATTCGACTAAGAAAATATGCAACAAATGTAGGTAGAGTTAAAGTCACAGAGATTGACTGTACTTTCTTCGATGTAAGGAAGATGCATGAATGTTCACCAGCCAATCAATTAGAGATGGAAGAATTCACGATGACTAGCTGTGCTGTGTTTAATTTTAGTTTCAGCTATTTGCAGACATTCAACAGCCTGGGCTAATTTAAACAGGCAAGGGTTTTGAAGTTTAATTCAGCTGCGGTAAGATGAGCAATAGCGAAAGACGTGCTCTGTGATAACTGGGGCAATCCGCTGGCATTTATTTATGCACCTCTCCTGACTGGTGACAGACGCTAGATGTGAGTTCCCTAGCAACAGCAATGTGCATATGTGAACATGTCCATGTAAATAGCAGATGCAATGAATAAAGTTTGCATTCACTTGCCGAGTTGACAGCTTGTGAGAAAAGCCTTGTTGATGCTGAACCAATATGTTTCAAAATTGCATCAGAGGAGCCTTGGTCTGGTAGACAACACTATAAAAAATTTCAAAACAGTGTCACTGAATTGCCCTAAACTACTGTGACAAAAGCACAGGTGTGGAAGTGGAGTGTTGTTGTCTTCTATGTACTTTGCAGATGTGATAGGGAAGGGGGTGGAATTTGAAGGGTCTGTAGAAACACAGAATTATCTAAGATAAGAAAGCAGAGTTTAATGGAAGTTTTTCTTTTTGTTTTGAAAGACATTACTAAACTGTGTGAAAACGGTGCTAAAATTATGTTCTACTTTATTATTCTTGATGGTCTAGCCCTCAACATTCACTGGAGGAGTTGTTAGCATTTGACTTACTAAGACCACCAACCAGAGTGCTGACCTACACCTGACATACACCCACTAATGATTATCAACTGTGAGAAGCAAAATTGATTTGTCTGTGTGTGCCGATGTGGCATTGATTAATCCTTAGTTATGCAAAAGCATCTACATGCTTATAGAGAAAAACAGACATACCTGAATACATCAAGGACGATATCATGAACGATGAGGAGAATTTTTTTAACCTTTCTCTCCCTAACTCCCTGATTTGGAAAATGGGGTTATTCATAACTGCCAGATTAAAGTCACCAGAGTATAGAAACAGCATTGTGTAGAGTTGTCATTTGAGCAATATTAATTTGCTAATTACAATTCTTGCCTTTTACTTTTATTATATGTTATGCAAAGATATGTAGACTTAGAAGCTACCTAACTCCATCATTTAAATTAATTAAGTAGTTGTTTTTTCCTATTATGTTTTTGAGTTTTGTTGAGGAATAAATTATTCACCTTTGTGAAATTAGACAGATAGATTTAAGTTGATTTACCAATTTGGAACTATAACATGTTTACATACCACAAATGCCATAATTATTAAGTATAAACATATATATATATATCATTAATAAATATGTGGCCCAGCCACATGGCTTCACTGGCACCATGATAAACATTTCAAACATAGAATGTAGGTTTCAAAAACAGTCATAAAGATGTGAGATTTTTTTAAGGTTTAGCAGCAATCTCTAGCGATAATCACGAGCATATTTATGTTTTCTGACAGACTTTCTTTGAACTTTGTTCACTTTTTTTTCCCAACAGACACCTTTCGTGTGATGATTCCAGTGTAGTGGGTCCTGCTTTTCACTGGGGAGCCTACACAATGGGTACCCCTACAGAAGTGGTGTGGAGTCCACTCCAGGGTGACATGTCTGTTTAAGAATTATCTAAGATAAGAAAGCGAACCAGCCTGACCACTTTGTCCCTTGGGATCATTCATTAGCACAGAAAAGGGGCCCTTAGCTCTTCAGGAAAAGCAGAACCTGGTGCGTGTAAGAAAATAAAAGCCATTAATTCACTGCAAACTTTCAAACTTCTTGTTGACTAGAGAGAAATGAAAAGTCCTGTAGGATTACACTGGGATTGCCAAATATCATGAGTGTCACTAATTTTTCTGTTTTTAGGGTGGGTCTTCCAAGAAGAGAATAAAATCTGGAAGAAAACAATAGTTTTGTCCAACCAGAAATGGTATAAAATGTAAATACATGAGGAAAATAACACAGGTTTGAATTTACAAATAAAATACATTTGGTATCAAAAATATGAAAGCAGCATATTATGATTATTCCTTTAGCAAATTATTTTAAAAAGCTATCCTTTCGCAGATAAATAAAAGTCAAAAATATAATAGAGCCATTGAAAAGATGCACTTAATAAGTGGAGAATCTTTTAATACAGAGCTAGGTTTTCTTTATAAACATGTTTTGGTGTTATCAATGATTAAGGTTAAAAAAAAAGAGGAAGAAAATCATGGACAATATTTCAAATAGATTCCTGGACTTGGGTTAAAATTTGATTTCCAAAGGAAAGGACCTAGGAATTAAACTCTTTTCAACAACTCTTCCTTGTGTTTGAGTAAGAGCGATGAAGCTAATCTAGCACTGAAGAAATGCAGATTTCAGAATTATTTTAACTAAAAATGGGTGCTTGGAACAGGGGGGAAGCAGAGGTCAGCCAGATCCAATTAATACAGAACACAGCGCTCATCTAGACAGAAGGCCCTTCTTAAAAGAGCTCAGATGCGTCCTATCTGCAGGCAGAGAACCTGGGATATTGCAAATCCTTTGCTCCTTCGTGGACTTGGGTTTTTGCCTCCTCCTCTGTAGCTGTGTATGTCTGCACCTGTGTGGGGGGCTGGGCCTGACTAACACTGTCCACTGTGGAACAAAGAGGAACCTCTTCAGCTTCTGAGTTAACATGTTACTGCTTAAAAAGAAAAAAGAAAATCACCGATTTCTTCCCAACAGGAACAAAGCAGATTTTGGGGAATTGTGGTCCGCCACGAGAGTAGATTGCTTTGCCTTCAGATAAATGACTGCTTTCCTTCTGGAATAGAATCCTTTTTTTTTTTTTTCTCTTCTCTTTTTGACTTACTATCAAGAATTAGTGGAGGCACAAGAACAAACTCAAAGCTTACTAAAGATGTGACTTTCAACCTTAGCTCAATGTAAAAAAAAATTAGCAATAAATAATTTGTACTTTGATATATTTAAGCATAAGTATGAAGATATGAAAAGGATTAAACAGTGCTCCTAATAGCTGGGCGTGGTGGCATGCGCCTGTAATCCCAGCTACCTGGGAAGCTGATGCTGGGGATTGCTTGAGTCTGTTGTACCCCGGGCAACAAGAGCCTGCGTTCCACAGGCAAAAATAGTGAGACCTGGTTTCAAAACAACAACAACAACAACAACAAAAGTGCTCCTAACTAGATAAAACAAATCTCAATCTACTCAAATCCCACATTTCAAAATTGGGGGAAAGCAATAATCTTTTATTAAATAAAATGAATAAGTAAAGTAAATAAAGCATCCATTTTATTGTATCAATGTAATACAGCATGAGTTTTACTATTTAAAAAAATGTGACTATTAAAGTATGATAGTTTACCTTAAAAATTGAAAATGAAAAAGAAAATAGAAGAAAAAACAATGTTACCCTTAGTTTTAATGAATAATGTATTAGTTATTTGTACTTAAAATAAAAATGTTATCTTCTATAAAGTTTATCCTCCTTTAAAAGCATGACACCTTATCTTTATTCTCTTCTAGAATCTTTAAATATTATATGAGACCATTACTAACAATTGCATATTCCATAATATGGATTTATTATCATCCAATTGCCCATTGTACATCACCACTTCTTTTTAAAAATAAAAAGCAGCTAATTTCCATGCTTTGAACACACACTTAAAACACATTTTAATACACACAATAGAATCAAACAAATTCTTTCTCAGGTGCTGCAACGAGCAGAGAAGTCCTCAGGATACCCATGGTCTCTCCAGCAGAGGATGAGGGGGAGGAGCAGGCCAGGTCTGCTATCCTTGGGAAGCTGGGGTGACCTGGTGGCCCCATTGTGACCCTCGGGTTCCACCCCTGCCTCCTCTAGGTTCCGGAGGTGGGGAGAGCTGGTACTTTGCTGGGGCATGAGCGGGGTGGGCGGGGAGGGTACCCCTTGGTTCACTCCCATGCAGTCCTCATTAAGAACAAGAAAAAACAGATCAAGCATGGTGGCGTGTGCCTGTAAGTGGCAGCCTAGGAAGCCACAGCCATGACCAAGGATAGCGGTTCGAGTCCGGCTGGGGATACCTAGTTCCAAAAAAAATATAGCTGAGCATGTTGGTGCGTGCCTGTAATCCCAGCTACCTGGGAAGCTGAGGCTGAGGATGGCTTGAGTCTGTGGTACCCCAGGCAATGTGAGCCTGCAGTACCACAGGCAAATTTATTTATTTATAAATTAATAAATATATTTATTTTATAATAAAATAAAATATTATGAAAAAAGCAAGCAAAAGAATCGCATAGTTTCTTTTCATCTTAAAAGCAAAAGTATTGGTTAATGTTGATAAATATTTTAGGGGTTGATGTTGCATAGTCTCAAATTCAGAAAAGTGATACCAGGTTAATTTCCTAAATCAGACAGAACTGCACCTTGACTGTTCCAAATTTCCTAAGAGGGTGAAAAATGTTGGAAGACTCAGGCATGCTCTCTGTGCCAGAAATTCTCCATCAGGGGTCCGTACTGCCATACACTGCATGCTTGTATTGTTTGTCCGAGTATTTTTCAGGTAGAAAGACCACAAGACCCAGAGCCTCATGGTGTATAGATTTTTTCCTTGCTCTAAATTACAAATTACTCTTTTCACCATGGCTCTGACCATCACTTTGCTTGCAGTTAAAGGTCAGGTAGCCCACATGGACCACTTTCAACAAACTCCATTTACTGGATCCCAGAATACCTGTGACAAATATTAAAAAGAAATATAAAAGGTTTTGATGGAATTTCCATGTTGTTTTGTTCCTATTCCAACATAAACATCTTGAACCAAAACACTGCTTCATGAAAATAAATCACCAAATGATATTATCTTTCAAAAATATGATAAAATTAATACAGTCATTTTTTTTTAATGTTATTGAATTTGCACTAGAAACAAACTCCTGGGCCACAATTTTGCTAACATCATAAGAGGTTGTGCATAATTTATAAGAAACTAATTTAGTCCTGAACATAAATTTCTGGTGGTGGGGAAAAGCTCTTTATTATGCATCCTTTATGGCTTACTTTCTTTCCTTGTCCTGTTAAAATGTACGAGTGTTAGCTTCCATACATTAACTTCTGACTACTTGGATTATAGACCAGGAGGGACCTGTGCAAAGTCTCTAGACACATGCTCCCTACTGTTGTGGATAAGAACATTTTATTTATAATCCAGTGAAAAATTGGATTAACATTTTAAACTTCTCTCTGAGGCACCTCACTTTACCATCTAATAAAATTCCATTCTCATGACAGATAACATTTTGGGGATTGAAGCTGCAATAAACACTTTGTCTTTTAGATTAAAATTTTTTTACTGTTCCAATAGAAGAACTAAATGTTTTGGGGCCACCCCTAACATTCCATCTTTCTGGCTTCACAGAGTGATGCAGATTGGGCCACACAGTCACTGAGACCACTGTCAGGACTGAGTGGCCATACCAGTTTCCGCACCATCACCCAGGTCCACATGGGTAAGGCACCCAGCACATCCATTTAGCTGCACCAAATCGCTGGGCTGGCATGATGTGGAAAAAGTTCCGGTGTTTCAGAGAACATTTCCAGTTCTCCTGCTCTAACCCTGCTCCCACTTTTCACCCGTTTTTAACAGATCTATTATTCATTTAAGTGTATGTCTTAAAGCAATTCAGTCACCAAAGAGAAAACATATTATGATGCTTTATGTCTTTGTGATAAGAAAAATTTGAATTTGAAGGTACGGATCTAACGTGGTTTTGGAGTCCAGAATATCCCCAAAATGGGAAGAGCTCAATGGAATGAACCTTTGTAGGGACAACTCATAGATATTCAAAGATGGGAGAAGGAATAGAGAGGGTCTTGGTGTGACAGATAAGTGGTTCTCACTAGCTAAACTTTAATGAAATACTAGGATGAAGAAAAGGAGAATGGAAATACCTAACTGGGGCATTTGTTTTTGTCACTATTTTAAACTACATACAAAATAGCTTGTGTGAACTACCGAACTGTGTGTGTGTTTGTGCGTGCACACCAAGCAGGGGAAAGGAAATACATAATGTAATCAAAAAAGAAAACTCATCATACTTTGTTTTATAAGAAACTGACATTTTTTAAATTCTTTTCTTATCTCTTTTCTTTTTCTTGTTTAAATTTATGATATACATACATATATATGTATATATATGTATATACATACATATATATGTATATATATATATATATATTTCACATCTTTGTATTCTCTGGGGATCACCTACCACCTTCCCTCCCGGACTGCGCCTTCCCATCTCCCCCACCCCCAGTTGTGTACTTTAGTTTGGTTGTTAGCTTGTTTTGAATTTTCCTCCCGGCCTTTTGCTTGTTTTCCCTATATCCCAAAGGAAACCTCAATACTTATACAAAGGGACATCTGTACTCGGATATTTAATGCAGGACTATTTATAACTGCAAGGACATGGAAACAACCCAAATGTCCCAAAGCAGACGAATGGATGAAAAGGATATGGTATTGATACACAGTGGAATATTACTCATCAATTAAAAATGACAAATTTAATGGATTTATGTAACATAGAGGTTTTGTTTTGTTTTATATTTAAAATAT
Organism: Uropsilus gracilis; assembly: GCA_004024945.1. NCBI lineage: Eukaryota > Metazoa > Chordata > Mammalia > Eulipotyphla > Talpidae > Uropsilus > Uropsilus gracilis. The sequence continues at coordinate 91,571 of PVHY01000789.1, read as the reverse complement.
ATTTCTTGGTTTCCTGGAGTCAATATATTCAGAGCTTAGTTAGACTTAACCCAAGTACACAGATAAAAATGAGTTTCTGTTAAAATTAACATTTTAAGTTCAGCTGTGCCCCGTGATTGATTTTTTTTGTCTCCCTCGGTTATACTTTTGTGATACTGTTCAATAAAGCAAGAAGATCCATGTCTTACAGAAGTGCATTTGTGGCATCTTTGCTCTGATTTGATATAGAAAAGAAACAGATGGCATTGGAAATTACATGAGCAAGGTCTGCACGCTCTAACTGCTGTCGTGTAGATGTGCACTGATTTGTCATCCGAGGTATTCAGTTAGTGTAAAATTAGTGCAGTGAATACGTGTGTTGATTCTGAATGATGAATGCCTGTAAGTTACATCGTATCACCATAGAATTTTACTTCTCTTACAAAAATGCTTATTCCAAGCAAATACATATTTTCTAATCGTGCCTAGTTATTCTAGCTATCAGGGCTGGGGGAGGGGTGTTGTATGGGACCAGACCATTATGCTGTAATACTATTTCTCCAAGGAGCTCATCGGACCCACCCAAGACAGCGCATGTAAGAAGCCATGTAAGGAGTGGGAAACAGTAATGCACCTTTACATTGATTTTCAGAAGTTTCCAGAAGCTCAGGAGTCACTGGAGGAGGAGGTCCCACACAAGTGGAGACTGAGAATTGGCGAAGGTTCCCAGGACACTGGTCAACCCCAGGGAGAGGCATCAGGCCACCACAGCCTAGCTGGTGTTTGGTAGCTCCCAGATGCCAGCTGCTGTGTCGCCCCTAGCAGGCCCTGGGCTGGAGGCTGAGCGAGCATCTCTGTGTCACTACACTCACTGTGATGCTTCTGACAAGAGGCAGACAGATCGTTAGCACATCTCGTGTACAACGAGTCCCATCGCAGAGAGAACACACACTGCTGTCCTTCCCGTTCCTGACGCAGGATGCAGTGTGTGTGGAACGTGTTGCTCATCAAAGTGGAAGAACGTGCTATTACAAAAACTTAAAAAGAGAAGTTCTTATATTATCCAAGGGAAAGCTCTAGATCAAGAGAGTCCTTGAAGAAGTAAAAACAAACCCCATTCACAACTGAGTTTTTATATGACTTTAGCTGCCTCCAGATCATTTTAGATTCGATTCACACTTTTGTTTGTGTGTTTAATATATAAGATTTGTTTACATTTCTCTTTTTTTCTGGCCTTTGGGTCCCCCCACCCCCACCCTTTCCCCTCTTCCCGCTTCCTCTGGTCACTCCATCTCATCTTTCACTGCCAGCTATGGCTCAGTTTTCATTCTTGGATTCTTCCTTTTCTTTCCTGGGAGCATGATGTAGGGAAGTTGCCCCAACTGTCAAAGATGTCCAGGCCATCTTAAACAAAGCATCCTGGGCTTGTGGGATTCATCTCTGCCCTTCTGCCTGGCTTTACCCCTGAGCTGGGCACCATGCCCCTAGCACCCACCCCCCTGGCTTCCTCCTTTTGGGATTCAGAGAGCACAAAGTAGGAAGGTTTCCCCATCACATCCCAGAGTGGCAGGAAGCTCCCAGGAGTCCCCAGACTGCCTTAAACAAAGCAGCCTGAGGTCCAATGCTTTCACCCAGTTCCATTGGGAAGCTGGGCCAACTATGTCCCTAGAAGCTCTGCCCATCCATACAGCCCCTCTGGACTGAGGTGGGGAAGGGAGATACGAGATGTATGGGCTACGGGGGCAGAAAATGGAGGGAGAGTGTTGGAGGTACGTGTCATCACTCCCTCTGGTCTTCTCCAAATCCAGTCAAACCTCATCAGAAACAACTAAGTAACTAAGTCATTAATTCAGAGGCAGATACACATGAAGATGGAGGTGAGGAGAAAGAAGCAAAGCCCAGAACAAACAAACATATCAGATCCACTGGACATGGGGCTATGAGACTCACCGTAGAGACAAACTGACTCAGAAATAGAGCCACCGAGATCTCCACAGATGGAAAGTGAATGGCCGGTTCAGAGCCGCCTTCAGTGCGAGCTGGGCACCCTGCCATTTCACATGGAGAGGAAGGCCAAGGAGATGGGCCGTGGCCCACGATGAACCAGACCAACCATTCACTACACGTATATTTTAATAGCCTTCTCTGATATAACATTGAGAGTCATACGCAGTACGGAAACATGGCAAATATATGCATTTTGGGTTGACTTTTATAACTTAGTGCCATGACAGTTTTTAGATGCAGAAAGAGATTTCTACAATGTTTGATTGAAATCACTGACTTCTCAAGTTCATTTCACCAATACTATCCACTAGTTTGTTAAATGACTATTAATTAGGCGTAAGACCAAAACGGATCTACTTCTATCCCTCAGGCTTCTGAATATTTTTAGCAGCCTTTGTTTTTCAAATTCTCTCCTAAATAACCAAGCTGAAGCTAGAATAAATTAAGCCTGGGGGACTTTCACATTTCATGATTTTTGTTCTCCTGAACAGACATTTAAATCATTACCAGTTACCAAAGACATACTTTGGAATGTTCCCTCTGTACTAGTAGTTAAGTGTTTTATAACACATCTCCATGGATGCTGTGACTCACAAAAGCAAGTGTTTATTATCTCACAGGTTTTGTGGGTCAGAACACCAAACAATAGGCTTAGCAATTTGCCTGTTCTGGGGTCTTCCAGGAACTTGCAATCAAGGTATATCCAGAACCAGGTCTCCTCTTACAAGTCCACCTGGGATTTAAGTTCCTTTAAGATTCAGTTTCTTGTAGATGTGAGGCCTTTCTCAGTGTCTTAGTGGGGCAAATCTCATGGTGGCAGCTTTCTCCTAGATCCTCCAGGGAAAGTCTACTACCAAGAAGAAATTGTGGCCTGTGTGGAACAGAAAAGAAACAAGTGCTAGAAGGAAGGTACATAGCTAATGGTGTTAGGAGTTATGTGTGGGAAAGAAGAAGAAATGAGACAGAAGAGATTGATAGCGCTATCACAGAATAGGGATCCTGGGAAGCATGTCCAGGTCCAACTTTAATGAAGTTATGAAGCCCCTTATATATGCAGAGAAATGATCACAGTGATCTAATGAGGAAGTAACCTGATCCCAATCATAGGTGATATATAGCAGAGGGATGGGTGATAACAGGAGAATTTGCCTGTGGGGGCAACAGTCATTATTAAGAGGTCATAAGTTTCCTGGGATATTCCAAAGAGGTTAGGAAGCTGTGTAACAGGTGAGAGATGTGCCCTTACCCACCCTCTAGTGTGCCAGAGGGGCTAGGGAGATAGGAGGTATTCCTTTTATCTAAAGCTCATCTCTCAGCCTGCATCACCACATTCCACAAATGGGCACAGACATTGGTTCAACCTCTATGGAAAACAGTATGGAGGTTTCTTGAAAGATTAAAAATGGACCTGCCATGTGACCTAGCAATTCTACTCTTAGGTATTTACTGCTCACCCCAAATTAAAAAAAAAAATAAAAAAACACTAATGCAAAGGAAAAAAAGTGCAACCCTGTGTTCATTACATTACTATATACAACAGCTAATCTATGAAGACAACCTAAGTGCCCAAACACAGAGGAGTGGCCAAATACAGAGGAGTGGATAAAGATATTGTGGTAAAAACACACAACAGCACTTACTCTGTAGTCAGAAAAGATACACTCTTACTATTTTCAACAAGGATGGAGCTGGAGGGAATTATAACAAGTGAATAGGTCAAAGGGAGAAAAACAAATACTGATGGTATCATTTATATGGAATATAGAGAAACCAAACAAAGGGTCATGTAGAAAATAACCTGTCCATATAAAGTTGATTGTAAAACTAAGACTACAGGGGAAGGGGAGGGGCAAGAGAATGGTGGGGAGGGAGCATAGCCGACTATGGCAGAAGTCTATGGAGGTCTTGGTGGGGAGGGCAGTGTGTAACAACACTTGAGGGGTAAAAGCCTATATTTCTAATACACACAATGATATAAACCAATATAATAGCAAATAATCGTATTTTTAAGTATTAAGCATTTAACAAGGAATTTTAAACAAAGAGTAATCACATGAGAAGTGACATCCTACTCCTAGTATTACTCTGTTTGTTAGAGAAAGACATGGGTCTCTTCCACACCAACATACGCAAGATATGATGGGGGTCTTTTAGGATCTACATTAACTACAATGCCCTGATTTTTTTTTACACACACACACACACACAGTTTTCTAATTACTAAGGAAATCAGACCTCATTTCTTAAAGTCTTATAAACACTTGAAGTGACTACTCTACCTGGATTGATTTTGGAAGAATTAGATGGGAAATTTATAAACATATAAGACCTAATTCACTCACTGGTAGTCCTTTCCAATTAAATATTCTGGTTTTAGACCTCCTTACATAACACATTCTGATATCTTTCTCAAGCTGATTATCTGTTTAGAAAAGATTTCTGCTCTCTACTTCATCAGGCTTGTTTCATTCATTTCTATTAGTTTATCTAAACTCAGTAGGACAGGGAGTTTGTTATTTGAACAAATATGATTATATCTACCCTGTTTTCTGTAGGAGAAATTGAGTTGTTGAAGTAAGCTTGAGGGATAAGCTCCTAATCTATCTCCAGTACAAACAAAGCAAATATAGTGAAAGCTTAACAAATAATTTTTGTTTCTTTTTTCCCCCTAATGCCAAACTTAATGAAAAAAGAATGTAGCTTTCTGAAATTCAGAGGATATTTAGAATAGGTTTCACCCAAGCAAGAATGCCAATTTAGTAGCCTCATTTTGAAGTAAATGTAATTTCCAGGACATATGCTGTTTGTGGGTATTCTAATCACTCAACATGTATCATTCAACTAGAAACATGTTGAGAAGAAAATATACAAAATGAAATAAGGGGTTGACATTGTATGTAACTACACTAGAATATGAGAAGATAACCACAGGTGAGAGGCCCAAATAAAGCACCTAGCAAACATTGCCTGTCTTAGCCTTGACCTAAGAGCTGAAGGCTAGAAACTCCCCAAATCCTTCCTGTATTGGGCTCCAAGCACATGTCCATGTATCTGACACCCCAGAATCCCAGCACGGCACTGTAACTGTGACCCCAAAATATGTACCTCACATACACACAGGGGGAGCCCATGAACGGCACTGGTGCAGTCTGAATCCTCAAAAAGGTCATGGCCCTTTTCCTGTGAACATACTGCTGGACTCACATTGTACTCAAACAGGGGGTCTGGGAGTAGAGTGCAGAGGAGGGCTGGATTTGACAATGCTTAGGTGTGAGAAGCCTCTGGAAAGCCAACCTTTTGATGCACATCACCAAGTGTGCAGAAATTGCCATCTGCAGGACTCTCATAGATGCTGAGAGTTCTTCATGGCTTGCAAATCTACTTTGTGATGAGAAGGGCCTGATAATATTTCAAAATGAAATGAGCCGTTGGCACTTTTATCTTTGCGTGTTGTTTTGTTGTGTTTACTCTTTCCTGGTACTGATTTTTGAAGAGGACTTTTTAAATGAAAGCGCTATGGGCAAGGAATGCTTAGACCAGAAGGATGTTATGACAGAATATGGTGATGTATTTTATTTTAGCATTCTATGGTGCCTTTGAGTTGTTGACCTTTTTTTTTTCCAGTTCTAAATGAAAAATAAATTTTAACATCTCCTAATTCTCTTGATAGTGAAACACAGAAGCAAGCATACTTTGAAATTGATAATATTAACACTATTTTAAAATGTTTTTTCAAATGTAGACTGAGATTTCCGAACACTGGATTGTGTATTCTTTATAGCTGCTCTCTGTTCAAAAACTTCATCTCCCATAAAAATAGAATCAAACTTTAATTAAAATAATGAAAAATGCATGATATACATGCATTAATGATGATTTATGAAAAAGGGAAAATAAAATTCTAGGGTAAAAGAACTGACAAAAAGTCAATTAAAATTTAATATTCCTCGAAATAAATTAGCAGGGGATTTCACTTGGATGATCTTTGTTGATTCTTAAAGAAGCACCTTTGATGGAATTAAATTTAACTTCCCTTTTAAAGATAGTGATCCATTAGTTTTAAAACTTTTTTCTGTTGAAATTAGTAGTTTCATATAACTAAGAGAATACATACCCTTGGATTATGATTGAAAATAATGGCTCACAACACTCATTGCACTGGTGACTTAAGACTTTGAGAGTCTGTCCCTATGTGAATCATAAACAATTCTCTTAATATTGCAAAATGTACTCCTCTTGCCTCCCACCCAAACAAATATAAAGCTCATAACATTTATTCTCAACAATAAGATGTGCCATAAGGACCTGAAAATTTTGGCAATAGTCTCAAGTTTTCCTTTTTTTTTTTGAAAATTAAGGTACCATTATTTTACAACACCATCTATGGTTCTGAAACATAGAATTCCACCCCTTCATATGTGTGTTACTACACTACACTACTAGCAAGGGACCCACAGTCCTCCACCAAGGTTAGTGCAATCTTCCACCAAGGTATCCATGGTCCACCTTCTCCCCTTTGTTCTTCGTGCCCAAAATGGTCATCATAGAAAGTCTAGCTGACATTTTGTCATCAAATATAACATGTATCTTAAATATTTAATGCACTTATATTTCAAGAAAGAGTGCTAATCAGCATTTAACTAAATAAATGGAGATTGCTCAGGAATATGTTTCTTCTCAAGGATGCTCTCCCGATGTGTGTGGGTGGGTCTACCTGCTAGATGAAGCCCCGTTTATTCCTTTAAACAAAAATGCTACATCCCACCCCATCAGCATACAAACAGCACCTGTGTTCAGGTCTAAGTCACAACCTCAGATCTCAGCAGAAGGAAGCCAGATCTCATTTATAGGACAAAACTCCTGTCTCACCAGTGGATGCGGAGTTGTACAGGTCATTCAGTTGCTGTGAAGAACTGTATCACTGTGTCATTCTATCCTTACAGTCCCTGATTGTAGATTGAGATTTGTACTAGTGACAGAACAGAGTTCAGGGAAGACAGTCTAGTATGAGAGGTGGAAAAAAGCCCCTAATACTGGTTTTAAGGAGCTACATCTGTGACAACAGCCAAAAGAGAGGTCTTGTTTTGAATATCATAATCAACAGTTACTATACTTGCAGCTGTTTCAATTTCAAATTAGCAATTATTTTACAAGGAGCTGAAGAGGGCAAAAAAGGAGAAGATAATACTATTTAATACAATGCTTAACCTTCAGCAGATGAAGCAAGGTGAACACAATTAAAAAGTAAAAGCAAGACTTTTTTTTTGACTTAAGATCAACATAAGCATTAGAATGGAGCCTGCTAATTATGCATGAACTTTTTCATCATGCTGTAAACATTTCTGTGCCCTGGTGTTTCAAGGAAAGATAGGGTGCGCTGGTAACTGCAAGAACTAATGAAAGATTCAGCTGCTTCAGGACCCTGGATTAAAAAGCAGGAATATGCTGACTGGTACAGTTAAGCATAAAAGTGTTGAAATTAGGAGTTTTAAATTAGATTTAGTCTAATAATGATGAAAAGAAGACCACAAAGAAACTTAATTACTAAAAAGTATGGAGTACGTACTAGCAGTCATGCAGGAAAAACCAACCAAACAAACAAACAAACACAGAATGCTCGACTTCAACCATTGTCTAGACTGATAAAACACATTGACAAACTAAAAAAAAAAAAAAAAAAAAAAAAAAAAAAAAAAAAAAAAAAAAAAAAAAAAAAGTACAGCTTTCTCTGTATCTTACTACGTTTTTTTAAAAAATAAAGACAGGTGGTAATAGTAGCAGCTCTTTAAGTAAAACCAGTTTCTCTAGCAGAAAAGCATTTCGGTAGAAACGCCTGAGTTTACTCCGTTTTGTTTCTGAGTTATTGGTAAAAGTAATAGGAGGCACCTCGAGTATTGGGAATTTTGTCTCCCCTGTTATTCTACAAATCAATCTTTAGAGCTGGTAGTCAGGATTCTAGAAACAGAGTTCAGCAACTCCTTCACCCCCATCAAGAGCAGACTCTCTCCAGGGAAAGTGATCTTCAACCCTAATGGTCAGCTTAGGGAGGGGGCTAGGTGAGGGGTGAGAGGAAGGAGGCGCTCTCCTGACCAATCATATCAGCTGAATCAGCCTCAGCCATCAGTGACTGGCAGCAGATGTGACAGACAGATGTTCCTCACATCCCTAAAGTAGTCTGGGCATGCCTGTCTTTTCCTTTAATCTTGCTGGTGACAGATATCAAGCTTAACTTATTGTTTATGTTCAGGACCATATAAGGACTAGGGGATAATGAATCATGATGAAAGCCAAAAATTATGTCCGATACCTAAGAAAGAACTGCCTTTCAACACCATCAATTACATAGGGTTTTCCTTTAAGTGCTCAAATTTGCCTTACATGAATCTTATAGAGTATCCACAAAGACTTTGTGTGTCTTTATATTATTCTTTTTATTAGTGTGTCTTTAATTTTATACAAAATTACACTGTATATTTATTGCTTTTATAGATTTGCATATCTATATTTATATGTTTATACATAGTTATATTTATATGTATTATATTTACCTATGTATAAACAAGGTCAAAATTTCTTTGGGTTGAAGTTTGAAAAATCATTCACTTGTAATAAATGGAGTACTACTTTTTTATGATCATGACATAGTCCCATGGATAATTTTGTTTGCTTGTTCCCTTTGTTTTTATTAAAAGTCCAGTTTATAGAGGTCAGTACAAAGCTTTTTCTACATCATAATTCTGACTCTAGAGCCTCTTCCTTCTTTGTGAAATCATGGCATTAATTCTTATTTTATTATAGCCTAGCTACACAAATTATTGTAACTTGCCCCTATTGCTTTTTGGAAAACATGCAATGCAATTATATGTTTTAAAGACTCTCTAGAGTCATTTACTACATGATCTAAGCGATTCTTCTCAATAGATAGCTTTAACAGTCATATTCAGTAGAAAAATAGACCATGATTTAGCAATTTATAATTTCCTGAGAAATTAGATTTTACCTGAGAAGAAACATCTTCATCTTATTCTGATCAACAGGTAGATAAACTGGGGTTTGGAATCCTAGTGCTTACTCTTTGCCAGCTCCACAGCAAGACCTCTGTGCACCAAGCAACCTCAAGGAACAAGTAGGGGTTCAAGGATAGCATTAAAGAAAAAAGAGTGAGAGAGAGAGAGACCCCCAGACAGACTAACCCATCTAATACAGGAAAAGATGAGTCAGAATTAATGGAATTACAGAATAAGAATATTAAATAGCCATCCCTAGTATCTATTTTCAAAGAGATAAAGAATATAACATTTATCAAGAAAAAGTATTTGCAATAAAATAGGAGCAAACCAATGTACACAGCATGCAATGAAGAATTTGTTTTAAATGAATGATAATAAAAGCTATTCTATTATTATTAAAATAGATAGTGTTTCATTTTTAATTTATATTTATTATTATATATTGGTAGAAATAGCAATATGTTGTATGGGAGTAGAAAATTTTAATAATAATATGGGTTCTGTTCTACCTTATATAATATAGTACTATGTATTATATGATATATAAAGGATATCTTTCCCTAAGTGTATTAAAATATTATGCAATATGTAAATCATCAGGCTATACTGTATTATATATGTATGACTATGAATATATGCATGAAACTATATCCAAAGAAATGGAAATAACATTAAGTAAAATGGTTTACTCACAAGGGTTGACTGAGCATGTACTAAGCTATTTAGGGAGCCCCAATAAGTTCCAAAGAATAAACATAGTACATAAAACATGCCCTTACTACAGTGCATTCTAACATGACATTTGTAACTTGAAAAGTCTTCAACAATATAAAATATAAACAAAAAATATTTAATACAACCAGCTAGCACTTATTAAAATAGAGAAACATAAGAGAAATTAAAGTGTAGTAAGAAAAACAACTACTTAAAGATATGAGAGTTGAACAACAGACGGTGCTACTACAAGACTCAAAGTAATGGCTTTCAATTAATTTATCTGGGATCAGGACATATAGAGAAAATGTGTTCAGCCTTCAAACCAAGAAAGGTAGGGCTGGAAAATTATAAATGCAAAGAAAAATGACAAGTAAATAAAAGAAAGAAAATGCTAACAAAGAATAAAAAAAAAAAAACAAAGGCTAAGATAAATACTTGTAATTTAAAATTTTATTTTCACTTTCTTATTTCTTCTATCATCTGTCATCTTTGTATAGATATTGCTCACCTTCACTGCAGACCTCACATCTATAATCCACCCATGCACTAAAACCCCATTCCCTGGCATCTCCCTCTCCCATCTGATTACTCCAACTCTATAGCTGCAAGCTGTAGGTTGATAATGGATCCATATTTTCCCTAGAACAGTGCTCTTTTCCTGGATCAGCACCTGTGTTCCTAGACTCCAGCAGTCTAGGATTCTCTGATCCTCCAACACAGCTGGGAGACAGGTAGCCAGGCAGAGCATTTCAGAAACCTCTTGAAGACAGGCATGTGGAGAGTCTCTCTGGCCTCCTTGATTCTAGAGCCCACTGTGGTATAGGACACTGTTCTGTTTTCTCCAGACCAGTGAGGTCTCTGGATTCCTTGCCTCTCCATTCACACTGTTTGCTTCATGCTTTCCGATGACTTTCACTTGATGTTGCCACTGGGCCTTATGGTTCTAGTGCTGGGAACACAACTCCCAGCCATTGTCGGTAAGCAGATGGTCATCCCAACTCCTCTCCATCTGTGGTTTCCAGGCTGCTCTGGGTCCCGGTCACATCTCTGATGAGACTTTCCACCACCCCCTCCCCCCACCCAGTGCGTCTTAATATCAATAATGCAGTAGATACACTCATTAGACAAAAGTCCAAGAGAGACAGAATATAAGCAAATATAAAATAAAATAATAGAAATCGCTACATACACAGCTTTAATTAGACAGATAATAAAATCATTATGTACTACTGATTATAAAACTTTTTAAAAGAAAAAGTGTATTAATTTCTGAAAATGTACAATGTCTACATTGATAGAAGAAAATGTAAAAAAATAAATGACATGGAAAGCAGCGGGTCTCATTTTGTGAGACTAGTAAATCTTTAATTTCAAAATTAAATTCAAATAGCATAAAAGGAAATTACAGACATTTAATTTGCAGTTACCAATGGAAAAATTTGGTTACACTCACACAGAAGTATAATATATCAAATTATGTTTTAGAAATAAGTGTTAAATTCACTTACATATTTACTTGTTGGAATAGATTTTGCCCAGAGAAAGGTTTTCAGATATATCCCCAATGTAACCAAAGTCTTTTCAAATGTCATATGCTAATTTAGTTGCTTAAAACAAAGAGCTAATTCTTTCACTACACTAAATTTACCTCTCAAATAAATAGTTATATGAACAAACCCAAAGTTATGCTCAGCAAGCATTTTCTATACTAATTTAATAATTGCAGTGGGCTAGACCAAGAGTTATGGATGAAATATTGTGCACTCAGATATGAAAGTACTATCTCTAACTTTATTAATGCCTAATAATAAAATCTCACTTTCAGTTTCTCAAGATTAAGAATAAATAAACTTAAAGTTATTAGTATCCATTACAAAGTCTTTCTTTTTTCTATCTTCTTTCTGGTGTATGTGTATTAAGGTTCAGTGGGTTTACATCTTTCTATCTGCTCTTGGAAAGTTGTAGATTCAAACCTATATAAATATGTGCTATCTTACATTTTCAAACTCAAAAGTCAACTAAAAGTTTATCATTCTCAGAGTTACTGTGGTGACTACTATTTTTAGGTTTCATAACTAGAGACATGCTTCAAATGAAATTTAGTTGAGGTGGAATTAAAATATGTCAGGTGTATGACAATTTTATAGTAGGAGTGGAACCAGCACAGCATTAAGAATATGGAACACAACATGGGCAAGTAGGATTTCTCAAAGGAGTGAAAGAACAGCTCTACTAGAAGAATCTCAGTATGATGACTGCATTCGCTTAGAACTAACAGGGAATAAATTTATCACAGGAGATATAAATGTCAAATTTACGTTGCTTACTGTTGATCAAAAATTGGAAAATTAGAAATAGTGGGTAATTTCTAAACTTGATGCACCTTGTTTATATGTCATTCTCTTTATTTTGAGTGTAAGTGAAAATACCTCTTTAAAAGTCTAAAGTTGGTCAATATAGATCTAGAGATCTTGTCCACTATGGGGAAAAAATGAAAGGAAAATGTTAAGCAATCTCATTATTTGCAGAAGACTTATTTACCTACATTAAACAATCAAGACACCTGAAAAAATTAAGACTGGGAAAGTTTAGCAAAGTTAACACAACGTCTAATTTTAAAATCAATATTAAGTTTTTACTGCAGCATTAATCACCAGGAAAATAGTAAAATGTCACTCAAAAATGCAGTGATGGAATAATAGTTCAGTATTTTTGATAAAATAAGTATAATGACAAAATACTCATTTAATATGCCAAATGACAACCTTTCGATGGCTACTATTTTTTAATTGCCTCTGATTATAACCCCTCTATGTTTTTGTTTCCTGTTTTATTTGAAAATGCATTATGAAAGTAAGTAGCTGGACTATGTTCTTAATAACCAGTTCCCCCATCCCCTGCTGTCTCCTATTCTCTGTTAATAATGAGGAGTGAGTAGATTGTCCTGATGCCTTTCTATATTGGGACCGAATGACATCAAAGAAAGGTGACTATTTCCTGGCTTCCTCATTGACGCTAAGTACTACTTTGCCAGCTGACTGTCTAGAGGAGATGAATAGTAGCAGTGTTTATAAGACAGATTTGTTTGTTTGTTTGTGTCCTTGTGTTTGGAGAATACTGGAGTTTGGTAAGCTTGCAATACTTGGGTTGAAGTTTAGGGGACATTTCGGTTCCATGCAATGTGGTATGTGTGTGTGTTTGTGTGTGTGTGTGTGTGTGTGTGTGTGTGTGTGTGTAAAGGCATGAGGTACTGAAATATGCTAAAATTATATGTTCCTTCTCCTGGTTCAGATACCTGAGCCTGGGAATTATTTTAGAATTTGAGAAAATGTAGTGCCAGTTCTTTAGAGTTCAGTTAGTTTTTTTAGCACTTAATCTTTGTATTGCTAAATTCATTAAGTGCTAAATACAGGTACACTCAACCTTTTATTGCTTGCTGCCTGTCAAATACATTTCAGGTCTTCATTTGCTCAGAATTCAAGCTGCAATAGTCTGGTAGAAATTCTAGTCATGCTGATAATGGAAGAGCATCTGGGTAAAGGGAGTTGTGGAATTTAAACTAAGAGAGCAGAATGACCAAAGGGATGAGAGAATTCCTGCATGTATAAAACATGCTCACATAGTATATATTATCCTTATGAAAGTTCTACGAAGTAAGGTATGCATAATTAGTCCAACTTTACAAGTGTAGAAAAAGATGTTCAGAAAGAATGAACGGCTTTTCCAATATCAAAAAATAATTTAGCCTTTTGTCCAGAAGGCACAGGCTGGTGCAGGCAGCTGCACACTGCAGGGGGTAGCTGGGTCAGCCCAGAGGCCTCCATGGAGCCCGGGGCTCCTACCCTTCCACCCCTAGCCAGCAGAGAGCAAGGGCGGAGAAGACCCCGGGGTAAGTTCCCCCCCCCCAAGTCTGGAGAGTCCAAGAGGGGGGCTACAACCCTATCCATCCCCACCTCCTGGGCTTTATGGGAGAGAAAAGGAAGGCCAAAGACTGGGGGCATGGGTCCCACAGCAAAGCTGCAAACTGAGACAGAGGTCTACAAAGGCCAATCACTGATGCCTGACTCCACAGAGAGATTTCTTCACCCGCAATGGCAGCGGGTGAGACCCCCTAAATCTGATGCCAGAGCCATAAGGTAAAGCAGCCAAACAACAGAGATGATGTTGGAGAAGTCAGCCTCCAATGAGAAAGCATGGAAAGACCACAAATAAATACAGTCTGGCTGCCCAACACAAACTTAAGGCTGAAAACCTACCAGCAAGGCTCGCCCAGTTCTAAGACCACAGTCTTTCACCCAATGAAAGAACACAGATACAGGAAAGAGACAGACTAATGGACTTAACACAGACTAGCAAACAACAAAGAGTGGGGTGTGAGAGAATGGAGGGGGCACCTGAGGGAGGAGGGAGAGGAGGTGCCCCAAAATCCACTTACTGAATTTGTGATTTAAAAAATTAAAGATTAAAATAAAAAAATAATTTAATAGAATACAGTTATAGGTTTTCTCTAGAAGTATAATGATTTGGAATAAATTTTTTATAAGATAACTATCATGCTTCATCTTTTAACTTCAAACTCTTTCATGAAATAATATAACTATATGAATCTATGGAATAAGCTGTTTACCTTTTGGTTTCTTAAATATTCTCAGGACAGAGAAAAAAGTATGTATAAGATTTAAATAGAAAAGAATATATTATCCAACAGGTACCGGAAAAAAAAAATCATTACCAATTAGGAACAGAGAAATGCAAACCGAAATCACAAAGAGATGTCCCTTCACTCCTGGGAGAATGGCCCTTATCAAAAAGATCATTAAAAGTGCTGGCAAGGATGTGAACAAAAGGAAAAGAAAAGCATGAGTACTGTATTTAGGCATGTAGATGTAGATGGGCCCAGCCCCTATGGAAAATAATCAGGGTGCTACGCCAAAAATTGAAAATAGATCTACATATGATTCAGCGAGTCCATTCCAAGGTATCTACCTAAACATAGATAGATATTCAGTAACATACACCCTCCTGTATTCACTGTTGCACTATTTACAAAGATCAAGATGTGCAAACAGTGCCTGAGAACAGAAAGGAGCCCAAAAGAGTGTGGTAGAGGATGGTGGGTGCCTCAGTGGTAGCAGTGGGTTTGTTAACATAAGTCTTAAGAGGTATGAACCTATGCTCCTCAATCATGTACATTGTCAACCGGTGTTACCTTAATGGAAGTTACATTAAAAATAGTCACAATTCAATATTTAGCACCGGAGGCCTGCACACCTGTCACTGAACACACATTCCTTTTGCAAAGATCTGTACTTGAATTGTCATCTCCTCCCACCAGTAAGCATAGGCTAAATTTGTTTCCAGAAAACAGATTCTGTTTCAGCTGGACAGAAAAGTAGAAGTTTATCTGTTTATTTGTCTTCCCTCCATTCAAGATCCCCCTGAATCTGGATGATGCAAACTTTTATTACACTATCAGAGAAATATCTGAAAGTAATCTAAGAAACTGATAGTATTTATTTAACTATTAGAGATAATTAAAAAAGGCAAAACGAAGAAAGCATCTTTACGTGGAATGCTAGAATGTCCAAGAAATGTTTTCATGGATTCTAGGTTTGTCTTAAAATATCATTAGAATATTCAAGGTCAGGTTGCTGCCTTTCATTGCTGTTATTGGCATTCTAGTTTAAGATAATTGTACATGACTACATCCTGTTGGAGTTCATTTTTGAGACAGTGCTTCATAATTTCATTTATTCTCACCCTACTGTATCTGATTTTTCTTAATCTTATCTCAATTTCATGCTTTGAGCAATCAAATAGAAAAGAATACTAAAATGTAATTCCCTTCATCACTCTTAAGGTAAAAAGCATACTCAAAACCTTGATTTTCTCCAACTTTTAATATCACATTAATAACTTTGCATTTGGTTGATGTATATCTCTCTGTTTTGTACCCCCTCCCCCCCAAAAAAAACAAACAGCAAAATACAATCAAACAAACAAAAAACTAGAGAAGATCTCTTTTGTTAGCTGATTAAACTTGTTTTCCCCATGTTTTATAAGGATGAGAATATATAATTTTATGCATGCTGAGCCAGAAAAAGCATAAATTTCTTGCAAACAGACTTAGTTTACAAATACGTATTCATGAAAACCTTTGTCTTGTGATTTTCTGGAACTTAATTATTCCTGTGTGAAATTCATTGCATTTATCTCTAAAATAAGATAATAATCCCTGTGTATCATTAAATGACTATGCATGAACGTCTCCATAAAATTCATATCAAGTCCTTAGTGACCAAATTTCTTATCTTCCTGCCTATTAAAATAATTCCTCTATATATTATTTATCTTGACATCAGTGTTTTATTTCCTCTTGTTCTTTCACTCTTTTGTATGGTACCTGGAACAGCAACTCATGCTCCGTATCTTGTTATGATGACATCATCTTTACCAGGCTTTTTCATTGCTCTGAAATGTTCTACGGGTGGGTGCAGGCTCTGAACCATGCCAGGATGCAACTGGATCTCAGTACTGGGAGCAGCTCCTCTGTGGTCTCTTCTGTGACACTCAGCTCCAGACTTCTGGACACTTAGCAAGAAGAATGAATCAATCGCTGTGTGATGATGTGTTAGCCCTTTCTGGCATCTTCCACATAAGAAGCTTTATCAGGACTGTCTCTAAAGGCTATACTTTCTAGCAATCCAGGTGCTCAATTGGCATTTGTTAATTTGTTGAATGAGGAAATGAGCATCAGTAAAGGACATTCAAATAAAATAGAATATTGCTGAGTATAATATTTTCACGTTGTATTGATTGCAGAAAATTCAATCCACTCTAACTAAGTAAGAGCAGGAAAATTCATTAAGGGAAATTAAACTGACCCAGGGAGAGAGAGGTCTAGAGAATGAGGACTGGAACCAAGCATTCAGGATGAGCCTCATATTCCAAGTATATGGAATTGGTTGAGCAGCTATACGGCCCACAGGCACCTGTCACTGGTGAACTGTCTTCGGAGAACTGGTCAACCCCATTCTACCAGCAAGCCAAGTATCAGCCAAGCCAATTCCTAAGAAATTTCCACCTCAGATGGACTGGGTTCCATTTACTTCTGGCCACCAGCATATCCCCCTTTAACCAAAAGGCATCCATAGAATTTTGGGTTTCCAAGTATCAGCTTGGACCCTGTGCCAAGGAGACCTTGAAATATGTGAACACCTTCCTTTCCCCGGGTGCTATTATTTAAATGAATAATGAAGACCATTGTGTCCCAGCTTCTCCTACAGGTGTCTTCAGTCTCTCCTGGAATACTTAGATTCCAGGTCTCAGAAATGGTTCAGGGCTGGAAACTGGGCAAAAAAATGTGCTTTTCTATTTGTGTGACCATTTTCGGTTCCCTGACCATCTGTCCTTGGTTTCTGGTGACTGCACAGATGGATGAATGGCATGTTGACTGTTCATATCGCTTACTTGGGGCAGAGTGTTTTGTGCCCATCATCAACTTTCTGAGTCCTGCCTCGTGGTTATGACTCCCGCAATGGGTTGTTTATGACAACTGTTCTCACCTTGTTTCTGAGAATTGAAAATTATCCTGACCCATATTATCTTCAAATTCCATTCCTTAATAGAATCTCCCATCATCAGTCTTGGGGACCACTGCCACTTGACAAGACTGATATTCTTCTCACTCACATATTCCTTACCAGATTGAGGTAGCCTCCTAGCCCTGTGAAATACAACAAGTCCATGGGATTTCTTGCCTAAAGTAGAATAATAAACACCGGATCACATTCCCTTTGCGATGTCTAATAAAACTCTGCCACTTTCCTTAGTAGTTTTGACATTTCTAATTCACTTTGGGTGTGCAATTGTGGTTTTCATCTTCTAAGGATAATTCAAATGTCTGTCAATTCTATGTTCTGAGTCAGAACATTAAAGGGCACATAGGGTAATAGATCCTGTATTATAAGTAATCCCTCCTATATAAATCAGTTAGCCATATCCAACTTCATATCCCCCCCACACGTATTTAAGGACGCACCCTCAGGCTTAAGTGCCAGTTCCACTCATCTTCCTCTGGCTCCAGCTGTTGTGTGTAGGCAGTCCAATCATTCTCTACTTCTTCTGCCCCCTTACAGTTCTCATAGCCCCACATTTCCTTGACCAATTTATATGTCACTTTAACCCTAGTTTTGTCTGAAGGAAGAAGGATATAGATCTTGGGGGTGGGATATGGTGGTCTTGCAGGCTGTGAAAAAGCAGAAAGGAGCATTAGACCACTTAATCAGGGTCTGTGCTTAATCTTCTTTTATAGTTGGCTTCCCAAGAGATCACTTTTGATACCACCTCTCATTTACTAGGGTTTATTAGACATAGTGAGACGTTGATATTTGCAAGCAGGAATTTTGTCACAGCAGGTAATTAGAAATAACACAGTTGCATGTTTAAGGAAACAAGATGGAGCAGGAGAATTTGGAATAAAAAGCCATTCTAATGGGAGGTTCAGATGCTATAAACCTCCTAAACCATCCCCTGACTTGCTCACTGACACAAGCTTATCTGTATACCTCTGTGTCAAACATCATTGAATACACCTGCCTCTGGAATGAGGCTTAACCTGACTAAAGGCAGCCTACTTTAGCTGGGAGCAATTTCTTAAATGACTTAGCTGGTGCTATCAGTAGTGATCAGTCTGGCAGTGGGATATGTGTGCCTTTACCCAGAGTGGGGATGCAGATGGTTCACCCACATCTGTTGGGATTCATATATTCACAATTTGCTTGAAATTACACCACCTTTTCATCTACTATAGAGTTGTAAATATTGGATTAAGCCCTCCCTCCATTAATGCATTAGCCACCCACAGCTTGTTTTATATTTTACCCTTTTCGATCTCCATTAGATTGTTCAATTATAAGTAGCTCAATAATTTCCAATTTCAGAAACACTGGATACCTACTATGTCATTTTACAAAGATAAATTAAAAACTTCCTTTTAAAGATCAGACACAAAGATAAATTAAAAACTTCCTTTTAAAGGTTAGATTATAAAATAATGCACACCAGTCAGCATAATTAGGAAAACAAAGTATTCTTTCTGAACATAAGTCTTCATGTTACAGCACTGTGACAATAGAAATCAATTAAGGCTGGTTAGGAAGGTCAAACCTATTAAACTTAAAGATGATAAAAGAAAATCATAGAACTTTGAGTTTTAAAATGTTGACTTTGGGATCTTTTGCCTATTTAAAAACAAATCGCTAAGGTGAAACAGCACTAAAGAGTTAGTGGTATTTGCACAAAAAATGCAGTAAAAAATAAAGGCCCGCACATAATGCAGAGAAGCAAAGAGTTTATGAAAAATTGCAGCAATGACAAGCAGCCTTCTTTCCACAGCCATGGTTTCACATACTTTCTGGTTAAAACATGATTTTTATTTATGACACTCTATGTAACTACTTATGCATACAACTCTATCAAATATACAAAATAGAAAGTAGAGTGATCGTAGACTCAGAGATAACTACTTTTGACTGTCAATCTGTCCTTCATGTTTTCTCTACATATAATAATGCACCTTTGAATTTTTTATGTAGTGCAAAAAACATTTAAAAAAATCAGATGACAATATTTGAGATGTGTAAAATGTAGAAAGCATCAGTAAGGATAGCACAAGTTGAAAACACTGAGCTAAGATATTACATGTTGAAATCACTACACCTAATCCCAATTCCTTACAACAACATAACTTCAGAGTACTTATATAGCTTCATTTTGCCTTATGAAAATTGTCGGTAGGCTCCTCATAAGTTTGCTGTGATGGATAACTAATATAACCACACATCTGCAACATGGTTATAATTTAATTTGTATTTTCCACCCAACCATCCACAGTGCAGAAATGTGATTTTAATGTTTGTTTTATTTTTGAATTGTGTTTCTCACAAATAACAGGAAATAAAGCAAATATATTTTCTTCAAAAGGTTAACAAGAATCATGGCTTGAAATGGTACCTCTTGAGAGCTCCGTGTGAGAGGATGCATCTGGCACAAATGACTAGCACAAAGCCATGTAACAAGTTCAAAAGGAGAATCCTATATGAAAGTTAAAGCTGAAGACACCATAGGCGTCAGGTTGATAAACAGATAATGCTAAATATTAGTTGAGAGAAGCAAGATCAGAGTGTTTGGTGGATATTGAAGGAAGACTTTCAATATTAGATTAGTTTAGATCAGAAGTGTAGTATTAGCCATTTAATTGAATCTAATAAGTGACTGTCAGAAATTATGATCTGGATAATATGAAAGAAGTTAAAAAAATAAATAATTACACACTGGAGCCATGCAGGATGATTCACTGAGCAGGAGATCTGTATTAAAATGTGCTGCAGAAATCAATGCACAAGGAAATGAAAGTGTATCCCTCAGAAATAAAACGACTTGCACTACTGATGCATTAAACAATATGGATGAATCTCAAAGCAATATACTGAGTGAAACCATCCAGATGCAGAGATTGCATACTGTATGATTCCATTTATATAAAGTTCTAAAAGATGAAAGTGAATCTATTGTCCTGAAGTTCAGAGCAGCATCTGCTTCTGGGATGGGATGATTGATAGACAAATGGTGAATTATTCTTCTTTTGGGTAATGAGATTGCACTCTACCTTATTAAGATTATGGGTTTGCCTACGTGTTTGCTTTTGTAAAATGAAGCAACCGTATATATAAAATCAGTCCACTTCAGTATATGTAAATTATACTGCTAATGAAAGACCAATCGTACTTGCACACCTAACAATGTATTTTAGAGATTTTAATAACAGTTTGCAGAATTCCAACATTCTTTTAATTATGACTTCCTATACATTTGTATGGATCATAATTTACATAGCTATACAGATTAGTCATTTGCATTCTTTTCTGTTTGGCCTTTACCATTATTTATTTGTTGGCTATTTGACCTAATGCTGTAAGGATCATCCTTGGAGGTATCCAAATTCATACCTTCCAAGTTTGGATGGCATTCTTTGAGATCAATCCCTAAGGCTGGATCCTCCAAAACCTTTAATTTCCATTTTACTGCCATTTTACCTCTAGTTGCTTGCACAGGAACTCAGGTAACTCAGGTAAATGCTCAAATAATATTTGCAGAAGAGTAAATGCAGGGACTTACTAGTCCAGAAGGAGAAACATTTTTAAACTCAAAATGATATTTTTAAATAGAAAAAGTTGTAGCTTTCTGAGAATGATTGCAACAACAAATTGCTTGGTGAAGTTATAACATCCTTAAGAGATGGAAATACTTCCATTGTTATGAAAGCAGGGTTCCCACAGTCCAGTTTCTCATTGCCTTGCTGCTCTCTCCCACAGCCCTGCTGTGTGTTTTCTCCCCAGCTTCTCCATCCCCGAGAGTAGAACAATGAAAGGCTGAATAACTAGTGTCTTCACTCGAACCCATTCCATGCAAGGGCTTTTGTTGGTTTTAGTTGGTCCAAAGCTAGTTGCTTCTTTTCCTTAAATATTCTGAATTTCTTGAACTCTGTTGGATGGATTCAAAAGCTTATAGCTCTATAAGAAAGTCAAAATAGTTTCTTAGATGCATTGACTCTGAATATATCCGTTTGCTATTATTAAAGGTCTAATAAATGAAATATGGAACCCTTGTTAATTTTAGTTGTTGAGTTGTTATTTAGTTATTGAGTCATTTTAGTTCTTTATTATTATTTTAGTTCTTTAGCTATTGAAATATGGAACCCTTCTTAATTTTAGTTATTGAGTAATTGTGGAAAGCATTCATTTTGTGATTTTCTTGTTCTCTGCTTTTATTACTTAAGTGAATGTCTGTCACAATATTTTATCACTTTTTTTATTGACAATTTGTGTTTTGTTTCCAACTAAAGTGTAGAAACCTATCTAGTTTATTAATATTAACAGTGACACTATTTATAATAATATATGCTTCATTATGACCATGTTGCAGATGTGTGGTTATATTACTTATCCATCACAGCAAACTTATGAGAAGTGAGAAGAAATAATGTTCAAAAGGAAGTGAGAAGAAACCTTCTTGGAATGCATTGCTTCCTACAGAAAAGCAAAATACAACTTTTTTTTTTCTTCAATCAATATATCATCTTTCAGAGTAAATGATGGAATGTATATGAAATATTATTTGAATCATTTCTGGTAGGCTTGTAATAAAGAAGTTTAGGAAAGGCAAATTATCATTAGGTTTAAAATGTAAACTAAAAGTGTACATCTTAGATAACTAAACAAATCCATGCAAAATGATGCCAGGCAAAAACCAAATGTTAAGTACGAGAAAAAATTTAATACTAAAAGAAGAAAACCAAGCCACACAATTGAATATTTTAGCACAATGACTAATTTCTCATAGTTTGTTTGTCTCTAAAGGATCAAATTGTCTCAATAGACCTAAATGTGAGAATTAGTGAAAAACACCCAATGTTACTATGTAGAAAAAAAAGTCTAAAGAATATCACCTAGAGAACTATTCTAAATATGTAATTTGCCTATCAATTCTGGAGACTGATATGCTTATAAAGCATAATAACAAGATTAATAGCAACTAAAGCAATAGCTACAAAACTCAATATCTAGAAGGAGATAAAAATTGATAATTAATGGCAACCAAGTTAAATCAGTCTAATCAGTACTGGAAGTATGAGATAACAACCTGAGTTTTAAGTTTTCCTAATTCCTTATAAGAGTGAATGTGCAATGTCTTCCTCTAGTGAAATAGACATTCCCACAAACTGAGGTAAGTTAGAATATGTCAGAACAGAGGAATCATTCTGGATATCCCTGTAGAGAAATTCTCCGTTTCATGGCAGAATTGGAATTGGATACAAACTGCAGGAACTTGGATGTGGGTGGCATCTCCTGACCCTCTGATGACTGTCTTCCTGCTCAGAATGACAGAGATTTGGCAACCCTAGGTGGTGCCTCCTGTTTCTCCTAAATTCCCTGGGGTGTATCATCTTGGCAGAATCTAATGCAAAGTATATTGGAAAATGACTTCTGACACACAAAGAAAATATGGGATGACATGGTATCAATTCTAAATTGGGAAAACATTACATTATCATTATTGGTCAACACAATAGTTATAAAATAATATTAACATGAACTCTACGGATGAATTTTTCATCCATTTATCACCCTCATGTGCTAGTTCTGAGTTTGATGTAGGGAATAAGTCTTGAAAGTATAGTCACTGAGCTGGTCGAAACCCAAGTTAGAGCAGACTCCATCATCACACAAATCAATGCAAACTCCTGTGATGAGAGTCTCCATTTTGTCCTGGGAGCTCACAAAATGGATACCAAACTCAAAAGTGAGGAAAAGCAAATTATTCAAGAAAGCAGAACAGTCAATTGGGAATAACATGACCTTGAGAGAAGTGTGAATAATAGAAAATGAAACTCTTGCCAGAAATACAGAATGGCTTTAGAAATAAAGCTCATTAATGAGGAAACAAAATATTCAGCAAATTGGTAATGGCAGTAAAAATTTAGAAGTCTGCATTTTAACAACTTCCTGAACATAGAAGTGGAGGACTTCTGTCTACCTAACTTATTTCAAGTTGTCTCAATATCTGAGACATTTTTATGTATTCTAGCCCTTTTCTTTTTACTCTTACTTTCTTTTTGACCAAAAAAGGTGCCGTTAGTGTAGGAATAGACATGATAACTGCTAACATTTACTGACTGATAGCAAGGAGATGGTTAAGTGTATCTATTCACAAACATTTTGAACACACCTTTTGAGAGAGGAATGAATAAAAGAGATAAGATCTGCATTCAGGCAGTTCATTCCTAGAATCTGGAGCCCTAACTCCCAGAAACAGTGTGAATAGAGAGCATAGAGCTTTAAAAACAGTGAGGTTTCTGACCCTTTATGCTTTGTAATGCAGTTATCTGTCTTTCAGGTTCTGGTCTGTTGCATTATATACAGTCTATTTTAAATGCTGGAATTTATAATAGTTACTGATTATTTACAACAAAATTGTATACTTCCTCTCCTTCCATGTCCCCATACCTAACATCACCAAGAATATATCCCCCCTGCATAAAAGATATTCAGAAACAAGGGGAACTTTTTTTCTTGCACATACAAAATTTTTGCCATTTTAGGTATATACCACCATTTCTTTGGTTTCATTCATATTAGAGGACCAAAAAGTCTTGGTAATATTCTTTTCTAAACTTTCAAACACATGCGCTCACTTTATCACTGTAATTCCTTTGACCCTTCCTCCCCCACACTGTCCTCAGGAACCTCACTTTCATGTTTTATATTTTATTTTGTCAAATCATCCACTATGTAAATGTCCAGTATTTGTCTTTGAGATTCTGAATCGTTTTACTCCACACAATTCCCTTGAGTGCCTTCCATTTTGTTGTCAGTGACAATATATCATCTTTCCTGTGTCTGAATAGCATTTCCATGGTGTGTAGAGACCACATCTTCTTTACCCAATCTTCTATCTATGAGCATTTAGGCTATTTTCATGTCCTGACTATTGTCAATGTTGCTGGAGCAAACATGATAGACATACGTTTTTTTGATGGATGGTTCCACATATAATGATATAAGCCCAGGGTTGATAATAGAAACTGGCCTTTCCACTTCCATTTTTTTCAAGGCAAAATCCAAATCACTTGTCAAATAGTCGCACCAATTTATATTCCCAACAACATGCAATTGGGTTCCTCTTTCCCTGCATCCTCTTCAGCATATCTTTTTTTTAAGATTTATATAAAATTATTTCTTTTTAGGAGGTGGTTATATTATTTAATCAATCAATAATCTTATGAGAAAACATCAGTTGAAATAATTTGGGGGAATATGGAACAAAAAAATTCAGTATTTACATTATCAATTTTTCTAATACTAATATAGTACTTATTACTCCAGTTGATATTTTTTGCATCAGTCACCAGAAAGATGTTATTCTGTAAAAGAATAGAGTGCTTCAGAATTTTATGTTTATATAAAATAGTACACGGAAAATATTAGTGCAGTAATCAATAAAAATGTAACATGATCTGACTTTCATTGGTTTAAGGAAAAGAGAAAAGAGGGTACATTTTATAGAAGAAAAAAATCCTGTCAAGTCTATATTTGTGTAATGGATTTTTTTTGTTTCAGTTTTTCTTCTCTCAATTATATATATATATAATCTTTGTTATATATATAAAGATGTTTTATATATATAAAACATCTTTGATCTTTGTTATATATAACATCTTTATATATATAATGTTATATATATATAACGTTATATATATATATAATGTTATATATATATATAATGTTATATATATATAACATCTTTGATCTTTGTATTCCCTGGGGATCACCCACCTCAAAAAAATAAATAAATAAGTAAAAAATAAAACGAAGACATGCAGGCCTCAGTATGTCTTTTAATTTTTTTTTCTGTCAACCAACTGAACTTGCAAAAAAAAAAAGAATTAAACAAAAGGATTAAATACTTCAAACTATACTGAAGACACTCAAGTTCCTCCTGAAAATAATTCAAGAAAATCTATATTGTGGACCAATTGCATGGATGTGAGACGATGGAGAGTATCTCTGTCTGGGGAAAATTGCCAGGAATGAGGCTCTGGATATAGGCAGGGAGAGGTGGAGATACATGCTTTTGTGGCCCTACCGCTCACAGCACAGGCCCCTGCAGAGACAAGCTCACCCAGAAGGAAGCTGCTCTGAAGGACACAGCTCCATATGCCAGGGTTTCTGGAAGAGCGTGGGGTCCAACAGGGAAATGACAGTCTGTGTGGAGGAAAAAGGAGTTTGCATCCAGCTTGAAGCAGATTAAAATAAATGTGACCTAAATCTCACCTTCAATTTATCTGCCCTGGAGATATTAAAAGTGCTTAATGATTTGCAAAGCCACAAATGGAGGATTAGCTTCATTTCTGCCTATTTCATCAAGAGCTACTCAGGAGAAATTTTTTCACAAGGTGTATTTGTTCAAAAACATGGAGCAACAAAGTAAACAAAGACTGCATGTTGGAGAGAAAGTACAGAATGTACTTTCTGGAATGTACAGAAACCTTTACAAAGGGATATGTTTTGTATTTTGATCTATTATGCAGGCGTTAACAGGAAAATAAAATTCTTGGCATGACGTAGTTATTTATTCTTCCAATTCATAAATTCTCAGATCCAGGACATATTCCTTTCAGGTCATGGTTTCCCAGCAGCCACACTGTCAACATTTGGGATCTGATGACTGGCTATGGGATATGATCTGTCTGCTGCAGATTTTTTAGTAGCATCTCAGCTCTCTGCCTGGTAGATGCCACGGCAACTACTCACTGCAACAATCAAAAATGTCTCAGGATGTTCTTCAGGCTCACGGCCAACATCCCTGGAGGGAAAACTCATTCCCATCTCCTCAGAGAACCACTGTCTTGAGGCATTAATCTCACATCCAGGCTCATGGATTTCTTTCAGCATCCTGAATGTCAACAATGCAGGAGAGACTTGTGTTTTCTTCTGTCATAGAAGCACAGAAAGTATATTACTTACCTCGAGACACAACTGTAGATTAAATTCAACGTTGAATTCAATCAACATTGAATTATATTGTTTAAGATGATGTTACTATGTCTGCAGAAGATGGATGTGAGCTTAACTTTACTTATGGCTGGTATCATTCTACAATAATGTAAATCAAACCACCACATTGTACACCTATCCTTAGTGATAGATGTCATTTACTTGTCCATAAAACTGGAAAAATGTATCATAAAAATTATCAAATTAAGGAAAATAAAGCAATTTTCTGTTCTTTTAAAGGTTGAACATTACAAGTGATATTTAGAAAATTTCATTAAAAGCAGAGACCGAGTAGAGCCACACAAGTCAAGCATAAAAATGTCACTTTTACTTGATAAGGAAGATTATTATTTTTTTGATCCCAGAAAGAGTGTAAACAAGTTAGGAAAATCACAGTCAATGCCTTTTTTTTTTTTCCATATTCTTGTATATGGTGGTAATAAACAGTTTTCCTGTCATTTGCGGTTCTTTGTTCCACGATGATGTAGATGATGTTAAAATGGCAATCTGATTAAAATAAAAGGATGAGTCTTTTCATTGTAAATGACATCTTTAGAAAAGAAAAGCAGTTTTTCTTCTCACAGAATATGGACGTTAAATTACCCACAGTGAATTGTACATTGAAACATTTCACAACAGATGAAACTACAAAAATGGAGACATTATAAATGATAAACTGATAAAACCCTTTCTCTGTTGAATTATGAAAGAAACTTACCCAAGAACAGGGAAGAGAAATCTAATGTAGAGACACATGATTTTATTTCTTCTGCAGCAAAAGAAGGCACTAAAATGAACTAACCTCTACACTCATAAAGATGAATTTTAAAACCAATAAAACCCATGGATGATCTTCAAACCTGAAGAGAAGCAGGCCAGTCTGGTTTCATTCAACATTTACCAATACATCTACTTATTAGTAGGTTTTTGTTTGTTTGTTTTTTTATTATTCACACAAGACCTTTCTCTAAAACAGTAAACCTTAGAGAATAGTCCATGAAAGCACTGCCTGAAAGAAACACATATTAAAAGTTTAAAGCAGTGATTTCAGACCATCACTCAGATTAAGTTTTTTTTTTAATCTCCAGGATGACTGCATGATAAAGAAATGAAAATAAATTTCACTCATGAGCTTTTTCCCCAGAGCTCCTGATTGACAGTGAAAATGCCAAGAGGAGATAAGTGCACATTCCCTGCAGTTGCTTTGAGGCTCATGACTAACCATTTAACTCTTGAAGCAATGGGAAAGATTGTACAATAAGCAGGAGAAAGGACATGAAAGAATCCCCCCCCCCCCGCCAACCCCCTCCCTGTGAGAGATGAATCTCACCTGGATGCCTGTGCTGTGCCCAGGCCCAGGTTGATTCCAGCCAGGCAGAGTTAGATCTTCACAATGGTGTAGGGTGTAGGGCTTCCCTCCCCCCTCCCCCATCCCAACCCTAAATGCCCCATTAGTGTGTATGACTAGCACCTGTGATGTTGATCCATCCTCATGAATGTGGATATGCTTGGACATAGTAGGTGTGCACATGTGTGAGTGGGAGGAGGTGATGAAAGGGTGATGTCACCCTGGGAGAGTCGGGGGGGGGGGGGGAAAGGAGAGAAGAGAAATTGGAGTGCTTGTTTTTTGTTAAAAATCCAAGAGCTTCTACATTCTGTCTGTGAAAGCATGGTGAACCTAGGTGGACTGGGTGACTACAAAAATACTGGCAATAAATAAAATGAATTTTAATTAATGAGGATGCCAAATGTTAAGGATGTTATTACATCCAGAGTCAAGGCTGTTTTCTCCAGTAGGTACAGTTGACAACCATGGATGTTACATCAGTCACTGAAAATGTGGAGAAAAGCCAGATTGGTTGGGAACCTGCAGGCCTGAGGAATAGCACAGTCAGTTCCTAGCTTTTCTTTAGCTCCATAATTATCCCGGACTGGGTGCTGGAGACATTGACAGGCAGAAAAACAGTATTGCAAGAAGACTGCTTTCTCTAGCCAATGGGCTGGGAAAGGACCGTTTGGGAAAGTTTAAACAATAACCTCCATGCACAAGTCAAACAAGTGAAACATATCATTGGAAAATTACAACCCGTCACACGCTCATCAGCAGAGCTGGTGTGGAACTAAAGCATCCACTGTGGTCAACCACAAAGAGGCTGAAAACTCAGGTAATAATTATTCTCTGAGCAACTGGAAAGGACATTCTGCAGGCTCATGAAATCATGTTTTCTACCTCTTTATCACTCTCCGGATGCCTTAAATTAAGGTAGCATTGGTTTCCAATGCTCTTTATAATTCAGAAATAGAGGATTCCCATGTCACTCTTCAGATTTCAACTGTTTTAAGTCATATATATATGTCATATATATATGTATGTATATATATATATGCGTATATATATGTATATATATATATGTGTATATATATGTATGTATATATATATATATATATATATATATATATATATAGTATGGCTAAGTGAGATTAAAATATCACTTCATGCATTTCCACCCCACTTTACAAATCAGGTCATTAAATGTGTTCAATGCTCATTTCTTAATCTCGCTTGAAAACAACTGCACATCTTTCAAGTCTCAAATAAAGATGTTATGTCTTAAGAGCCACATTCCCTGAAGCTCCTACTGTGTCTGGATTTCTGAGCACTCCCTAGCCTCTTGAACTATGTTAATTACCCATTTCAAGAGGAAGTAATGTTATTGTAATGTGGAAATGACCCTACTACACCTTGCTGCTTTACAGCAAACATTCCATAGTAGAAGGAATGAAAATAGACTTTCCCTTTTGCACTCTTCAGTGTAGGATTTTCAGCTACCAGAAGCAGCCCATACAGCTGTTCATGTGTTTCTGTAATCTAAAGGTAATCCCCACCACAGGACCTATTGGCAGTGGTTGGGGGGTGAAGTGAAAGGGTTGTCTAGAATAAAAAATTCAGCGTAGTCCTCCC
Organism: Uropsilus gracilis; assembly: GCA_004024945.1. Taxonomy (NCBI): domain Eukaryota; kingdom Metazoa; phylum Chordata; class Mammalia; order Eulipotyphla; family Talpidae; genus Uropsilus; species Uropsilus gracilis. The sequence continues at coordinate 62,280 of PVHY01000789.1, read as the reverse complement.
AGAATGAGAATAAACAGAACTCTGGACTTTAAGGCTCAGAGAGGTAGAAGGAGGTAGTGGGAAGAGGTGGGTGTGAGTTTCATAACATCAGAGACAGGAACTCCTGCTGCATGCAGAGCCTGGTGGCCCCAGCATCCTGGACTAACACTGGCCTCCTGGACAGTGGGGAAGATCATCTCTCCTGAGTCCTTAGTTTCCACAGATGGGGAATTAAATCCCAGTCTAACAGAGGTAACACTAGAACCCACGGATGAAGGGTCAGGAGTCTCTTAAATAAAAATTGTATTAAATAGACTCAAAGTTCTTATACAATCTCATCTAATTGGGGGAGAAGTTGGGAGAGGGGAAAGCTCAATGATAATTGAGACCTGGTTCTCTATATATCATAAAACAAAGCGTGCTATATATCTCACGCCTTCAGAGTCACAGAACAATTTATGCTTGACATATCTGTTTGCTCTTTTACATATTTCACTAGATTTTATGTTCAGTGTGTAGTAGGAAGTCTGTTTGATTAATAAATTTATTCTGAATGCTTCATCATGACTTCCTTCTTTCTCACATCTCACTTAGAGAAGAAAATAATATTCAGAACAAAACAAAAGAAGAACAAAAGTTACAATTTCCGCCTCCTATGGTAAATAGAACAAAGAACCAGAAAACATACTTCATTTCATAAATTAAAAAATTGGTGTAGTCAAATAGTTTTTGGCGACATTCAATCAAGTTGAATAAGCTTCTTTCGACTTTTTGTTTCCTTTCATATTAAAATCACTTTTACTGAACTGTTATTCACAGCCAAATTCTTAACAAGAATTACAGAATCACCAAGAAGCTGAGAAAAGCAAGTGTCTATAATTTTTAAATTATATATGCAACTTTTTCTATGGTTATACTTGCACCTCTGTACCAATCACTAAGACAAGAAAGGAGTGAAATACCCTTCAAGGGATATCTGAATCTAATTTCATATTATTCAGGAAAATCAAATGTCAATCCCCAGCAATCTCTAAGTTCTAGTGGGGTATGGCACCGTGAGATGAGGTAAAGTATGCTCTTTGAAGTATTCAAAGCAGAATTACTGGGGGGAAAGGCAGTTAGTAAAACTTAACTATGTAAAGGACAAATTGGGTAGCTTCTAAGGACAGGTGATGTTTGTGTCAGGTTCTGAAAAATGCCAAGTGGCAGGAGTTACAAATGCATTCCAAGTCATAATGTGCGAAGCTAAGTATTAAGGAAGTCGTAGGATATGTAGAGACCAGCAAATACTTTCTTCTGGGATGTCATTACACAGTCAGCCACTTCCCTGTGCCATTTTCTATCTTTTTTATTTTTTTGCTGTTTTTTTTTAAATTTTATTGATTTTTTTTTAATTGCATAGCCAGGCATGGTGGCTCATGCCTGTTAGCAGCAGCTTAGGAAGCTGAAGCTTCCTAGGGATCGCAGTGTCCCGCTCAGGGCAACATAGATAGGGAGACCTAGTTCCAAAAATATAGCTGGGCATGGTGGCCTATAATCCCAGCTATCTGGGAAGCTGAGGCTGGGGATTGCTTGAGTCTGTGGTACCCTGGGCAACATGAACCTGCGGTGGGCAAAAAAAGTGAGACCTAGCCTCCAAAAAAAAAAAATGCATATATATATATGTATTATATATATATATGCATTATATATATATGTATTTTATATATATAATATATATATGTATTTTATATAGATATGTATTTTATATATATTACATTATTTTATATATTATTTATATATTATATATATTATATATATATATTACATTATTGTGTACCCCGGGGTTTTCCCATTTCCCTAACACCTGTCAACCATCCTGCTCTTTGGTGCCCTTCGCCATTGTCAGTGTTACTTGTCAGCGTGCTGCTCCACCCTGGGGTGACAGTACAGATCCATTATCTGTCCTGGGCTGAAAAGGAAAACCAAGAGTCCTGGGACCACATTTCTGCAGCATGGACATATGTCCCTGTGGAGAACCTGTGCTGTGGAACCAAGTGACTTGGCAGTAGCTGTCAATTCTGTCACATTTCATGCCCAGAGAATATGGGGTGTATATGCAGATCATGGCCCAGAAACAGCCCTGACGTGTATATACTCTCCAGGGTGTATGAATTCTGTGGCATTTGATAAAGCGTTAGACAAAATCCTTAATTGATTTTCATGAGGCAGAGTAATAATCTATTCTTTGCAGACATGCTCACTCTTTCAGAAAACAAACCCAATTCTTGATAGGCAACAGTTAAACAGGGAAAAGCCATTACAGGGAGACTTGCATTTTCAAGATAAAAATATTGCAGCTTTAGTATCATTTGAGAGTTTGTAGATAATTTAGAGGTTATTATTAACTCTATACATCTCAATAGGGAATTAAGTTTCCCTACAGGAAATGAAGTTTCTGCCTTCCTCTGTCAGAATATACACACACAGCCTTCAGGAAAATTTTGTCTAGAAAAACAGTTCTCTTTTGAAATTGCCTCTGTCCTATTCTTTACAGAACATCCATCTCAGTAAAAGATATTTTATTTATTCAGACATTTTGTACATTTATTTTAAGAAGCAAGTGAAACTAAATATGTTTTTTATTTCCTGCATTTAAATAAACCACAGAACTTTATTTGAATGAAATTAAATATATTCCTTTCTTCTGTTTTTCCTTTCAACTTTTGAAAAGTGAATATTAATCTGTCTGGCCCTAGACAAAGCAGAATAAAGGAAGAGAAGCTTATCACTGCACACCCAAGGTCCCTAATCCATGATATTTGCCTGATATCCTTGTTTTCTCTATATTACTGGGTGAGGATATTGGGCAACAGCTACGGACCCAACAGTCTGCCACCTTCCTCCACAGGGACTTTGATGGGATAAAGGTTGAGGCCCTGATGAGGAGGTTGACACCAGGGGCAGTAACCACCCTCTGCACAGAGAAAATGACATTTTCTTTTCCTGCTGATACAAACATTCCTTTCTTGTCATTAAATGCAGAGACATTGCTAAAGAAATGGAGGAAAGAGTGTATAAACAGACACCGCATTGATTTTCCAGTAATTAGAAGTATTTCATTATGACACACTATCATTCAGGAAAGGCTTTAGGGAACTAAAATTAATCAGCCTTTGCATTTTGTCCTCATTTTAGTATGTCAATATCATGAGTATCAGGAGGGCATTTGGGGGATAAAGCCTGGGGATATATATATATATATATATATATATATATATATATATATATATATATATATATATATATAACTAATAAGCTGCATATCCTGTTAGGAATTATAAATAAAATGCATTTCTTAAATTACACATGTAAATGTATATAAGATATATATATATATATTTGTATTTATGTACTAAAGATCACTATTATTTTCTAACTGAATCCAGAGGATTTCAGTAGTTAATGTATGAGTAACCCAATAGTAATTTGGCAAATAATACAACAGTAAAAATAGTGACTGTACTAACAAGCGATGTAGCAGGGGAGTAGTAATAGTACTAGTATCAGTAGTGAGAATATAGAAATTCACCATTATCTGAAAATACATTTTAACAAAATCATGTTAGCAAATTTTTTATTATTCCATTACTTTAAGTAAGAAAAATGATTCATTCTCAGTTTACCTTAACTCTCAACAAACACCTTCAAACATCAAAGCACATGTGAATTCCTGTCATTTTATTAATTATTTATTTAATAATTGTATATATATACACATATATATTACATCATTGTGTTTCCCCAGGGTTCTCCCACCACCACATCACCCAAGGACTAACATTCTAATCATTCATGCTTATCCCTTCCCAGACTTCTCCCGCATCCCCCTTTCCCAGAGGTATGCTTCAGCTTGGTTGTTAGCTTGTTTTGGTTTTTCTTCTTGATCTTTTGTTTGTTTTCCCTGTATCCTCCCATCTATAAGTGAGAGCATCTGGTTTCCATTTTTCTCTTTCTGACCTATTCTGCTAATAAGATTCCACTAAGGTCCATCCATGTTATCATAAATGTTTCAAATTTGTCATTCTTAATTGATCAATAATATTCCATTGTATAAACATACTAAATCTTTTTCATCCATGTGTCTGTTTTGAGATATTTAGAGTGCTTCCATATGCTGGCAATTGCTGCAATGAACATTCTAATACAAGTTCTTTTGTATTATGTTTTTAGACTCCTTTGGGCAGATTCCAAAAAGGAGAATCGCTGGGTTGAATGGTAGTTCATTGTCATTTGTTTGAAGATTCTCCACACTGCTTTCCATAGTGGCTGGACCAGTTTTCATTCCCACCAACAGTGTAAGAGAAATCAGCAGACTTTAGTAAGAAGAGGAAGAAATTAAAAGAAATGAAAAATCCCATTTATCATCGCACCAACAAAAATTAAATACTTGAGAATAAACCTAACAAAACATTTGAAAGACCTATACAAAGAAAATTATAAAACATGGCTTAAAGAGATAGAAGAAAACATAGCGAAGTGGAAAAACATCCCTGCACATGGATTATAAGAATTAACACTATCAATATAACCACCCTACCAAAATCATTCTACAAATTCAATGCAATTCCAGTAAAAATGTTAATGATTGTCATTAAAGAAATACAACAAAAATTACTGAAATTAATATGGAGTAATTAAAGACCTTGAATAGCTAAAGTCCTCTGACCAAACGAAGAGAGAATGGAGGTATCATTTTCCTAGACTTAAAACTATATTACATAGCCATAACAATTAAAACAGTGTGGTACTGGAACAAAAACAGACACATAGACCAAGGGAACAGAATTTAATGCCCAGAAATAAAGCCACATATGAATGGACAAATAGTTTTGACAAAGGGGTGATAAACATAATACACTGAAACAAGTACAGTCTATTCAATAAATGGTGCTAGAAAAAGTGGAAGACAACACGCAAAAATAATAATAATAATAATAATAATAATAATAATCTACACTATTCTCTCATACCACATGCAAATATCAACTTAAAATGGATAAAAACCTTGAATATAAGATCTGAAACCATAAAATACATCAAGGAAAATATGGGCAAAACATCCCAAGATTTACATTTCAGAAACATCTTAGGACACAACAACTGATACTATACTATAAAATGAAGGAAAATAGTCAGGACTACTCCATGAAACTAAAAAATTCTAGACAACATAAGAGACAATAACCAAAATAAAAATTCACCCAACTGGATGGATAAAAAATTTGCTATTTATAAAAGTGATAAGGGTCTGATAACAAAGATCTACAAAGAACTCATACCACTTAACAAAAAAGAAAGCAAAAAGTCCAATAAAGAAATAGGGAGAACTAAAAAGTTATTTCTACAAAGATGAAATGCAAATGACCAAAAGACACATGAAAAAAAAACAAAAACAAAAACAAAAAACTTCAACATCACTAATAGTCAGGGAAATACAGATCCAAACCACAATGAGATACTATTTTACGCTAGTAAGAATGACACATATCCAAAAAATAGATAACAAGCACTGGTATGGATTTGGAAAAAAAGGAATGCTATGTGTTATTTTAAACATCAAACAAAACTGTAGACAACAAAGGTGATAAATTATGTTTCCTCCATAAATCAAAAAATAGTACTAAGAAAGTGGTAAAAAATAGTACTAAGAAAAATAGTACTAAGAAAGTGGTAAAACATGTCAAAGTATAAATAATAATAATAATAATAATAATAATAATAATAATAATAATAATATAAAATAAAGACATCCAAACATGTAAGGATTCAACAAACAAAAGATGCTTCTCTGAGTCAGTCTGAAGCTGTTGTAACAGATTTCATGCACTATGTGTTGTAAATGATAAATTTTATTTCTCACCATTCTGGAAGCTAAGAAGTTAAGAATAAGGTGCTGGCAGATTGCTGCTTGGTGAGAACACTTTTTTTCAAATTTACAGATAGATATCTTGTTTCTAAACAAGAAGGGGAGATAAAAGGGGGAGAGAAAGGAGCGAGGAAGGGGAGGGAAAGGAAAGAAACAATATGCTCTTTTATGTCTCTTCTTATAAATGCACTAATCCAATTAAGAGCACTTTACTTCATGACCTAAGTATGTCCCAGAATTTTTCTCTAGAAATGTGATCATACTGGAGTTGGTTTTTCAACATGTGAATTTGGGGGAAACAAACATGGTGGTTGCCTAAATGATTTTGATGGTGAAAGAAAGGAACTATGTGTATTAGCTGTTTCGCTGATGATTTGTAAATTATGTTGACTTGCTTGGGGTTTCAATCCCATTGACCCTACTATCTTGAAGACAGCTTTTTCATTCAAATTGGAAATGGGATGCAGCTTCATTAGAATTTTGTAACTCTTTTCATTGTTTCCGTGTGGGAAATGCCCACTATCTTCTGTTCCAACAGTAAGTTCAATACCACACCAAGCTGGTGATATCTCTCCATCGCTCCACCAAGAAGTTGCATTGTCTTTCTAACATAGCATATATCTTGAGAAATAGAGTGTACTTTCCCCAAAACAGCTGCCCTGTCACAGTTTCCTCATCCCTAATCACACAATGGAAACTTACCACCAAGGCAGTGCCAGCCATAACTGGTGGTGGAGTCACCCATTCTAGGTTTTTGCCATTTATAGCTTTCCCTTGAATCTCCTATATTCTCTAGAATTCTTATATCTGCCTCCTTACTTTCTTGAGCAGCATCTCCACTTTCTTAGGAAATATTTGAATTTAATAATAGGGTAAAGATAGTGGCAATAAAAATAGGAGTACTCTTTCATAATATAGCCTGAAAAATATTTAGTGCAGGGGGGAGAAAATCAGATGTTTCACTTTAAATGAAGTCAAACATTACAGATTGGAATTGTTGGGGGGAAAAAAAACCCATTCTTGTTTAAGGGTATATTAGATACAAGTATAGATGGAGAGATGCATTGTATATCAAATATCAAGCATAATGCTAGATATTATGTATAATGATATGCAATATTTAAGTCAATGCATAATATATGATAAGGCTACATGAATTCAGCTACTAGAAAAGAGTTGTTTTTTTCAATAATGTAAGGAGGAAAATTGCCTAGTAGAAACACAAATCAAATTAGATTTTCTATTACAATCCAAAGAACTTGAGATGGGCTAGAAATTAAATGAAAAAATAAAACCAAATGAAAAACACTTAAAGCAAAAATAAGGACTATTTTTCTCTGATGTGGGACACTGAAATACTTTTGATTTCCTAATTCTTTAAATAGCTCAATCATTCTCTTTGTAAGCGAAGCTCAAAAAAGTCAAAGTCATCTTTGATGCTTTTTCTTTCCTGTTACTATAGCCATTGTATTATCTTTATTTCTACAACTCTACACTCCACAAACTGCTTTGAGATTAATCCCTTTGCAACAGAGTTTCGGTTATATCAGGACATGGTTTTATAAAAATGATTTTGCAGTTTTGCACTCAGCTTTGCCTTTGGTGTGGTCTCGAGTCTGCCATTATATGTCAAAGATAAAGAAACAAAGCAAATGAACAAACATAACAAACAACAAACTCTTTGATACAGAGAACACAACAGTGGCTATCAGAGGGAAGTGGGGAGGGGCGAGGGTGAAAAGACAGCAAGCAGTCAACTATGTGGTCCTGGGTAGAAACTAGACCTGTGCTGGTGATGATTATGAAGGGTATTCAGGTGCCCAGTTAGGTTTTTTAGCTGATATAATATTACTACTTAAGTATATATATACTTAAACATGAACTCATTGTCAAATGCTGAGTGTGTTTATAAAGGCTGATATAGTGTTAAAAAACCAATGTGAGTTCAATAAAAATTATTTATAAAAATACATCCAAAAGATGGTTCAATTTTTTTCCAAGTTCATGTTATACCAGAGATATGTCCTACTCTTTTCTGCTTTGTGTCTACTTCATATGGTATACCCTTCACTTGTATCATTTGACTCCCACCCATATCATTTGACTCCCACCCATATGTCTAAGAAGTTCACCTCTGTACCATCTCAGTGTGCTAGCGCCTTCGATGCCCCCCATGCTGGAGGTTATATTCTGTTCTTTTGAGCCCAAAATAATGTACTCATTTCAAGTTTCAACTATGGAGAATAATTCAACCAAGTAAAGAACATCAAGTTGAATTTAGGTTTATTCCACTTTGACATTCTCCCAAAGTGTGTTCAGGGGTGCGTCTACTCAGGTGTGTTTTTGAATCTATGTGATGATTCTAAAACTGAACTCATTTGCCTAATGCTACTGAGTATGTTTCTAAAACCTTGCCATGGTTGTAATTTTCAGCTTCTTGACAAAGATCATTCAGCCCTGCCGCTATTAACAGAGTTCACAGCATTTTGTATTAAATCATATAAAGCATTGAACTATTTTAATTGATGTCTCATATCAGCTGCTTTCACTAATTTTTATCTGTTCTTTTGAGTACTAAGAATCTGATAGCAAATTTATAATATAGATGGGGTTGGGGGGAAATATCCTAATGTTATACTCCAATATTTGAAGATAGGCATAGGAGAAGCTAGCAAAACATGAAATTCTAAACTACACATATACAATTTTTGAAAACTCTTTCTTCCTGGTTAAAAAAGTCATGTATAATTTAGAAGGTTTTAGGATGCTAAGTATCCAAGATTTTTAAAATAATAATAATAATATAATTTCTTTCCTGACATGTGCTAATTCAGGTGGCATTAGACCATTTATTTTCATTTCAGGTGAAGAAGATAAAAACATCTATTAGAGACACAGTACTTTTGGATTTGCTCATTTTATAGTAACAGATTTCTGAACATATTTTTATAACAGGTTTTGTTCATAAATCCATATAACCAGAGAATGACTCTGCAGTAATGAATTAACATATTTACAAGAACACACATCCACACACTTACAAACACAAAGAACATACAGTCTGTTTCTATGGAATAACTGCTGATTGCAGAGCTTTTCCAAACCATTGTTCAAGTTATTTCAAATGTATATTTCATTTTTCACAAATGTGTGATCAGTAATTAAAAGATTAGTGTTATTTAATGACAGCATATGAAAAGTAACTATCTAAGCATTTAAATTACAAAAAGTAATGTAAGCTCTCTAAAATATGGTCCTATTACTTGACTCTACAAATCTTAAATCTTTCCATTCTTCAATATACTGAAGTTGAGTTGGAAAAAGAGCGATCGTTACTTGTACATTAATATGGAAAATATTACAAATGGATCACTAAATGCTTCATGGATAAGAAGGAACATCAATACCTTATTTTCATTCCATGTTTAATGATGCAAACATAGCTTAGTTTCTTATTCATGGAGGATAGCCATGAAACAATTCTCATTTCAGTGTGCGTCTTATCATTTTGCCTTTTTGTTTTTCAGTGATACAATTTACAATTCCCATGATTTTGACTCATATATAGTGTGAAACACTTTTGCTGACCATAGACTATCAATTTTACAAATTTTCATCACCCATCATCTAATGTAATTAGCAAAATTGATCCTTTAATATTGTTAATCAAACACATTTAAAAATATACCTGAGGTAAAATTTTATCTGAGTATATTCAAAACAGTTTTATCTAGTGAGTTAACAGTGACTGGAACCTCCTAAGTCTGACTCAAATTCCACAGACCTGATTAAAACATATAAACTTACAATGTTTGTCACATCAGCTTTACCTGGAAAGTTTCTTTAAATGACAAGCGAAGATCGATTTCCTATTTTTTATCTCATCATATAAGAGGTTGTTTACCATACGATCTTTGCTACCCTTGTCAGTCTAATGTTACAAAGAAAATGATCAATATCAATAAATTTATGCACAGCCAAGAATTAATCTAGGGTCTCCACTGAGTATTTTAAGATCGTTTGTTTAGTGCTGCAGACAACTCATGCAAGCTGCCTGAGAATTACTAAGCTATTTCATGGAATCAAAGAATTCTTAGAAATAAATGTTGATTGAAAGTAAATACTTGAGAAGCAAACATCTAATTCAACCAATGTCTTATCTTAAAACAAAAAAACTATATTTTGTGCTTTACATAAATGGCAAAACCCAGTACCACACGGAGCTTAAATTGTCTAGGTCAAGTCTTAACTTATTTAATAAGTTACAATTATCCCAACTCTAATTGAAGGCATGATTCCAGCAGATGTTACATGACTGTGCTTCTGGGGCTAGTAGGATGCTTTATATGAAGAATGACAGTACATTAAGGAGCAGGAGAGTGTCTTACATGAAGAACAAATGAAAAGTTCAAACTAGTCTCAGAACACACTCTAGGCAGAAAAGCCTATACACAAATGTACTAGCAGCATTTCTCCCTGGTCATCTATTCCTACTGACACTCTAAAGAGATAGTTACAGGCCTTTGTTTCTATCTGTTCTTTCAGAAAGTCAGATGGAGCTTCTTGAAAGTCTTCAAATCAAATGCAGGTCTCAATGCAGCTCCTCCTACTTCTAATCCCAACTTATTTATTCTCCATCCAGGTTGACATCCACCAGTCCACTCCCCAGCTGAATGAATGAACAACCAGAGCCCCCTATTTCCCCTTACCTCACTCACAGAACTGAATGACGAACTAAGCTACAGCAATGAGTCAAGCTATCATCTTGTGACATCAACGCCAGTTACCAACCAGGTCAACTATAATTATATTCCCAAAGGAGGAACCCTGTAAACCTTCCAATCACCAAACTAAACTCCATTTCTTATTTCCTTCTACTACACTAACCCAGCAACACCTCAACCCGGAGAAGGGATATTAGGAATGGGCAGGAGTCTGCCAAGTTCTGGGCTGCAATTATAAAGGGATAAAGATATTCAGGAAAAGCAAAGCTTGAATGAGAATTCAGGTCCCACTCTCACCACCCCGTCAACTTTCCCCAGCAGTTTCTGAGCACATTCCTACTTTGCTTTTACATTCTGAGGCACCTTCCAGCAGGTGCTGGACTTGGTGTTAACATCTTTTGCTATGACATTAATCTTTGACCTTGGGCGGTGCTGTGCGGTACGTCTTACATCTCATTTGAAAGAGCTTGGTCCTTTGATGAACCAGTTAGTCCTTTAAGCAGGTGAGGCAATTTCTGACAGGAGAATTTCTGGGAGAAATAACAAAAAAAAAATTCCCCATTCCCTCTCGGGCCAAATAAGCTGATGTGCACAAACAGTTCAATATTTTTAGCAAAAAAAAAAAAAAAAAAGTAAATAATCTGTGAATTAGCTACAGGATGCTATAGCTTCAGGCATATTTTAAAATAACAAAGGGGAAAAACAATATTATTGAGTGACTTTTTAAAAATACAAATTTAATGAGAAACTATTGTCATGCTCAGGAATGGGAATAGATTTTTTAATGGTTCTTGACTTTAAAACATTGCTTGTTCACTCTCTCTCACACACACACACACCTCCACACAAACACGCACACACTCCTATTGGATTTTAAGCTTTTTAGTCTTTGATCTTATTCTAGGACTTTTTTCCTGATGGGTATTTAAGATAATCATACTATCTTCAAGTTATCAGAAGCATACAAAAATACCTGCTGTGGCATCCCAAGGTACATTACTAAATCATTTTCAAAGTAATTTCTTTATTTTTAAAGATTCTTCAATAGAATAAATATTATTGCTTTTGAAATCCATATATACTAAATAGTCATGGAGAGAAGACATTTTGAAGCAAATTGTGCAAAACTAAATTTAACTTTGGAAACAAAATTAACAAGGATGAAATATGTATTTAAAATATGAGATGTTTCAAGCTCAATAGAAAGCACTGAAGAGAGATATTAAGATATATGTGAGATATTTCCAGCCAATAAGTTCCAAATGCTTGTCAAATAAGTTATTTAAATTATTTCTTATAAAACAATATTAGTTTATACAACAAATATATAATGACTCTATACATTTTTTCCAGTAAGAACAGGAAAACAGTAATTACCCAATGTAGACACTTGTATTTATTTGACAGAGAAAGAGTGTAACTTGTCTCAATAAGCCATATCATTCTTACATCAACCGACAGAATTAAAAATCCATTTCCCATCATCCAGGGGAAGCCACACCTGAGGAGTATCTATGACAGAAGCCACGTCCTGTATGTGCCTTTGTGTGGTGACCACAGATGAGTTCAATGGGTTTATGGTACATCCATCTACTATCTTCTCACCCCCAGTTAATAACAAAGGGGAATTTCTCACCTAGATTTTTGTTTCTCCACCTCTCATCAGCGCCTGGCCCAGTTTTATTTTTGTTTCTTTTTCTTTTCCCCAGAGACTACCTGCTTATATTTTACTGATTTCTGTTGTGAATATAGGCATTCATGTCTCATAAAGCATTTAAAATTCTTCAGTTAAATTGCAAAGAAGTCCAATAATTTAAAATCATTCATTCAGACTTCACTTTGTGGTTGGGTTATGGAGAATTAAGTTTTTCTTTGCCGTGTGATACTCCTATGAAGACTCAAGATGCTTTGTGTTGTCTTTCTAAAACTTTGTGTATGCATTGTTTTGATTGACCTATCTTTTTAAGTAATTCTAGCATGTAATTTAGAGGATGGAACTACTGTCTTCAAATTTTATTGATTAAATATTTTATTCTTATATCATTGTTATGCCCCCGGGTCCACCCACCACCCTATTACCCTTGGACTGTCACCAGGATCCTTTGTGCACATCAGTCCCCTGAATTTGCCCTCCCTTTTCCCTTCCTTGTCTGCTTCTGTTCTGTTCTCAGTTTGCTAGTTTGAATGTCTTACTTTCCTTTTGCTTGGTTTCTCTATATCCCACATATAATGAGTATATCCAGTATTTTCTTCTTAATGACAAATTTCTTGTAGCATGACTCCTTCTAGCTCCATCTTTGAAGATCCCTCCCCTATGAGAAGACAAGGTACAATTCAATGGACCACAGTTGTGATACCAGAGGTAAGAAAAACCTCCGTCAGCTCAGGCTATCAGCTACTCAATTCAAGGCACCTGCAAACAGAACAAGTGTGGTGAGCTGTGACACCATCAGCCAGAGAGGATCAGGAATGGGTCACCCAGTATAACTCAGACCAAACAGTAGACCTGGTGCCCACAAGTCAGAAGCAGAGCTGGGAGGCAACACCAGGGAGCTGACACTTGTGTCAGAGGGCTAAACATGAGGTAGATGAGGGATATTTTCAGAGTGTGGTGGAGCCTGCAGCTCATTCTAATTCCACAAAGGATTACAGGATTGCTGCAGCAGGAAGTCCTTTAGAGAACCTATTGCTTTCATATCATGATTTTGGGAAACAAGGAAAGGTTAAAATATGAACCCAAAGTTGTAGGGTCATTTGACGGTAGAGTGGGGACTAGGTCCATGGTGAATGACCGCAAACAAGTATGATGACCTCCTCACCAGGATATTTATTCTGAATTTTTTTTGTTGTTTTGTAATCCTGAGTGATTTTAATTTCCCCCTTTATAATTTACATTCTGAATTTTGTATAAAGGCAACATTTTGAGAAATTTGAAGAACAGAGAAAAATATTTAAAAAGTAACATAGTAGCAGCCATACATCTAGTCTTATAATGACAATTATTAAAATTGTGTCACATTTGTTTAGGTTGTTTTAATAATAGAAACAAAACATTGACGTTATATTTCTATTCCCACCTTCCTCTCCCTATTTGAGGAATCAATCTGGATCTTTAGTCTACTGATATTCACACTAGAGGTGCATAAGCTTCCCTTACACAACTGTTTCTCCTGGGTCTCTTCCAGTTTGCTGGCATGTCCTGAGATCTTGGTTACCCTCTAGATCTTGGTTACCCTCAACTTCCTAATCACATGAGCTATTTTCTTACACCAAATCTCTCCTTTGCAGCTCTCTCTCATCTCATGCACACACACTATAGCTATAGATGTACATACAGATGTACATATGTAAATGGAGATATATAGACAGATGTATATGCACACATACATGCATATATAGATGTGTGTGTATGTGCAGATGGATACACATGCTATTAGCTCTGTTTCATGAGTATATGTTTGTCTATTATTTTTTTTCTCTGGAGAACTGACCCATAGGAAGATGGACACGAGACTATGAAAAAGCGGTTGTTTCACTGGAATATTTTAAAAATAGTTCATTGTCTTATGAGAGCTCATTTATAATGTATGGTGCTTATATATGAATTTGAGCTACTATACAATGCAGGACCATCAGAAATTACACTCCCTTACTGTAGCTGGGCATCTATAGCACGGATTGTTACCTATTAAAAAGCTATTTCTCTCCTTTCTTCTTGAGAACTTTCTCAGTTTTCCTTCTCCAAGAACTGCAGTGAAAGTATCCCCTTCAGCTGGGCACGGTGGTGCGTGCCTGTAAGCGGCAACCTAGGAAGTCGTGACAGGGACCAGGGATAGCGGTTCGAGTCTAGGTGTGGTGGCGCATGCCTGTAATCCCAGCTACCAGAGAAGCTGAGACTGGGGATTGCTTGATTCCAGGGTACCCCAGGCAACGTGAGCTTGCAGTTTCACGGGCAAAAATAGCAAAAGAAAGGAGAAAGGAAGAAGGAAGGAAGGAAGGAAGGAAGGAAGGAAGGAAGGAAGGAAGGAAGGAAGGAAGGAAGGAAGGAGGAAGGAAGTCCCTTTCAGGACTTGCACTGCAAACAGACTGATGATCTTCCCAGCTCTGGCCTCCCATAGACATGGGGGTTGGGAGCAGGCATAATACATCACCAGGAGTCTGCCTTCTGATGCTGTCATGCCCATTGTATCACCACTGTCGCCAGGTTCTTTCATCTCCTCAGGTACTCACCTGCCATCTTTGGTCCTTAACTTCAGCAGCAGGGCAATGCCTGGAAATATCTCTTTTTACCCAAGATCAGGTATTCCTTCTCAAAAGTCAACTTTTCTCCAAGCAAAAAAGTATTTCAGGTGTCAGAAGCTTCTTGCAACTGAGTCCATCTTACTGTACCCTCCCTGGTGCTAGAAGATAATGTCTTACTGTCTAAGCACATGTCAGTCTCTTTTTCTTTACATGTATCTGAGAGCATAGGAGAAGTCACAGCACATAATAGAGTCCCACAATCCCTTGGCAGCGTAATCTCTAGGTCATAAGAATGGAAACATGGATTGATATAAAATAAATATGGATTGTACTGTGGTGAGTTGGACCACTGGGCTCTCGGGACCTTGGAGGTAAGTGCGGTGCGGTAACACACATCTGAAGAGGTATGAACCTGAACCTTGGAACCATGTACTGTGTTGTTCATCACTATTACCTCAGTGAAAAAGAATGCAATTTAAATAATAATAATAATAAAATCAACAGTGATTTTCAGTTATCCTTTCTTGAATCTATTGTCAGCAGGTGACCCAGGAAAATGCTCATTTCAAGAAAGAAAATACTGATGAAAGTCAAAGGAGCCATCTTGAGAGGAAGCTCTTTAATTAAAGGACTCGTTTCTTTAAAGTTGTAGGACAAAAATGATGCCATCATTAAGAAAGGTGATTATGTTGGAACTGTTTAATTTTGAGGATTAACTCATATAACAAAATACAAACCTTTTCTATCCAGCATCCTTTAGGTCTCAGGCAGGAAATGTTTTCTTAAGGCAAGAAAGAAAGTCTCAGAGACCATTCTAACTTAAAAGTTGTAGGTAACATCAAATAATCTTTTGTTGTTGGTTTTTGTCTTTTTTCTTTTTTACTGAGTTAACAATAGTTAACAACACTGTATATGATTTGGTGATATCCTAGCTTTGTTTTCGTGTAGTTTGAGACCATATAAAAGTCTTGTAGGAGACATTGAAAGAAACAAAAAACTCCTTGAATATTAAAAACAAACTAACTAACAAAAAACCCTTTGAATATGCATTTTTTAAAAAGTTGGTGTCTCTGATTCAGGGTATTTTGACAGGTGCCTTCAAGGTCATTGTTAGGTGAACTTCAGCATTTTTATTTCCTTTCATAATGTCAAAAATGTAACTGAATGTTAAAAATATCTACCTGCAAAGTAGATATTTTATATATACCTTAGTTTTTAACAGGACAAAAGATAACTTTAAAAACAAAATATATAAATGAATTGAAAAACTAGATATGTAATTTATTATATGCAAAACTCTATCTAATGAAATCTTTATTTTTGAAACTGAGCCATAAATACAAAATGATACACATTATAGTGAAATAAAAATGTAATCTCCATCTTTATCCTCTCCATTAATAACCAAAATAAAATTCTAAGGAATTAACAACATGAGCTAGTGATCAGTAATTATTTTTCCTCATCTTTGTATCTTTAGGTTGCCAACGAATGAATCCAAACTAATGATTCTTATTTAGATCTATAACTAGAAGTACATTTTTATTTAGAGTTCTAATAAGCTCTTGCCCACAAGTAAGTTTTAGATGTTATTTCCCTTTTCCCATCCATTTGGGAATTTGAAATTTCACATAGAATTGTAAATAGGCAGTTTGCTATATGGTTCAAACCCAAGAAAGCAGCCTGGGGAAGCTTCTAGGCTAGTAGTGAAATTTGCCTACATTCCACCATTTATGATATTGAATCAGCTTAATTATAAAAAGCCAGTTATAATTTTATTAAAAACTTTGGTATCATGAGATCATACCAAGAGGGAAATAGATTAATGAAATGTTGTACTAGATGATTCTCATCTACAATGCAGATGTACAGGTTTTGTAAGATTGAAAAAGTGGAATTTGGGGCCTGATTTCTAAGTTACTTAAAATATAAGTTGGACATATGTGACTTTTGATGTTTCCCTTGATAAGGTGAATGGGATTTTTATCTGAAATCAAATGTACATGCACAGAGGTATGGATGTGGCATACAGGAAACAACCCCTCACCCCAAAACTCATGAATAAGTCCCTTTTCTTTGATTGTGTCCCCTAGAAACTGTAACTGCTTTTGGTGAACCCTTGTGCCATTTTTAGGAATAGTTTCAGGATACTACTTTCCTATGAGTAAAATTGTACCAATTTATCATTCGTTAGCAAGGCTGTACCATTCCTTCATAACCCTTCCAACTTAATGCTATGCATTGTTGCATTGCCTCAATTACAGAAGGCTTTCATTGAAAATAAAAGGCTCATCTTGTCCATCCTGAATTCCAGGCAGCATCTAGCATATGCCCGAGCAAAGATACGGTTCCAAAATCATTTCACGAATGAACACACTGCAATAGGTGATATGAAAAACAGAAAAATGCCACAAATTGATCTTTGTTTCAGCATAGACAGACAGCATATAGAGAAAAGACCAGATCAGAATGCTGTGCTAATGTATACAGTGAACAGTCCCTGCAAAAGTTAGAACTTACTGCAAACTGTAGAAACAAAATCAAAAGTACAAAGGTTTCCTGCTAAACAATGTATCACCCTTAGAGCTGATGTGTACTTATACATTTTACCACTAATGAAGATTCTTTAAAGGCATGATCTGGATTCTAGTTTTATGTGATTGCTGAAAAAATCACCGGTAGAATGTTAGAATTCCAGCCAGCAGTCTTTTTGTTTGACTGTCTAGCCTCTTAGAAAATAATCAAGTTTGACAGCTTCAAGGGTAAGTATACTGTTTTGTTGTCTCAAGTCCCCAAAGACACTTGCTGAGGTATTTATCACAGCCCCGAGAACAAGGCTATATACCTCATATTAAATGCGAGAGTCTTATCTAAAGCATGATCCCTTGTGTGTTTAGTGAATTTGGCTCGAAAAATCACATATTTATTCAGATCCTTGTTTTAGTGTTAATCCCCTGTCTGACAGCACATAACATCTCTTGGTTAAACATTTCTCTACAAATGCCACCTCATACTAATTAAAGTGAAATATTTCAGCTACAGTTTATTTATTAATTCAACCAAGACTTCCTGTAAATAAATAAGAATCCAAGAGGGGGGAAGCATATATTTGACTTGCAAATTGCATCTGGAGAGTGTCAACTTTGCCCATGAAAATTAATGGCTTGTAACACAGCTAGTTATTTACTCTTAGCTTGCATCATGTATTATGACCCAATTATAAACAAGTAGTAACTTCAATGTAATTACAAATATAATACAGATAACAAAGACAAAACTCTGTTTGGACTAGAGAAAACATTTTCATTCAGATTGAGGATGTTAAATGCAACAAATTTATAATGTAGTGATTACTTTCATTTAGGTGAGATGTGAAGTCATCTCCACACTGTTCTTACCGACTACAGTAAAATACAGAGGCTGTCTCATTCTAATAGTTTACTCAAGTTGTGCTACAAGCATGAGCATGGAGAATTTCATTAAAAAGAGTCAATAGCAAGTACTTCCAAAGCCACAAGTATATTATATTAAGTATATTACATATATTCATAGTAATATACAAATCATTAATAAATAAAATATTTGCAATATTCCCTATATCATGTTTGTCAATTTATAACTTTAAAGTTGCTTATTTGACTCAACTCTGCTAAAGTACACAGTATATTTACTCTTACAATTGTCAGTTATCTCCTAACTTTAGATATTCTAAAAATGTGTTTAATCAGAAAGCATTTAATTTTCTTTTATTATTTCAGTGAAATAATTGTGAAATTATTTTCTAGGAAAAATGAAAGATGTCATTTTTTTTCTACCACTTCCATTATTATTTAATCTACAGAAACCAAACCCTCTATATTTGAACATATAAAGGTGATATTCTCATTTCCCCATTTTTATTGTTCCTTGTTTATTTTCCACCACTATCTCTTATATTCCCTTTGATACTTTTTCCCACAACCCCTCCTTTAGCCTCAGAAACTTCACCTCCTTTGTTAAAGACTATTAGTTTTTATAGGCATTTACTTGTTTCCTTATTTATTTGCAGGAAGTCTTGGTTGAATTAATAAATAAACTGTAGCTGAAATATTTCACTTTAATTACAGCATTCACTATGTGAATGACTAGTATTTGTCTTGGTCATTCTTACTTGCTTTGCTAAACATAATTCAGTTATATTCCTTCCAGTTTCTATAAAAGACTATATTTCCTCTTTCCTTAAGGTTGAATAGGGTCTAAGGTGTATATATAGTATATGAGACACCATGATTCATATGTTGCTATAGTAGCTACATTATTTCTAACTTACATCTGGAAACTGTGATTAATTGATTTTTTTTAATTTTTGTATTTCTTTCTCATTCCATATATTTCCATAATTGAGAATTCTTCATTTCTAATAGATTTCCAAGTAATAGGTTTCAGAGAAGTTTTGTAATTGGAGTAAGAGAGTAGGTATGATTTGAAGTCAGAATTATTTTCAAGGTCAGTGATTTAAATAAAGTCGAATAAATAAATAAATAAAGTTCAAAAAATTTCTTACCTGATTGTTCTCTTAACAAAACAGATCAAATATTTTTGGAAAGAAATTAATTTCCTTGACAAAAATTAAAAAATCTCTGTGGACAGAGACAATGAATTAATACAGAGGGGAAACAGCTTTCTTTCAAATTTCCCTTTCAGATGAAATTCTAAGCATGTATAGTCAATGTGGCAATATTCACACACCAGGCACAGAAATTCTCATAAATCAAAATAATATACATAAATCACATAGTATATATGACCAAGTATCCTTAACTATAATCAAGGTAATGTATTCCTTGGTAATGTATTCCAAGGTAATGTATTCCAGGTAATGTATTCCATCGTATTCAAGTGTTTTCTTGTTACCCCAACTCTACCCATAACTAGAGATCAACTTTCTGTAATCATAAATCAGTTCACATTTTCCACAGTTATTTTTATCAATGCAGATAGATAGGAAGTTCCCTTTGTCTAACTTATTTCCATTGATGTTAAATTGATGTTAAACACTCAACGTTATTGTTTTTGAGAATCATTTGTTTATATATGTTGTAATCATTCTTATTGCTAAATAGTATTTAATTGTATACATATTTCTATAGATATATCTATAGATATACCAAAGTTATTTATTCATTGACACAGACAGTAAATAATAAAAGGCATATTATCTTTCAATTTTTGCTGCAAGATGTATTTTTAACTTTTCTTATAATTGAGAGAATTTCTTGGAAAACTGAAGAAACTTCCATTTCTCTGAGTACTTACATGTATAAAAATGGGATGTACTGCTGTGTTTTATTCCAACTTACAGCCCTTTCAATTCAGGTAATACAGTCATTTTCATAAAATGATAAATACTAGACAACAAAGGTTATAAATTATTTAAAGTTTAACACGATAAACTTTGTGAACTGTTTTTGACTTCCATCCCTTTGGGAATATAACTTCACACGTTCAAAAATATTTAGCACGTTGAAAGTAATATATGGTTTTTAAAAAGCTTCGGTTTGCATAAAATGTTTTTCTTAATTGCTACGATATTGGTGGCATGGCTCACTTCCAGCTGTTTGAATATGAATTCATTTCATAAAAAGCAAGCATCAGTCTACCTGTGGTGAGTCATTTGATGCTATTTCCATTTCTCCTAATTGAACCAACATCTGCTTAAGTAAATGACAACGTGCTTGAGAGCCACATTTTCTGTTATAATTGCAGCACTTTTTAATGAGGTTAACAAATTCCAGTATCAAATTCTACATAAAATTGCAAAAGTTTACATTGCCTTAAGACCTATATATATATATATATTTTTATACTAGGTCTTGCTATATTTGCCCGTGGAACCGCAGGCTCTCGTTGCCCGGGGTACCACAGACTCAAGCAATCCCCAACCTCAGCTTCCCAGGTAGCTGGGATTACAGGTGTGCACCACCACACCCAGCTATTTTTTTTAGAACTAGGTCTCGCTACGGGCCCCAGGCAGGACTCCATCCGCGATCCCTAGCCCCAGCCGCTTCATAGGCTGAAGCTTACAAGCACGAGCCACCGTGCCCAGCCTTTATTTTTTATTTCTAAAAAAAAAAAAATAGTTAAAGGAAAATGTATAATTCTTTATGGAAAAACTCAATACACAATCCTATAAGAAAAACTGCCTATAAGGTAATTGATCTCATACAAGTTTTAAAAATGGTATCGATTAACAAGTTTCTTTGTTAAACTAATTAGAGTTACATGTAGAACAATATATTTCCATACAAAAAAAAAAAAAAAGAAAAAAGAAAAACCTAGGTTCTCTACAGGATGTCATGTCTGGGAAATCTGTGGTGTTTTATGTGCTGTGTAATTTTGATACTAAAATTCTTATACTCAAACCCATTCTGATGACCTTTTTCACTTTCTCATCTCACACCTCCTCTCCTGTCATCTTTGACATGCAAAGCAAACTACCTTGTTCTGTAATACAAACACACCACGCCTCTCCCAACCTTGACAGATAGGTGGGCATTGTCTTAAATGACTGACTCTTTCATGCAGTTCAGCATGTCTCTGAAGACTTCCCTTCACCTTCAGCTGATTCTACTGAGGCTTTATAACACTTTGTAATGGCGACATATGTCTTTGATTTCTAATTCTTAGTTGATTTCTAATTCTTTTTTTTTTAATTGTAGTTTTATTTTGTTCTTTGGGTTACAACCACTCTGTTATATATTTTTCCCCCTCCCTCCTCCCTCCGGTGCTCCCTCCATTCTCTCACACCCCACTCTTTGTTATTTATTAGCTGTGCTGAGTCCATTAGTCTCTTTCCCATGTTAGTGTCTTTTCTCTGGGTGAGGGACTGCGTTGTTGGGTCCCGGTGCCCCTTGATGTTAGATTTTCAGTCTTAAGATTGTGTTTGATGGCCAGGTTATGTTCGTTTGTGATCTGTCCATGTTTTCTTGCTGCAGGCCTTCCTCTCCAATCCAATCCCCTTGCCTTTGCTTTGCTGCTTTTCCTTATGGGTCTGGTGTCGGGCTTCGGGGGTCTTGTCTCCTGCCGGTGTTGGTCAAGAAGTTTCTTTGAGTTCAAGCTTTGAGGCTAGGTCTTGCTATATTTGCCCATGGAACCGCAGGCTCTCGTTGCCCAGGGTACCACAGACCACAGGCTCTCGTTGCCCGGGGTACCACAGACTCAAGCAATCCCCAGCCTCAGTTTCCCAGGTAGCTGGGATGACAGGCGCGCGCCACCACACCCAGCTATTTTTTTTTTGGAACTAGGTCTCGCTATGGGCCCCAGGTGGGACTTGAACCGTGATCCCTAGCCCCGGCCGCTTCATAGGCTGAAGCTTACAAGCACAAGCCACCGTGCCCAGCCCTAATTCTAATAGAATGCAAGCACCACAATGACTAAACTTTCCTCTCATTTTAGTGTGTTGCAGTTGCTTGAATAATATCTGATATGTTTATTGTATGTGCTCAGCATTGCCAATTCTTGCAAGAACTCATGGAAAGTTTTAGGAAAATTGTCTGAAAATTAAGGAAACTATGAAGTTTGTTGTACAAATGCCATACTCCTCTTTGTTGGGCCATATTTTTTATGACTGAATTGATCTTACTCATCATTCAATTTTAATTCAAAAGAAGTCTTGCCTAGCCACAATGGGGGTAAGATTGCAAAAAGGTTGTGTTGAGTGTACCTAGAGTTAGTCTTTTGTCACCTTGGTATGGGACTTAGAGGTCAGTCAAGACCTTGTAAACTTTGGAAGATGTGTCACTATTACCAAAGAATGCAGACTGTTTAGGATAGAGAGCTGTGAGGAACCTGGAGGCAGAGGAGATAATCTGTCTTGACTAAGATCTCTGTTTTTCCCTACTAAAAGAAGAGCTAGTCACTCCCTAAGTGTCTACCTTTTTTCCAGTTGAATGAGCAATCATCACTGGTCCCCTACCCCTATTATGACCTACAGAATGTACATTTATGGGTCTCATCTAGGAGAGCTTTATTAGTAAGCATGTCTCTCTGAATAACAATCTCATCTTAACACAAAGACATCACACCCCTCATTTGGTCTGTATTATGAAGTCTCCCTGTCTCTGCCCTTCACATCCCAGATCCTTCAAATCAGGATAAATATCTCCAGTCCACTCCACAATTCTTTGGAACTGATAGCCATGTAAATATTCCACATATATATCCTTAAATCTGGTAATCTGTTTGATGTTAATTTGTTCCTATACCCAGACTTAGAATAGAGGTAGTGGGGATGTTCCCCAGTGTCCTCTCACTAGTTTATATATATTGTTTCTTCATGGCACATCATTTATCTCCTGAATAGCATTATATTATGGAGCTATAGTATAGCTTGTTTACTGTCATTTACTTTCCTGCTTTCCCCACTGTAAAACACAGTTCATGGGAATAATAAAGGTCCTGTTTGTCCTGTGCAAATCACATACACTTGTGCATAACATAACAGCCCTCATGGAGTTCAAAAACATTAACTGAGAGTGAATGATGGATTTAAGATATATTCCTCAGGTTATAGCTATAGGTTATATGTAATAAATTTGGTGACAATGTTAGTATGTGTTAAAGGAAAATAAAAGATGGTTTCCATTCTCTGCCTTTTGTAATTGGTTGAAGGATGGTACTAATTACTAAGAAAAATGGATGGTGGGAAAGGAAGGGCTAGGCACAGGTAGACGGTTCTGTGAAGAAAATGAGGATATACCTTTTTAAGTTTATAAGGGATAACCTAAGTAGTTATATAGTCAGATATCAAAGTAAGAAGTTCAGTAGAAAGGCCTGGGCTAAGGTTATGCATATTACAAACACATAAGATGTCATTAAAGTTAAAAGAACATATAAGATCATCTAAAGAAAGACCTTAAATAGAAAGTAGCAGAAACACCAGGATTTGCCCTGTAGCTTGACTTGTAATGTTGAAAAATATAGGAGTTTGGAGAAGCCTGAATTACTTGTGATTCAGAAGAAAAGATTAGAGTAGAGGTTTGTTGGGGTCTTATTGGTCCCCACATTCTGAAGGGGTGGGATTATACACCTTCCTAACACATACAGTTTTGTAAAGCAGTGTTATGCCAATTTAAATAGAAAGAAAGAAATTATGGGTGAAGTAGGAAATAGAGCAAGGAAGGTGTAAACGAAAAGAATTCCTAAATGTAGCACTTTTAATTTAAAAATATGTAATGTCAAAAGACTGCTTCTGATATATAACATTCATCTGACACAGGAAATCATGATATTCAATCACAATTAAGTGCAGTTAAGACTATTTACAACCTAACCTGAGTCAATTTTCCCTACATTAAATATGAACAATAAAGAAATGTCCTAAGACTATAATGAGTCAATACTGCAGCCTAATGCAAACTCCTCCAACCAGTCCAAGATCAGTCATTATGAACTCCATTTTGTAAGCTGAATTCTCCACCACCATTAGTTTCACCATCCACTTCAATTAGATGTTATCCAGCGAAATCCAAGTTTCCTATCACATATTTTAGGAGGGAAATAGTCTCCAAGTACTCAACCCAAAGAGAAATTCTAGCTATATTTTCTTATTCAGTTTATTCTCTCATCAATATTTACATGTTATCCACCTTTATGTATTGCTTTTAATGAACCAACAATCAATAACGGTAACTATTCTGTAAACATTTTCCAATGTCACCAACATCCCCAATCCGAGCAGAATATAGAAATACAGAAATATAATCAGTATAGGAAAAAAAGAATAACTAATTATAGTGGTATTCATACATAGAAATTTACCTAAGACTAGAATAGGAAAAAAAGATTATTTTATAATCTTTATGGTATTTGAAAGGGCATCTGGACCCAGAGTTACAGTTAATTTTTATGAATTTTCTTTGTTGCATAATTAATGTCATCTCCTTGAAGAGTAGACTTTATGTCTAAGCTGCTCTGAAAACCTACAGGTCTTCTATAGAAACAGATCTGGGGAGTGACTAAAAGAGATGAAGAAATAGATTAAAGTAAGAGCCAAGTTTCAGATGACCTAATTACTCTAATTATGACTATCTAATTATGACTAAATTGCTCAGATTCAATGATCCCTAGACCTGGAACAGGACTCCCTCAAGTTTTCCTAAGCAAATAAAATTCAGAACCCATTTTATGTGCACCAGGAGAGCAAAGATGAATGAATAATAAAAACGTTCAAGTTATATAATGAAGTCACCTAGCAATAAAGGAACAACATTTAAGTCAAGCTGGAAAAGAGATTTTTTTCTATATCTCAGATGACATTTTTTCTGTATATTTTCCACCTACAGCCTTCATTTTTATGTACTTCTTACTTTTAAAACTTCTATCTCTAATTTTTATTGCTCCACCTCTCTTTTTATAAACTACCTCCATATTAAAACAATAAAACAGCCCTTTTATATGATCCTCAGAACAAAAGTACTTTAGTAAGATGCATGAAGATATTTCTCAGTAAATTAATTGGAAATATGCAGACCTCAGAGAAGAAGATAAATTAATTAAAATTTCCTAAAGTTTTCACCAGGATAAAATTTAAGTTTATACCAAAATATTTTGTAAAATGTAGATGAAACAAAAGAGTTGTCAGGCAAAGAATATATGCATCAGGAATCTAGGTTGTTAGTTCTTGTTAGGGAAGAGTGGGTTGATTTCAGCATATCACTTTAATAACCAAGATTTAATTTCCCATTACTCTAAAACAAAGTAGAAATATCCTGAATAAACTAGTCCATTTTCATCTGAATGGTAGCAAAGTATTTGGAAGCTAAAATCACAGTCTTTAGACTTAAGGGAACTGTCAGTGGAAATGAACTCAAGAATCTGTCCCCTTGAGGAAAGAGGTCAACTCTCCAAATCTTATTTTTTCTTAATTTATAATCACTGATGTAAGAGATGTTATGATTACTAAACGAAGTTTCAGTTATCATCTGACTCAATACATAGACATGCTTAGAGAAATAAAATTCCTCTTATTTTGTGTGTCAATGGTCTTTGTTCCAGAGGAAATTTCTTTCAAAGCAATAGAAGCAAATAGGGAATTTAGGAGTATGTGGACCAACATTAGAATGTAACCTTCTTTGGAAACATATCATCCTTCTGTAGAAAATTAAGTTAAAATGGGTAATAAGGGTGGGTGTATGATGATACTAGTATGATGGGTGTTCCTAAAAAGGGGGGAAATTTGAATACAATGATATATAAAAAGAAAACGTTTGAAGAAGCCTTGGGAGATGACCTACATAGAGCAGATCATCCCCTTAAGGTAATGCACAATCGTGACAAATCAATAAAAGGAATGATAAATAAACAAAAATAAATAAATAAATAAAATAATAACCAATTTAGAAAAATGGTGAAGGTTTTTGTAAGGTACAGAAAGAGGTGTTAGTTTTTAAACAAACTGCATTAGAATGAATTGTCACTGTGTTGTCTCATTATTGCAAAGTTCTTTAGTACATATTCCCTATAAAAGAGGTATTTTCTTAATATAATTTTCAAAATCGGAACACTAACATATTACCTGATGCGCAGAATCATATAGGTTGTGTCATTTTCCTCAAAAAGTATGTTATAATACAAGTATCTTATTATACAAGTATCTTATTACACAAGCATATCTTAATACAAGTATCTATGATTAACTTATAGCTCTCCTCTCTTCCCCATGTCCTTTCTTGAAAAAAAATTAATTTCATGATAATGACATTATTGAAAATTGCTGGCCAATTTATTTTGTAAATTGTTCCTTCTCATGACTTCTGATACTTTTTTGGGGTGGCTATTTTGGGGAGTATTATCATAGAATAAAATATTTTACTCAAGGTAAAAAAAAAAAAGAAAGAAAGAAGCCTACACTGCTGATACCTTGATTTTGAACTTCTAAGGTTCACAGCTGTAAGAGAATAAATTCCTGCTGCTTAGTTATCTTCTCTGTGATATTCCATTATCATAGCCCTTGAAAACAAATAGTCTCAATCCCAGATCTGTGAACTAAGATTTTCAAGGCAGAGACCCCAAAATTTGTCTTTGAAACATCATTGCCAGATATGGCTGATATGAACCAGGTGTTAAATAATCAAAAACTGTCCCTAATTTTTGTATCTGACAGGTGGGTGGAGAATAAGACTAAAAATAACTACAATAAAGGTAAAGTAGAGGTAAATATGGGAAAGAAACGGGAAACCATTAACAAAGAGTATACAGAAGATAGAGGTCAAGAACATCAAATCATTATTTTTATTTAGTTTTTTAATAATTGCATATTTTTTTTTTTACTTGTGGTAACATTGGTTTACGACATTGTATATGATTTATAGGTATAGGTTTACATTACACCCACGATTATTAAGACATCCAATATCTTTCCCTAAAGTCTACTGGGACCCTTTCTCTCTTTACTCCCAACATCTTCCTCTAGTATTTTCAATTCTACAGTCAGATATTAAGGATTTATTTTGGTTTCATCTGATCTGTTCCTTGGTTTCTGTATCATCATACACTATTTTCTTCCGGACTTCTTTAACTTGACATAATCCTCTCCAGTTCCAACCATGTAACCACAAATGATAATATTTCATCATTTTTATAGCTAAGTAATATTCCATTGTGTGTCTAATATGCATCTTCTTTAGCTATTAATTTATCAGTGGACATTTAGATTGTTTCCTTAGCATGGTTGTTGTAAGTATCATTTATGTATTCTTCAGAGACCATATGACCAGACTAGATCTTGCTGGAATATATAGAAAATGTATTTATAATATTCTGAGAAATATTTATGCTGTTTGACATAGGGGCTAGCTACTCTACATTCCCACCAAAGGCGGACAAAGATTCTTCTTTCTTTATACCACCAACATTTGATGTTCTGGTCTTTTTGCTATTGGCCGTTCTCACTGATGTGAACTCACATATCATATGGAATTGATTTGCATCTCCATGATGATAATTTAGGATGAGTATTTATTTGCTGATTAGTAATCTGTATGCCTACGTTTTCTTTTCTTTTTTTTTTTTATTTTTAGAAAGAAAATATTAGAAAAGGTAAACTGGTCTTCAGCATTAGGAAAGAACAACAATAGCTCCAAGTTACTGACTATAATGCATCTTTTAGATTTATTTCTTTTGTGATTTCCTGCTGAAACCCCCTATTGAACACATTTGGCTAACATAGAACACCGACGCATTTAAGATGCATTAACTCGTCAGCTATCATATATTTATGGTGCTTAAATGCGAGATTCATGTTGAGAAGAGGGAAAGAGGGCAAGTAAATTAGTAGATGATGAAATGGTTTCAAACAAACACTGGCAATTCTTCATTTGTATCCTGAGTATTTAGACATTAGTTTGAGGGTCGATTCAGCGATTTTCTTTTGTAAGGAGACTCATGCTGTTTTGGAGAAACTAAAAGTAACACATCATTCTGATATTCTAAAGTTATGATGGTTTTCTCCAGAGGAAAATAAAAAGAGGTAGTTGGAAGAGGGAAAATAAGCCAATTTCAATTGAATTTAAATTTAAAATCCTCCATAAACCTTGAAAGATAACTTTTTAGAAACAATAATTAATGTCTTATTTAAAAATAATTAAAGCAAGTTAATCTCATCAATACAATCCTGATTTGCTCTTGTTAGTATGCAGTTGCTTATTTAAATATGTCATGTTGATAGGTATTCCAGACATGGCATTTTAGGGTTCCAAGTGTTTATAAAACTGTACACACATGAAGGTATTTTAAAATATGCTCATGTCTTCTGAGATAACAAGTGGTACCAGCAGCATCAGAACTAATTATGTCTGGGATTAGAATACACATTTTATACTAGTAAGCACTTGAGGTATTTAGATGAGAAGAGAGCATAAGGTAAGGAAAAATGTTGCATTCACTGATGGTGTTTATAAAAGTTTCACTGTTTTTTCCCCTCTAGGTTCTCATATTTCCTCACCCAGAAGCATCATCCAACATGCTGTGCTATTCCAATGTCTGGAGCTGGCACAGTGAAGCACATAGTGATGAGGAAGGAGACTCAAAGTTCTTTTCGTTACATCATTAATTTCTCTATGTTCACATGTCAACTACAAGACCCAGAGTGATTCATTGATGAGAATGATCCCTTTATCAACCGAAACAACAACTGTGTGGGAAGAACACTTTAAGAGGAAGGAATAAAGAAACGAATCTCATGAGAACAGACTGCTACGAGATGCCGAAAGCATACAAAAAAAAGACATTGAATTTAAAAATTTAATGCTTCTCTTGAGGTGTTTTGCAACTATTCACAGGAGAACAGTTTTATTGATGAAACACTTATTAGGCATGTTCTTCCTAAACTGATTTGTATATTCTACACTGGTTTTGGACACTTTAATATATGATGAAACATTTGGAAGGAGTTTAACTTGAAGTTGCCATAAATACTAGAAGCAAGACAAATAAATTTAAGTAATAATAATGTTTATATCCCACTTTCATACATTAAAAGCATCATAATTTTTCCAAACTTTCTCTCCTTTTTCCTTTCAATTTACATTTTTAAGCTATGCCATTGACTCCTTTCACATATTTTAAAGAGGGTCACATTCGATGTCAATGATTATATTATTAAATGCTCTGAAAATAAATAACTAATTAGCAATTGATTTTCAGAGATAGCCTATAGGGAGGAAGCAACCTTTTCTTAAAGCTGCTTGAAATTGTACTTGTTGCTAACAGACAATGGTGTTTAAAGATTGTATCTCTCTGATTCATGCTCCTAATAGTGGTTGAGATCATTGCTCATTCTAATGTATCACAGACATTGTGATAGTTTTCAGTGACCTATACAGTGTACATTGTGCCCATGAAAACAGAGGTGCCAGGAGCATTTCTTGTGGGTTGATGCTGGAATATCTACCCAACTGCTTCAGTTCACTTTATGACTACTTTTCTGTTAGGATGACTGCCAAATAAGCATTTAACATGGCTGACCAAATCAAAACAAAAGCAAAACGCCACAATTTTGTTGCTTCATTTGGTATCATCCTAAGGAAACAACAACGTATGCTTACATTAAAATGGCACTGAAAAAGTACTCAAGATGGTGGCAAGGGACAGTGCCCAAGGTGAGGGACCATTCATTGTCAGTGGATTCACGCACACACGTGCGCATACACACACACACACACACACACACACACACACAGTTGGAAAACCACTCAGGGGTTATTTAACAAAGAAGAGATTGGGAAAAAGGAAAGAACTTCTAAGGGGACAAATGGCCAAGTGTCTTGTCCAGATGGTGAGTGCCCCCAGTGTCGAGAACTTCCAAAGGCCACTCATTGCGGGTGAGGTGATGCGACAGAGGCCTCTGCAACAGTCTGAAGACTGAGCAAGTGATAGACTCTGTTGCAATGGACTCAACAGCACAGGAGGTAGTGCCGGGGAAACAGATTATAGACCGTTTCTTGGAAGCTCTTGGAATATATCAATGGTGAGCAATCCTGCAAGACACTGGGACAAGGCCAATGGTGGTCTTGGCAGGCAATGGCCCGGGTCAACTGGACACAGTTCCCTGCTAAGGGATGTGGAGGTCAGGAGATCGAGACATACTCAGAGGTCTGCTGAATCCCATGGAAGTTGCCAGTTCAATACTTCACTCTCTTTGGAGGCAAAGGTGTTCTGTGAAGGCCACATCTCTTCAAAGGTCAGAAGCTGAGCAACCAAGCTGGTTTCTGATCTTCCTTGCATCCTCTTCAGCACCCCCAAAGTCTGACCAGGCAGTTTTCAGTCCTCAATGTCCAACTGAACTATTCAGCAACAATCAGCTCGCTTTTCATTTTCAATCCAAATAATTAACTCAAGGTTGAGTGAGAGCCAGAGGTCTCACTTAGACTCCCAGAGCCAGCTATGAAAAACAAAAGCCCAGCTTCCATTTAGGCTGGCTTGCTATCAAGTTAGAGAAGGTGTGTGGACTGTGGGTTCCAGGGAGCTTTGGCTAGAGCTAGCCTCGCTGGGGTCAGGTGCTGGGAAATTCTGCAGGCAGGGGTGGCTCAGTCCTTACAAAGCTCCCTTGATGCCCTAAGTCTTGCCCTGCCTTGCCCTGCAGTGAAGTAGTTGCAACATGATCTCATTTTAAAAGGTATAAAAGATGAATTAGGATATTTATCTTTGTGAACCACTAGAAACAGGAAACTGCATGAGAAAATAAATGAAACCTTTACTCCTATGGTATATATTCTATAGATCTTTTTTTAAAGGACTATTGCTGTAAAGAACATGTTGCTGTCAGCAATCTGTTTCTCCAGCTGTTCACCTCGAGAGTAATAGCTCCAGGCACAGAAAGTTGGGAAATACTTTCTTCCTCAACCACTGCAACTGAGAAACTAGGAATATAGACATAGAGACTTTATCCCAATCATCTTATATTTTATTAAAACAAACATAATTTTAGCTAGAGTTTATATTTTTTTTAATTCTATGTATTTTCCAGCCTGTGCAGAAGCTAAAATTAACTGTGTAAAATGAATAGTGACTCTGACATATAATTTTAGGGTTTATGATATATTTTCAAGTATATTAACAATGTCTTATTTCTTTCAGAGTGGCCAGTTGTGCTTAAAGAAGCAATTCTACAAAATTTTATTTAAGTTTCAAAAATGTATGTGCTTTTAACTGAAAAAAAGCTAATAAAAAACTAGTAATTGCTTATCAAGTTCTCATTACCATTTCAAATGGTAAAAATATCCCTCTTAGAGAAAAAATTATAAAAGGTAATTCAGTATATAATATATACAGTGATCAAATTTCATAGGGAAAATGGAGCAAGTAATTTATTGTTGAAATTTCATAAGGTATTGAGAGGTTCAAATGTTTTATTATTTTTACATTATTGAAAGATTTGAGAAGGTTCCAGTAATGATGGTGAGATGGTCATATATGACTTTTTCAATTTACAAAAAAATAAGAAATTTGAGCTTAGAATTAGTAACTTAAATTTATAAAATCAATAAAAGGTAAAACTGAATGAACACTAATTAAACTGATGCCAAAATTCATGTTTTCTAGAAAAATACATTTTGGGATTGACTCATCCAACTATAGGTTATCAGTGTACATGTATTCTGTATCTAAGACTCTCATCTTTATTCTAAGTGACTCCACCCCACTTTACTCATGGTCAAGGTCTAGGATCAAATAAATACCTGCTGTTCATCCCATTATTTTTTTAAATTTGCAACCATATAAATTCTCTATATAAATGTTATTGAATTTTGATCTTTTTCTCCTACAAATCTACCTGATCTTAGTTTAGTCATCAATCCTGCCTCAGATGAATCCAAATTGGATGGGAAAACTCCCCCCTTCCCCCACCTCCCCCTTCCTGCACCCTGACAAAGGCTTCTGTTAGTTTTTGTTTTCTTGTAATTTTGGATGATATTTAAGAATGCAGTGAATATAAAATGACAAGGTATTCAGCAAAAAAAAAAAAAAAACTTAAACATATAAAATGTCAAAAAAATAAAACCATATAATATAGATCACTAATTTTAGAATAGCATAGGTTGAATCTAAGTCCAGGATCTAAACAGAACAATTCTAAATTTGGAGTAATCACACTAAAGAACATTCTCAAACTCTAGTTGAAGGGAATCATAACCAATAATATTTTTTTAATGACTGTGCGATTATCAGTTCTTGAATATCTTTTGAATATTTACTCCTGCAATACCAGGGAGAATTAGACTTTACCTTGACTCTAATTAGACTTTACCTTCAATGAGCCAATAATGGTTATCTTACAGTCATAACTTTAATCTTACCTTCAGTAAGATATGGTTCAAAATAATTGTTATTTTTTCACATTTTAAAGATTCCAAACCTAAAAATAAATCTTAAAACTGAGTAAGTTTAATAAGGAAAACAATATTTCTGCTCAAAGTGTTTCTAAATTATTATAATTTGAATTTGATGAAAATATAATGACTTCTAGATTAGCTTTCATTCATTGATCCATTGACTTATTTTTTAATAGATTATCAACCATAGCTCTGGGCTACTAGGAGTTTTATTAATTTAAAATTCTTCTTTATCTCATTATGTGTCCTTTGGGTTCAGGTTCTAGAAGAGCTGCTCTCTATAATAACTATCATTTGGCCCAGGTCAGGAAGAAAATTATATTCCTAATCACAGACCTCTAAATGTTAAATTCCAGTTAACTGCTCTGCAAATGGCAGTTTAATGCTGGTGAATTAAAGGCGCACTAATTAAAGGTTTTTGAAGGATGTCAGAGATGCAAATGTTGATCTTATTAACTCGCTGACTTCTCTATTCAATAAACAGATGGAAATCTTAAAAGTTTTCATCTAACTCTAAATCTTAAAATAATTCTGATATTCTTAGGAGGAAATTCAGCAGCCAAAATGCAATTTAACATTTTGTCTTAATGCAGGTCTTATTATTACTAGATATACAATAATATCACCTATTGTATAATGTAGAAAGAATAATCGGTTAAGATTAAAATTTTAGTTAAATATATGTAATAGCCAATGTATCTGTATAATTTGAGGTTTATATCTTGGGAAAAAACTTGTAAGTTCTTGACATAAAATGGAAATTTATATAACTGACTTAAGTATACAGTTCAGATAATCTGTTTAAATTGATTTTATGCATCTTCACCATCTTCATGAAAAATGATTAAATAAAATGGTCTACAGTGATAATAAAAATATCAATTTTCTGGTCTTTAAGACCTTTTGTTTATTGATAAAAATATTAGCAGTCTAAGAATGAAGTCAATGCCTTTTTATCAATAAATGTTTTTAAAACTTCAAACATCCAACATACATTCATTATAGCTTCAGATCGTGTATATTTAGTAAGTTTGGTGAACTCCTTGGAGAAAGAAAGTTAATACTAAGGAACTGATAACAAAACTAAAGCTCACAGCAAGGGAAGGGGAGAGATGGAGGCAAAGATCAGGGGAAGGATGAGTACAGGGTATCAAGATGACAGTTCACAGGTGATATGGTGGTGGGAAAACTTCAGGGTATACAACAATGTAAGAAAAACTATATAATCAATTAAAAAAAAAAGAAAATCAGCTAAAGGAAGATAATTTGAAAAGGACAGTTTCCCAACTCATAGCAAAGTTAATCAGTCTCACACTGCTATTCCTTCACCTCTGAAACTTTACTGCTGATAACATATTCCTGTGTAATCTATATTTAAAAGAAATGACTATAAATCAGAGATAATAACTGAGCCAACTGAATGGCATCATAGAAATGTTGTTGACTTGCGTGTTTATTCCAAGGGAGCATGAGGAACATGAATTTCAGTTTATATGTTCCCTTGAGTTCCGTGAAGATGAATCTATTTGCATACGTTTGCATGATAAATGTGTATTAATGCTGCAAAGGCCTGTGTGCCATAAGAGTGTTAAGATGCTCACGTTACTTTTTTTCTTTTTTCTCTCAATCATTTTATGTTTCTTCCTCTTTTGACTCAACTTTATGTATCTTCACTGAGGTCACCCTGTGAGGTTTAAATGTGAGCGGGGAGATTGGGGGATTGTTTATGTTTTGAAGTGAATAACATAGTGAAGTAAAAATGTCACAATGTAGAGGAAACATATTTTTTACTCTGAGAGTTAAATTGCTAGCACTGTAATCCTGCAAATCTATGATAATAATTATAATAAATGTGGTAATAAAAAGTACCAGCGTAGAACAATGGTCAATTGCTCCAATGTGCCTAAGCTTAGTACTTCAAATTTATGTCCTTTAAAAAGCATGTCACCTTTGCCGGGCATGGTGGCTCGTGCCTGTAAGCTTTAGCCTATGAAGCAGCTGGGGCTAGGGATCATGGTTCGAGTCCTGCCTGGGTCCTGTAGCAAGACCTAGTTCCAAAAAAATATCTGGGCATGGTGGCGCGCGCCTGTAATCCCAGCTACCTGGGAAGCTGAGACTGAGGATTGCTTGAGTCTGTGGTACCCCGGGCAACAAGAACCTGTGGTTCCACAGGCAAAAATAGCCAGACCTTGTCTCAATAAATAAATAAATAGATAGATAGATAGATAGATAGATAGATAGATAGATAGATAGATAGATAGATAGATAGATAGATGATAGATAGATAGATAAATACATACATACATGCATACATACATACACACATACATACAAAACATGTCATCTTTAACATGTGGGAATAAAACATTACCTTTGCTAAAAATTTGGTTAGGATTAATAGCTTTGGGGTACATGCTTATCATATTGCTTGACATAGAGTTCACTTTTTAAAGTACCTATGAATGGCATAACCTTAATTTTTATATCAAGTGCTTTATTTTAACCAAAATTTTAAAATAAAACCAAAATGTTTTGTCTGTAGTAGAAATATTCTTTATCTATAGTACAACCAAAAAAGTATTTTGTAATCATCTTTAGATTTCAAACATTGAAGGAAAATAGATCAATAGCAAGTCCAAGAGATAAATTATAAATTGATGAAAATCTAAGTGTGATGAATAAAAGTTTTCAGGATATGATTTTTCCCACAGACACGATGTGTGATTTGTTTTTGTTCCACATAAAAGCAGTTTTCATTAATAATGAAGTACTCAGCAATAAGACTCATGGTCACTCAGGTTCTCCCTGGCATTTTGATTTTAACTAGTGAGTGAGTTTTCCACTGACACTAACCAACTTCGTGACACTTCAGTGTCAGATCCCACGCATCTAGAAAATTATTCAAGGTGTTAAAATTAATTAAAACAATCGATTGTTTCACTGAAGAGAAAAAAATATTGCAATTTTATTCCTCACATTCAATGTTTGTGTTTGTTTTTAGTAAACACACTTAGCTCCAAGCAGCTTTCATTTTAATTAAAAGCCAATAGAGCAACAAATAGGAAAAAAACTGATTAAAAAGAAAAATCTTCATTTTTAGCTTTATTTTTATAATGAATAAGAAAAGATGAAAATCAGATTATTTTGATAATTTCCGAACTGTGGGTTTCAACCCACCAGTAGGACTGAGTAAATCTAATGAGTCTCAATTACAACATTTCCCACAAAATAATATGAAGCGAAACAATGGAATATATCACGGAGTGTCATAATGTTATTTCAGGAGGCGCTTTTGCTGGAAAGTTCTCCATCAATAATCTGGGGAATGTCAGCATGCTGAGATAGTACTGCCACTCTGGCCATGAGATGTGACTCTATAGAGTCTGTGTAGTTCCGGCATGCTATAGGTCTGGATAGATTGGTGCTTTTCTGTCATTCTAGGCACTGGCATGGATAGACAGACAGACCTGTGGCACTTCTTTGGAAGCTATTTTAAAAACAGCTGTGGATGTTGTCATAGTAACTAAGTGCTGCTGCTAAATTCACTGTATCAAAATAAAGAACAGAAATGTGTCCTCACTCATTTCTGGAAAACTGAATTTTAATTGAATCTTTTAGATTGCACAAGTGTAGATGCTACCAGAAAGAATTCAAACAGCATTTTAAGCTTTATTAAATCGGGAAGTTTACTGTATTGAGAAGTTTCTAGAATTTTGTTTCTCCTGGTTCATCTCCATTTACATCTTTCATATGTTCCAATTTCTACCAATGTCAGATTTTATGATTACATCTTGATTATTTTTATACTGGCATACTTGTTTTGCATTCTTAATCACTACAGATTCTCATATTTATCTTTTAGAAATTGGTAAAATTTTACATTTCTCCACATTTTTCTTTGACACTTCTTTTTTACCTGATTCAATTAATTGTATATCCTTAACAATGAAAATAATTTAGAAATAGTACAATTAAATATATTTTGGTTCAGGATTCCAGTTTTTTTTTTTGTTTTTTTCTTTTTTGTTTTTAGTGTACTGTCAGAATGTATAGTTCTAGGTCATGTTTCTCAGCTATGGGAAAAAGAACAGTCTCATTGCTAATGTCTATGCAATTTAAAACAGAAGTCACTTTACCATCTAAAAAACTCAACCTTTCACAAAGTCAGAATACCAAGAGAATATTACTATATAGCCCAGGCTATAGAGAGTTGGGCTTATCTGATCAATCAACATTATTATAGTTTGGAATGAAAAAGAACTTTGAATGGTGTAAGGATATTTTTAATTAAGTCTTTAATTATTTGGAAAAGAATAGAAAATAAAAGACTGTATCTTCTTTTGAATTACTTTGGAGTGAGATTCTTATCAGTGAAACAG
This sequence comes from Uropsilus gracilis, assembly GCA_004024945.1. Classification (NCBI taxonomy): domain Eukaryota; kingdom Metazoa; phylum Chordata; class Mammalia; order Eulipotyphla; family Talpidae; genus Uropsilus; species Uropsilus gracilis. The sequence continues at coordinate 25,178 of PVHY01000789.1, read as the reverse complement.
AATCAAATCTGTTCATTAATTTCCTGGGAACTGACCAAAAAAAGAAGTTTGCTTTTATAGTTGACAGTGTAATTGGTAGCAGATGCTGAGTCAGTTCTCACATTTTAGTGAAGGATTCTGAAGCCACTATCTCCAAAGACCACTACATATTGTCTTAAGAATAGCATATTTCTATGATACTTTAATGAAGTAGCTTAATATGTTAATTAACTTGGTTAAATTTCACCAGCCTATTAATTGACACTCTTGGCGAAAACTTAATGTTTATGAAATCTTGCAAATCTATCACAATTTAAATTGTGTGTGTGTTTTTAACTACTAAAGCACCCAGATTCATATACACAGGAGGTCTTTGTTAATTATCTCAGGAAAATTGGCACATAAAATCAAAATTCTAAATTCTAGAAACGGCACAAAAAGATCAGAGAAATAATGAAAAGATATGTTTTCCATTATATCTTGTAAAATGAAAAAAGTGGCAGAAAAACATACTATGTCATTCATATATTCATATTTTCAATTTTCTGCACACCGTTTGGGGTCAAAGGACTGGAATAACATGAATGAAGATAGTAGGGATTATCCTTGCCAAAATTAGTCAGAAGGAAAAAGATAAATATAGGGAGTCTCACTTCTTTGCAGAACATAGAGGAACCAAACAAAGGGCGAAGAAAAAGACAAAACTAGCCACTTGATCATGGGCAGGGTCAGGGCTGGGGGGGGTGGACTCCAAATAGGAGCAGGAAGAACACAAGGGAATATAGTGATAGCTCAAAGTTGATATGATGGTGGGAGGACTATGAAAATTCCAACAGTGTAAGATAATAAAAAATAAATAGCTTTTAAGAAATAAGTCCTGTGATATTTAATTGAAAATTTTTTGAATGCTTCATTACTCAGAGACCTCAGCTTCCAGCTTCAGTGGTCAAATATTCCCTCTAATGTGTTCATTATAATGCCAAACACAGGAGTATTTCCTTCAAATGCTATTTATCACAACCCTGCCAGATCCAGGAACCCCGGTTCTTGTGAGACAAACATTTCTCCACTAAGATTCTTGCTTAAATGCCCTCAGAGAAAGATGTTCAGAGCACCTATTATCCCATATTCCATTTATATAAAATAGAATCTTTATACAGATGGTGTGAGTGATGTTAAGATGATGCCGGTAAGATGTGATGAGGAAGTTTAGGCTCAGTGGAAGGCATGCTACATATAGGTGGTAAACAACCCAGAACTTTGATATGTATGGGGTTAACGATGGCTAATTTTATGATGGGTTTAGGAAGTAGGAAAAGAGCGATAGGTGTGACTATAAAAGGAAATAATAAGGGCTCTTTGTAAGGATGAATATCTTCTATACGGTGACTAAATATATGATACAACAGAAATGAAATCTGGGGAAGAATTATATAGACGGAAAGCCAGACTGGAACTGAATGAGACACAAGTCAGTGGAGTCTAATTATAGGAATTGATTTGGAAGGTGTCTGTGTTGAGGATGAATAAAAGTCTCTGCTACATTAATTCTGGTTTCTTATAAGGAAAGGCGCTTGCACAAAGGATGAACGATACGGCAGCAATCCTTGCGATAAGATTTAAATCAAGTCACTGCAGGTGCATTCTGCTGTATGCAGATGACTATGTACCTCGGTAGTGTTTGGCAAACTATGTCTCACCAACCAATTCTAAGCCATTGTTTTTGTAAATAAGGTTTAATTTGAACATGCACACACTCATTTGTACACATATGTAGATGGCTCTTGTGGTGCACTGTTAATGTTGAATAGTTGAAGCACAGAAAACTTGACTTGCAAAACTGAAAATATCTACATCTTGAAAGGAAACATTGACTGAATCTTTTTCTCTAGCTACCCAACTCTAAGGTGACTTAACAATATAAGAATTTTTCAAAACATACTGAATAGCGACAAGGTCATTTTTCCCATGGAATGAATGTTAGGCTTCTGTGACCACTATTAGACTATGTCTACAACTCTTATGGCCACAACCTCCCTAATGAAATTTTCCTACAGCATCTAATGAACTCCATCAGCTGTAAAGCATGTCACTGGCAGGCATAACTTTCAATATAAACTAATGAGACACAGGACACACCCAGACCATTTCTACTGATTTGAAGGGGAAAATACAGTCTGAAAATTTCAAAAGGTAGGTATTATTTTATGTTTTAACCAAAATAGCTTCATGTCAGAGAGTTAGTTACATTTCCAAATTTGTCTAACCTGTTCCTGGCTGAATGTCATTAAGATAATTTAGCTCCTTGTGAAGAAATTTTAGAAAGAATTTTGTTTAGAATCTAAGTGATATGACAAGTCTTGAACGAAAGAGGATAGCCAATGTGACCTTCTGTTTTGTAAAATGGAAAGGAATCTTACTATATATACAGATAATAAATGGAAATAAGAAAAAGTGATGCAATTAAAAGTTAGTAGAAATATCAAACTTATCTATTCAAATTCTTAGACATCAGTAGGCTTATAGGTACCACAGAAACAAATCGCCTTTTAAAAATTTCTGTTGACATCCAAAAATTTAAAAAGTAGAAGAAAAAAAGTTCTCTACATTTTAAAAAAATAAGTTTTCTCCCTGAAGTCTCAGTTACCTTTAATTCACCATTCTCATTAGCCCTAAAATCTACTTACACCAAACTCTCCCTTAAAGCATAACTTCTTAATTTTTATAAGATCAAATCCGATGCTGTAATGTGCTATAAAAACATCTTCAGGCCATGGCTCTGTCCATCTGCTACCAAGCTCTCCATGCCCTACTTCTGATGCTTCCAGGCAAAATGATGCATAATTTCCTTTGTGCCTTCACACCTACCAATTCTACAGCAAGGGATGTTCTTATCTGCATCATTCATGTGAACAATTACATTTAATTTAAATAGCTCAAATATAAGTTCTTAGAAAATATTTCTGGACCTTCTTACCCAGTTGCATTCATCTACACACACAAGTGGTTTCTCTTTGAGATGCCCTCTTGCACACTTCCACATCCCTCTACTTGCTCCATCCATCACCCACACAGCTCAGGATCAGTTCTGGCAGTTTTGAGGTAGAGGGAAACCAGGATAATATTTATTGAGCACTTTCTCTGAGTCAAGGTGAAGTATCCTCATTATTTTATAAATATTATTTCATCTAACCTTATAGCAACTTTATGAAATAAATTATAAGTGAATTATTTATCCTCAAGAAATTCTACAAGTATATATTATTATCTCCATCACATAGGCAAGAAAGATAAATATCAGAGGGGCCAGATTCCAAACTCAGGTTTATCTAAATCCAAACCAATTTTGAAATATTGTCTTAATAGTCTCCTTTGTAGAAACACTTATTTATTTCATTATATCTAATGTACATAAAATATTATATATTATTCATATGTTGACTCTTTAATACATGTTTAGTCACACACTCAGTGATTAGAAATGTTTATTGAGCTCCAACCAGAGTTGGAATTTGCAGGAAACACTTTTTTTCTTAATCTTGGAAATAAAAATATGGCTGATACTAAGATGTCAATTGATAGGTAAAGGCTTAAAGTCTTTCAAGAATATTTGAATTAAGGTACTCAGAAACAAGTGATTAACATCCAAAATCACAGCACTCAAATCACAGACATCTGAGTATCAAAGTCACTCATGGGCTGAACCAGAAGTATGCAGCATGTTGACAAAAAAGTCAGTGGTTATTAACCCTTATTCTTTATCACACAAATGGCATACAAAGTTTATAGTTCATCTGAATGCTCCCAAATTCCAGTGAATAGAATTAGATAAGATTTGACCATCTTGCTTCCAATTTTCTTCTGACTTCTTGAACCATTTTTTTCCTAATCATAGATTATAATCCACCACACTGCCATCTAAATTTAGCTAATTTCTCCAAAAAGGAATAGGGACTAAACTCTTTATATAGCAGTTTCTCGTTATACTGATGTGTTGATGAAGGCTCATTTTAACATTTTTTCTTCATTATAACTAATCACAGTTCCCATAGCTCTATCCGATCAACAATTCATTCAGTGATTCAGCATTCAGTCTGGATATATGCCAGGAGAAATAACACTAAGCTTCAAATAGAATTTTTAGCTATTTGTTCTAAATTGGTAATTTTCATTCATGGTTGTATTGGTGAGATAGCCCCAAAACACCTACAAGTAATCCATACAATTTTAAATGTTTATGAATCTTGGCACAGGAACAGACATGGGAAAAGGACTCAGAGTAAAGGGAAAACCTCCTGTATGCAAATGTGTTACCTAGAACTTTTACTGGGTATACAAAATAGTGATGCTATAAGCAAATATTTGTGGCACATACAGACTTTAGTGATTTTGCTTAGATTACATTGAGCTATGTAGTATTTTAGTTTAGTAAAATCCCTTATGAAAGGGGATTTTGTTAGTCATACAATATAGTTTTCTGGGCCATGAAGAAGATTGGTGATTTGTTAGCACAGTACAACAAAGAACTGAAAGTTGCCCATGCTGATTCTTGTGATGGTGTAGATATTGTTGGAGTTGATCTACTTGATATTCCAGTTTCAGGAAGATTATCTTAAACTTCTGAACTATCACCTTCCCACAGCACCTCACCGCTTAGGACTAACAAGTTCTCCACTATTGTTTCTGAAGTTTCCCCTCAAACATGTGATATGAAGCTTGAAGTTGTACTAGCACTGCTGACATTCCTGAATGCACAGATATTCCCATCAGAGCTGCCACTTCAAGAGCCCAAATCAAGACTGGGCAGTAGAACCTCCTGGTAGATTTTCACTGCATGTAAAATATACCACTACTTAGTAAATAAGTCAACACTTTAGTGGCTGATCAGAGTAATAAATTCATGTTACATGGTTGTGAGTTCATACTGGTATTTTCCCTTTAAGTTCTTTTTACTTCTTTATTATTAGATTGTGTTCATTTTGTTCCTATACTCTAATTACTTCTATAAAACCTGTCCTATGTTAAGATGGCAAACAAATATATATATATATATATATATATATACATATATATGTATGTATGTATGTTCAAATATAAGTATGGTATTAGTTTAGAAGTATCATTTTCCTTTCTTTAAAAAAATAACATTCTACTGAAGTACAAGGCATTTGTTCTAGATATGTAGACTCTGTATTTCTCTTGCCAACATCATCTGGACACAACTAATGAAAGAGAAATCTCCATTAAAAATAGTATAACCTTATGATGGGAGCATCAGGGAACCCCTTAACACAGATCATCATGAATACAGTGAAAGTCCAATCGAAGCAAATAAGAGTAATGAGAAAGTCAAGCTGAGCATAGCCTTGAACATTATTTGGGACCATCTCTTGACCCCACCTGCTCTTGGAAACTGTCATATGAGTCTTGATCATGTTGATTTGGTGCTTAGTTTCAGTCTTCTAAAGAAAGTGAATAGAAAACAAATATTTATGAACTTAGTATATATATATACCAGCTTATCATTTCAATGGAAGGTCCTTGCAGATCAATTTAATTAATATGAGGACACATAATTCAAGATGTTTCGTTGAAATTCAAGTAGAATAAGTTGTACAAGTTATACTATCAGCAGGATCTCTCAAGCAATTATGAGTGCATTTGAATTTTCACACATTTAACTACAGTTTCAAGACTGAAATGCTTTTACATATCACTGAATAAGGTAAATTATAGACATGTCTGACTCATTAAACTCTAACCCTGTAGGAGGAAAAGTCACATTTTTGGATAACAAATGGAGTTGAATAACAACCCAACTCTATTGGGTGTGGAGCGATAACTTCAGTGTGAGATAAATTTTGACAACACTTAAACAAGCCTCTAGGCACTCCTTGGTCTAGTATGAGATCAAGACAATAACTGGTTTTTTTCTGTGGTTTGAGCCTAAAGGATACAGTTGTTATTCACTAGCAGGCACTCTGGTTCAATAGGTGACAGTCTATGAACTGAAACTCCTGGATTTGGATGTCTGTGTAAATTGTCTGAGAAAAAAACACTGAGGCAAACTCCCCATGGTTAGTTGGGTGTATTAAATTTGGGGACAAATAGATAATTCTTAAAAGCAAGGATCATGAAATAGACTGTTTCAGTTCCAATCTGACACCAGTTCCTGTAGATATAATTTCAGAACATGTGTGTTAATTCTGCTAGCTATCATTTTCTCTTGTGTAGTAACATGTTGGTATTTATACCTAAAATTTTGGTTATTCATATAATTAAGAGAAATCATTTAAAATATGTAGCACAGGCTTTATCTTACAGAAAATTTTTGTAATAGATGAAAGATTTATATTATCTAAAGATTAAGATGTTGTATTTGTGTAATGACATAATTCTCAATTATGAAAAAAGATCAATTCTTGCCACTTGTGACAATATGGATAGCTAGAGGGGATGATGGGAATTAAAATAAGTAAAAAAGATATATACCAGATGATGTTGTTCTTGCATAGACTATAGAGAAACAAAACAAAAGAACTGACAAAACTAAATCAATCAAACAATGCGGATATGAATGCAGAATTGAGGTTACTGGATGGGCAATGGATGTTTACGGTAAAGTTATTATACAGCAGATATAAGATATTTGTGGAAGTACATGTCCTATAGAAGATGCAGTAATTATACTCTTCCCTTTTAGGATACTGGCTTAAAAATTGTTTGTTATGAGAAAAAGTTTTAAGCATAAGTTTGAAGTATAAAATGTTTCGCATCTACTATGCCGTGTTGCACATATCCATTTGCATAGTAGAATATACTGAACTTTTCATAAAAAATGAAAACTCAAAATATTTTACAAGATTTTGAAAATAGAGCATTATTACAATTACTAAAAGACAAATATATTCGACTGATTTCATGAGCCCACTCAAATCTCACAAATATCACCAGGTAAATCATGCTACAATTCTTTGGGCAGTTGAATTACACAATGCAAATAGGGTTGCATATTTCAAGCATAAGGACATACATACACACCAAATGTATATATGTATATATATAATTCTAAATTATATGTAGTAAATTACATATATCACATAAATATGGCAAATTCTAAAGATATTTATTGAAAATTTATTAAAATTACCAGTTAGCTTGAGCTGCTGTAACAAAATGTCACATAGTATGTAGGAAGCAGTAAGATTTATATATAATATTAAATGTATATGTCAGAAAATAATAATTACTTAAAACCAATATCTTAAGATTCCACCTTAAGAAACTCTAGGAAGAGAGATGTAAAAACTAATATAAAAAATAATAATAGATATTTAGAAAACAAATAAATGAAAATAGAGGCAGAAATAGTAGAGAAATATCAATGAAACAAAATCTGGTTCTTTGAGAAAATAAATTAACAAAACTGTCATACAATGAATATAGAAAAACAGAAATTATCAACATCAGGATTGTAAAAAATATGATCATATCTGTTCCCACAAATTTCAAAATAACAATAAAAGAAATTTGGGGGAAAATTTATGATAAAAGAACAAATTTTGATAAAAGAACAATTTCTTGAAAGACAAAAATTACCAAGTCTCATGGGAGAAAAACAGATGAATAGGACTATATTTATTAAAGAAGCTGAATCATTCATTAATAGCCTCCCAAATAAGAATATATACCAGTAATAAATTTGATCAAATATTTAACAAAAAAAATGATGCAATTCTTCACAAGTTTATCCAAAAGGAATGAGACATAGAATTATTCCTGTGGAGTCAGAACTGCCCCAATATGCTAATATCGAAATTGCTAATAACGGACCTGCTAATATCAAAAACAGATAAATATCACAAGACTTATAGTTCAAAAAACTAAAGCCTAATACCTTCTATGAACATAGAATATATTGAATTTTGTCCTAAAAAAATGAAGTTATAAAATCTTTTTCTATTCTTAAAAGTATAAGATTTTGAAAACAGAGCATTTCTATCATTATTAAAAGGCACATACATTGGACTGATTTCATGATCCCAATCTTCAACAAAGTATTAGCAACCCCAGTCCAACAATTCATTTAAAAGAATATATATCACAAGTATAACCAGAATTAACTAAAGGAATGCGAGGTTGAGTCAACATTCAAATATTGGTCTATATATTTCAGCACAGAAATGGACTAATACAGTAAAATCATTTAACCAATCTTAACAGCCACTTTTGAATTTTTTAAATCTACAAATAAATAGCTGAGGGAAACTTGCTCAATTCAATAAGGAACATTACAATAGCACCAACAAAACACTGTAACTTATAAAGACACTACAAGAAAGTAAATGTTTGCCTCTCAAAATTAAAGGAAGATAATAATCACATTTTATCACACCCATTCAACATCATACTGGAAGTTCTTCTTAGTGCAACAGGAAAAGAAAAAGAAATAAAAGACATAGAGAACATGAAAAAAGAAATAAAGCTGACATAACTGCCTATGAGAAAAATTCCAAAGATGATAGAACAGTCCCTGAAACTGTGAATAATTAGAATATAAGATTTAGGTACAAAAGTCAGTTTTTTCTCTGTGTAAGGGCAGCGAACAATTGGAAATTGAATTATAAAATAAATATTTACCATGTGACTCCCATATATGAAGGACAGAAAAACATATAGCTACAAAGTATATAATAAAATAAGATCTAAATAAGGAATGAGATGTTCTATATTCATAAATTACAAGCTAATATTATTAATGTGTCAGTATCCCCCAACTAGATCTATTGATACATTAATTTAATCACAATGAAAAGTCCAGCGAAGTGTTTTTTATTTTTTATTAAGTAATTTATTTATATATAAATTTCACATCTTTGTAATCCCCCAGGTTCAACCCCCATCCCTCCCCCACCCCCACCCCTATCCCTAGTTATGCACTTCAATTTGGTTATTGACTTTTTCTGTTTTGACTTTTTCTCTTGACTTTTTGTTTCTTTTTCCCATGTCCCATATAATAGTGAAACCATTTGGTTTCTGTCTTTCTTTTTGACTTGTTTCTGCTACTATGATTTCTTCTAAGTCCATCCATGTTATCATAAAATCATCCAATTTGTCATTTTTAATTGATGAGTAATATTCCATTATATATATATAATGGAATATTACATATATATGCAATTACATATATGTGTAATATATATATATTACATATATATACATTGTATATATATACAATGGTATATATATATATATATATATATATATATATATATATATATATATATATATATATATATCACATCTTTTCCATCCAGTCATCTGTTTTGGGACATTTAGGTTGCTTCCATGTCCTCCAGCAAGGTGTTTTGTAGCTTACAACAAACGGATCCTAAAGTTCATTGGAAGGCAAACATCTATAATACCCAGCACAATACTCAGAAAGAGCAAAGCTCAGTGGCTGAAACTATGGAAACTTCAAGACTTTTTATTGAACTACAGTAGTCATGGCAGCATAGGATGGTAAAAGTAAGAATGTGAAGCTGGGATCTCATGGAGGAAAGGAGCAGAGACAGAGAGAGGAGAGATACAAGAGGAGAGGAGAGATACAAGGGGAGAGGAGAGATACAAGAATGGCAGATGGATAAAGAGTAGCCCGAGGGACCAGCCTGGGCAGAAGCCCCTGGAAGAGTGAGCTGGTGGTGGCATGTAGTCATGGTGACTGGTAAAAGAGTGGCCCGTGTGGAGAGTGTGGCACCGCAGCAAGGTGGCATAGTGAGCTGATACTGGAGATGGCCAGGGATTTGGAAAGCTGGTTTGTGCATCAGCAATTGTGGAAGAAGCTGGAAGAGCTTTGGAGAAGCAGAGCAGCTAAGAGCACTGGAAAAGAAGCAAAGAGAAGATGGTGGAAAAAGACTGGACTTTGCAGAGTGCCTACTGCTCAGGTTTGGAGGGGCAAAGGGCACCATCATGGGCATGTATCTTTGGGACCTTTAGGACTGAGAATGGTGACTGGAGTCAGATAACTGCCACTTGTGGCTTTAAGGACTTTTTGCTTTTCCTGTTGAATTCCTTTGTAAATAAAATACCTTATTAAACTGTATTTGACAGGCAACTGCTACATTCAGGTGGTACGAATGTGAGGGAACCTGGGTGGCAGAAGTCGCATTTTAAATGTGACTTTTTGGTTAAAGGTTTCTGTCCCATTTTGACCCAATTTCAGAGACATAAATCAATGGAACATAATAGAGAGTTCATAAATACACCCGCAATAAACATATCACATATAATATAATTGTGTATGGGTCAGAGACCTCAATATGATAGTATAAAATATGAGAAAATCTTTGTGTAAAGCAAAAATGCCATATATATATATGAAATCAAGATCATGATATAAAAATAAAAAATAATAATGTAGAATTTAATTAAAGTTACTTTTGTTCTTAAAAATATCAAAGAAAAATAAAATGTCAATTAAAAATGTCAATCTAGAAAATATGTGGTAATATTAGATAAATCACTCAAAATACAAACACTATGAAAACAACTGCATAATAAGCAAGCACATAACACATTTTTAAATAAACAAAAATTAAAGATATTTTAACAAGAGATATGAATGACTTATAAACACAAACAAACAAAGAATATGCAATACCCTTGATTATCAGAGAAATCTAAATTGAAACACTAAGAAGATTAATAGCTTAACCTAACAGGATACCATAATAAGGACTTCTCATTTTTATGGCCAATACACATCTATGTTTATCAATCACCCAAGGAAAGGATCAAGGGGGAAATAAAATGCTATAAACTTGAAAGATGAGCAAGTTGCATCTTCAGTATTTTTGGCTACCTGTTGGAGAATGATCGTGATAGCTCCTAACCAATCTCCCTAAGACCACTTGGTATTCCTGTGCTAAATATAACCTGGAAAGGGAGTAAAAACTTCTAACTTGATGTGTCTGATTAATAATCACAGGTCAATTGCATATTGTCTGCCTCTCAGATACATGATTAGTTATTTTTGAATAATGATTCATGCCTTATAGCACTGGGATCTTGGCTCTAATTATTGAGTTCCCATATTTAACCCACATCAACTAAAAACAGTAGGGTTATTTCCTAGCTATCGGAGATTTATGAGCATGTAAAATAAATCAGCATCTGCACTTAGCAACCTTGCTACTTAGATAAACATTATCTTAGTTATGAAATATAAAATCTTCATGCCCAATACTGTCTTGACCTGACATACTCTATTATCTTCTTTTGAGTTTCTTCATTAACAAGTTAATATTCTCTGACAAGTGCTCAAGATCAATTTGTCTAGGAAATTTTGTTCTAATAACCCATAACCCACATTCCATCAACTGATGACAGTGCCTCCAAATTCATGGGAATAAAATGAAGTATTGAGAGTAAAATCATTTCATTACCCCCAATCTTCATGTGCCTACAAAGTTGTAATTATCTGTACCCAAATTTATATCCTTTCCTGCAGTGTCAAATGATAGTGTTCCTTTTAACCTAGGTGTCTCCCTCCCTGTACTTGAATCCTTGAATCTTTACTCCAATAATATTCTTGGAGTCTGATAATCCTTATATTGATCATACAAGTATTTATTCTTATTCTTGCATGGTTTACCTGTACCTCTGTAAGTTACTTTTTATGACTTTAAAACACATTTAATTAAGAGCAACTGTCTTCCCACCTTAGAGCATCGATCTCACGCTCTACCTGAAGCAATAAGCCCTGAATCTATTTGTTCTAGCCCCCTATTTCTTTGACCTGAACTAGCAGGATATGGAAGAAAAATAGAAGAAAAGGAGACTGTAATTTAAGCAAAAAGAAGAAGAAAATGTCCTTAAAGCATTGTTCACTGCAGGTTTCTAACCTGACAATGATAAAACTAAAGAAGAAGAACAATTCTTAATTTTAAATTGGCTAAAGAAAGAGTCTATATTTAATCTGGACTATAGATTTTAGTTGGTCTGAGCTATTTTTATTACATAGGATTTAAAAAACTAACTATGAGTTATGCCTGAGATTTTATTAAAGGAGGTAAGGAAAAACAGTAAAACAATTGTTAAGGTATATTGGGGGGGAAATGGCTGCTTCTAATTGCATGTGCAATATTTCATTTATTTGATAATTCTTTTGCATTAATTCTTTTACATTTTTACATTAATTTTTATAACAAAAATATTTATTTAGTGCTAATGATATAATAGAAATATATACTACAAAGGTAAAAATAATAGACATGGAACTTTAGCCTAGTAGTGGAAAATTTATTTGACAAAATTACCACAATAATTAGATAACTGAAACTATGATACATGCGATAAAAAATAACATATGTTATTTGAGAAGCATAATTCAGGGACTAATCCAGACCAGGGAATATAAAGAGGGATTTTTGAAATTGAAAACACTGGAAAAAGAAAATAGTTGAGGTTGAGGTACTGGGAATAAAGAAAAAGTTAAATTTATACATATATTTTTTACACATTGATGTATACCCTGTGGTTCTTCCACCACCAAATCACTCATCAACCATCACCATAATCCCTTCTGCTTAACCCTCCTGATTTTGCCATCTCATCTTTCCCCTCCCTTGCTATATGTTCCAGTTCTGTTAACAGCTTGCTAGTTTTAACTTTTTCTTGCCGTTTTGTTTGGTTTTTCTATACCCCACATATAAGTGAGATGATCCAGCATTTATCTTTTTCTTTTAAATTTTGGCTACCATAATTCCTTCCAGCTCCACCATGTAGACAAGAAACAGAACAAGAGTGTTTTTTGATAGCTGCATAGTATTCTATTGTGCAATTTTTGTCATGTAAAACATGAAATGCCCATAAACATCCCATAAAGGTCAATACCAACAGCTGAATCTCATGAGTAACTCTCTGGGAAAAGGCATATAAATGATAGCTGTGCAATGGAGGGACCGTATTTAACTTCAAAATGTGGACAACTATTGGAACAGACATGAAAGGAAACTGATACGTCTAAGAACTGGGTGGAGTATTACCAAAAGTATCTCTAAAATAGAGAAGAAAGAACCTGGTGAGAAAAACTCAGAAAGAAGAAAGGAGGCAAACGTGTTTTCATGAAGTTCAGAGAACGGAGTATTTGAGGTATGTGAGGTCAAAAAGTTGAGAAATCTGCTCATTTGATGGTTGCCTCATTCAGACTTCGAATAAGTAGCATCAATGTAACTTTCATAGAGTTACAGGGGTAAAATCCCAATTAAAATGGCCTCGGCAGTGAACAGAAAGTGATGAAGAATAACCACAGCCGATATGAAAGAAGAGTGACCTCCATTTTCTCAGCAGTCTTGAAATGCCTGTTAAGGCTAAGTTAAAGTTAGTTTTCCCTTTAGAACACAACAGTGTTCCCATTGTCTGAGCACTCTTAAGAGGGTGGTAGGAGTTGATAAATCCATGGTACCACAGAATGGCAGTTAAGGAGCTGTGATCACCTGTAAAACAATTCATCAGCAAATGGCACATTTTAAGATCTATGCCTGTCTTGATGGCTGACATTTTCCTATAGATTTTCAGTTACTACAATGTGTTGTTATGCCATAGATTTAATGAAAATCTTCCTGAAACATATTAAATATTCTCTTACCTTTTAAAATAAAGTAGAATGAATGTGATCTAATCTTTCTGGATCATTAGCTTATGACAATATGCTGATTTATACTATATTGCCCTTGAAAGGATGCCCTTGGCATTTATAGGGACATTAATCATTCACTAAATTGTATGTGCATGTATTCAGTTATACTTGCATTTGAAAAATGGGATGGAGCTGTGTAGGGGTAATCGTTGTGTAAGAGAAGATACAGGAAATGGAGTGCAGGGGAGTGAAAGGGATGGGAGGAAGACAGAAAAAAAGCAGAGCAAAAGGTTAATGTCAAGATATAGTCAAAAGATGAGTTGGGGTGAGTTGATGTTTATCAATATTAACATGGTATCTGTGAAATAATAGAAAATATATATCAGTTCCTTCCCTTCAGTTCCTCTTAGAGTTCTCCAGACTTGCAATTTCCTAAAGAATAAGAGCAACTATTTTCTTTACCTAGATGTTTACATAGAAATTTTAAACCCTTGTGAATTCCTAAGTGATAAGAGCACTGGGGCATCTTTTTGTTCTGAGTTGGAGACTGCAGATAGTGCTTGGATGGGGGCTGGTCACAAGGGAAACCAAGTCATGATCAACAGTTTGTAATGCTCAGCCTCACCAGCCATCCTCCTAGAAGGAATGAAGGGCTGGAAATAACCTGAATAATTGAGCATGCCTGTATGAAGAAACCTGCATGATACCCCAGAAAGTTCCAGGTAAACAAACACACCCTTTCTACAATGAAGGTGTGACGTGATCCACAGGGACAACATCTCCTTTGCATGGCTCTCACACCTTGTCCTCTGTATATCTTCATCAGTCTCTTTTGTTGGGTTTTTGAATGAGCTGTTAGAAACATGTTTCCCTGCACTTGGGGAACCATTCTAGCAAATGTATCAAATGCAAGGAGATAACCTGGGCTTGCAAGTAGCATCTAAATGGTGTGTGTGTTGAGAGGGCATAGGGGTGGAATAAATTTTGTGGGATTGAGCCCTCAACCTGAGGGAGCTAATACTATATCTTGATGATAAAAAATGCCAGAATTATGAAAATTCAGGACACCCTGCTGGTGTTGCAGAGAATTGATTGGTGTGAGGAAGACTTTCCATGGATTTGGTGACTGTAGTAAGATATGTGTGTGAGCAGCAAAGACTCATAGGAAAGAAACACCCAGTATGGAAGAACTGGGTTTTCTCCTTCAGAGAACCCTTTTGGGTGAATTAAAGATCCCTGTGCTGGGGTTACTGAGGTTGAAAATAGGTGCATAGCATTCGATGTGTAGTTGGCATGTAGAGTTTAGGTGAGCTAGTTGCATGCATGATGGTGTTAGGGTAATGCGTATGTTAAAGCACATATGTAGTTGGGTGTATGTGTGTCTGTCTATACAAGAGTGTGAGAGAGTAAGGAAGATATATATGTTTATAGGGGAGTAATAAATGTTGTATGGGCACTTGTGTGTCTTTATTAATGTGTGCGTGTTAATGTGAGGGGGAGTTGCATGGCTCTTTGTCTTTTTTTACTCTTTTCCTCTCTATTAATTTTTAACTTCTCATTGAAACATGCATGATTGACTGAGCTTCCTTTTCTTCATGCTTGTAAATTTCTGTATCTAATCTACTTACTACAGGACATAAAATCAAACACCTCTTGCATGTTAATCTTATACCTAAAATAGGGTAATAATCTTTGGATAATGACTTGAATGGCATTTCTATTAGTGTGCAAAATATGTAAGTTAAACCAAATGTGACAAACAATTGTTTAGGGATTTTTCTTCATTTAAAATTCTCAGGTTGATTGAAGAAAGAGTTTTTGTAAAGTGTTTCTACAAAACTCACATAAACAAGATGGTCAGCTCTTTAAATCCATGTCCCCAAGAATAGTACGTTTTAGAAAAATTGTGAAAAACTCTCATAACATTCTTTGGTACTGGTAAAAATCATTATGTCCAAGTAACAACTAGCTAATATAAAGTATAGACAACAGAGCCTTGGGATCTAAAACAGAAGTTAAATTATATTTTGTTCTTAACATTTGCCAAAATTTTGTCTTTGAGGATAGGATATTTTTCTAACTAACTCTTTTCTAACTGACTCTTTTCTGGCTGGCTACTAACCAAGACCCTGTCTACTCTCTTTTTCAGTATAAGTTACAGTTCTTCCTAAGCTATCACTACTGCAATCAGGGTAATGTTTGGCTGCAAGTTCCTGAATTCATGATTTGCATATAACTAGCATCAGTGAGGTTTACAATAAAATCAGATTGACAGTGTGTATGTGAGGAAGTACAAGATTTCAGAGCATAAGCAAAATCACAGAGAGATTTTTAGGAGCGATATGAAAATTTCTGATCACTGACGATGTTCTCTCCCAAACAGAATAACAGGATAAAAATTAATCACCTGGAGTGGAGGCTCAAAAGGCATGAAAGAGCCAACTGGAACAACTTCAGCTGAAGCTGCAAGTTCAGGCAGAGAAATTGTCTGATTCAGGAACCTTGGCCCAATCCATTTTATCTGACAGTTCAAGAAAGATTTGCAGTAACAAAATCACATTAGGGAATAGAGAACAAAGCACCAGAGGACAACAAACAGGAAACTTGGCTCTCTCACCAAGGGCAGAGCTAACAGTAAGTTGCTTTAGTTTACTGGACTCAGAGATAGGATAAAGTGTTTTTCCAGTAAATACCATTGAGGGATTTGTGGGAGCATATTAATATCAATATTCAACGACTCTGCTGAGATGATTCAGCTTGAATTTAGTGTCCATTTCTAAATAAAAAGTTTCCTATGCACTCTAAAGAACCCTGGTGGTATAGGCTCTTTAGGATATTGGAGAAGAAATATTCATGAAATTAAATCAGAAGAAAGAAATAAGGAATTTCTGAAGATGTTGCCAAATAACTAACTCTAAATGATTTAGCTGTTGGTTATCAGGCTACTGCACTTTTAGGATTTAATTATTCACGTTCTCTCCGACTGATCATTTGCTTCAGATCATTTACTTCATCAAAAAACCAGTTGGGACCAAGACAAAAAATCAGTTTGCTTATCATAATTAAAAAAAAAAATGAAAAGAAGGATAGTAAAGACTTTGCAAAAAGGGGAAGGTATTTTATAATTTGTGAGGAAGATTTTTTTGTCATAGCTGTTCCTCTTTACCTATAATTACATGAAAACTGGCACAGATGATATGTAAGTGAATGACTGTGTTTCAGTAAAATTTTATTTACAAAAGCAACTGGTGGTTCATAAAGAATTCATCCATGCATTTAAAGAAAAGCTATCATTAATATTAATAAATTATTTGAGAATATAAGAAAAGTGCATCCTTCTATTTTAAAAAATTGACAATGTATTTAGCAGATTAACAGGCTAAATTCATACAACATACTAATGAATGCATAACAACACTTGATAATATCCAATTTAAAATAAGACTGCTCAACATATTAGAAATAAAAAATGTCTCAAGTTGATAAATGCACCTAAAAAGGACTTATAGAGGACCACATGCTTAATGGAAAAATCTTTTCCCTTTCAAATGACAAGACAATGATGTACAGTTTCATTTTTATTCAGCTTTGTAACAGAATCTGTAGGTGTTGTAAAACAGCAAGAAAGGGGGTTGATATAGATGTTGGAAAATCTGCTTCAAAGAAAATTAAATATTTAAGTGAAAATCTGACCAAAAAATGTACAGGATCTGCATATTGGCAGATGCAAAATGTTGGTAAATCAGATATCTAACTAAGGGGAGATGCACATTTTGTTTACATATTGAAAGACTCAACATGATAAAGTTTCAGATTCTCCCAATCCAAGTCTTGTGTTAATGCCATTCCCATAAAAAGTTCAGGGAAATCTTGTGTAGGTACAGACATACTTACTCAAAAATGGACTTGGTATGATCTGAAGTCCAGAAAAGCTAAAACAATCATGATAGCAAAGAGTAAGTGGGAGGAATTATATGACACCAGACCAAAGGTTTATTATATATATGCAATAAACGAACATCTATATAATGAATAAACATTTATAATAAATATATGATAATATATAATATAGTATATGTATAATAAAAATAAACATACATAATAGACATAATATATAATAAACAGTGTGCAAGGTTTATTACATCATGGTAGACAAGGTTTATTATATCATGTGGTGATAGGAGCACTATTAGTGCAATATAAGAGAAAATCCAGAAAGAGACTCAGATAAATAAAAGTTTGACAAAAATCCAGTTCAATGAAGCAAGGATAGTATTTCCCATAAATATTGCTGGTGCTGGAGCAATTTTGATTTTCATAGGAAACAAATGAAACTCAACCTAAATCTCACACATCATAAAATCTAACTCACAGAAAATCATACATTTGTTCCTTTTCTGTTTAATATGCATGATGATTGGGTGTTCATTCCATTTTATGATATGTGACTCCTTCAAACCTTGTTAGGATGTTGGCACATTCCCCTTCTGATGTGAAAAATTAAAAATCATAGGCTTATATGGAAAAAATGATGAATGTTTAATAGAAAAATAAGAGAATAGGTTTATCATTTGTTTCAAGCACCATCTTTACCCCTGAAAATGGTGTCATGATTTACAAAATGAAAACTTAGTGAGTCATAAAAATTAAAAAATTATGCAAATCAAAACCACACTGAGCAAATAAAAACCACACTGAGATACCAGTAAGAATGATCCATGCGAAAAAAATGGGCAACAACTAGTGTTGGAATAGATGTGGAGAAAAAGGAACACTCTTACATTGCTGGTGGAAGTACAAACCACATAGTCCAGCCACTATGGAATACTATGTGGAAGACCCTCAAACAACTGAAAGTGGAACTACCTTTTGACCCAGTAATACCACTACTGGGAATCTAACTCATTCATAAGGACACCTATACATGCATATTTATTGCAACACTATTTACAATAACCAAGATATGGAAACAACCCAAATGCCCCAAAATGGACAAATGACTGACAAATGGACAAATGACTGACAATGATGTGGAATATTTATACAATGGAATATTACACATCAATCAAAGAAGACAAACTTTTGTCATTTGCACCAGCATGGATGGAGTTAGAAGGAATCATCTTAGTGGAAACAAGCCAGAAAGAAAAAGAGAAATATGGGATGGTCTCACTTATTTTAGGGATATTGGGGGAAAAAATAAACAAATGCTTAAGAAAAATTGAAAACAGTCAAGTGAACTAAAGAGGGGGGAGAGGAGAGAATGGGGGCAGGGGAGGACAAAAAAGATTAAGATTGTTCACAGGTGGTAAGGTGATGGGAGAGCATAAGGACAGACAATGATGCTCTATATATATGTGTGTGTGTGTGTGTGTGTGTGTGTGTGTGTATAAGTGCAAACAATAAAAAGTAAAAAATAAATATATACACATAGAACTTTAAAAAAAGTTAAAAAACAAGTATGTCAGATTAGACCCATAGACCACAGATTAATTGCCTATGGTTTAAGTGATGAATTATTATGAATTTTGAGTTTGTCTGAATTGTTTAAGTCATGTCAACATGAAGTAACTAAGAAACTACAAGAAGGATTTAAACAATGAAAAGTACAAGAAGTTCATAAAGGATTTCATTAAAGGACATTAAAAAGCTAGAGAGATATTCCATGTTCATGGATAAGATGTGAAGCAATGTTACCAAAATTACTATGATACCGAAAGTGATATATAAATTTGATTCAACCCCTATCAAAATCAGACCATAGCCTTCAGATAATTTGAATATAATATTAAATTGTATATAGAACCATGAAGGACCTTGAAGAGTATAAAACCCAGTTCTGAGGAAAAAGGAGAGAAATGAAGGTATCAAGTTACCTGATGACCACTAACAGAGGATTTGATCAAGAAGATATGGTAGATCCACAAATTGAATACAGCTCCACCATAGATGAAGACATGGCCAGGACTCCTGTTGGGGGGAGGATTAGTTGGCTCTGCCTTTTAGGCCCAACCCTAGTCCTAGTTAGGCTAGAGGAAAGAGCTGAAAGTCCCCCAGAACAGGCTGGGCCAGGAGTGGGGATGGGGGGAGCCAACATGCTTCTGCTGTGGCCTACATGGGTAGTGGGAGTGGGGGTAGGATGAGTCCTACACCATTGAGTTCTCAGGGTCTTGGGATATAGGGATCTTGGGCTGGGGTACCCAGCCTCCTCCTTGTGTTGGTGGGGAAGTGTGAGAGGGGCTGGGCAGTCTCTGTCAGGGGTCCTGAGTTGGGGGAGGGGATTAGTAGGTCCTGCCTTCCAGGCTAGACCCTGATCCTAGTCAGGCTGGGCGTAGAAACCAAAGTCCTTTTGGAAGCCTTGGGCCCTTGGGAAGCCCTCTAGCACATACCCTGAGGGATAGGGTAAGTCCTATACCATCAGAGTCTCAGGGTCTAAGGTCTGGGAGAACCTGGTCTCCTCCCTTTTGGTGAGGGTGGTGGGGGAAAGGCAGCCTCTGCCAGAGGTTCTGGGCTGGGAGAGACTAGTAAGCTCTGTCTTCGAGTCAAACCCTGATCCTAGTCAGGCTGAGGTGGGAATTGAGGTCACTTGAAATGGCTCGGACCTTTGTGGAAAGTCCTAGCATGTCTCTGCAATGGTCTAGGTTGCTGGCAGGGGTGTGTGGTAGGGTGAGTCCTATATATCCAGAGTCTTGAGGTCTGGATTCCAGGAATCTCAGCCTGAGCAAGCCAAACTCTGCCTCTGTGTGGGTCAGAGGTGGGGGCTGATTACCTCTGTTAGGGCACAGGCTTTGGGGAAACCCCCTTGTGGTTTACTCTCACTTCAATCAGACCTGCACTAGGAACAAAATAAAACCGTTCTCCAGCTGCAGACATAAAGGAAAGGAGAGGAATTAATTGATAAAAGCCCTGGATACACTCACCACCTGAGTAAGGTCCAAGCAGAGCATGGTTGGAGCAAGTGACATAAGACCATGATCGTGGTGATGTGTCACAGATTTCAACCTACATCGTCTCCAGGGCTAGGGAACCAGAGATCCCTGGTCCAGAGCTTCATGCAACATGAGTGAGGTTCCCTCCTTTACCAATCAGTGGGGGAGGAGAGCCACAGAGATGTGGCCCCATGGCAGAATTCATGAGAGAGGAGAGGAGCTGGATCAACCATCTGCGAAAGTCTCCCCAGTGGAAAACATCTCCACTGCCAGAGGCTGGGAGTTGCATTCCCAGCCAAGATACCAGAACTGTATGGCACTGTATGTAGCAGCACCATGTGACAGACAGCAGATGGAGGAGACAGACGGTGTAAAAGAGGAGGCGTGGAGAAAAGGAGATGGTCTGCTCCACCTTTGGAATCTCCATAATAAAGGAGTCTGGAGAACCATGCCACACACCTGTCCTAAAAGAGGTTCCTGACGTGCTTAGCTTGACTATCTGCCTCAGTTACTCCTGGAAATCCGAGCAGCCTGTTCTGCTGTGATTCAGGGGTGCAGGTCCTCACCCCGGAAAAAGGACATCGGTCCAGCAAAAGACCAGGGGGCCAAGCTCGACCAATGACTTGCAATGCAAGAGGGGTTACAGTGACCAGAGTAGGGAAGGGGGGAAAGGGGTTAATAGAGCAGGGGAATAGGGATGCCATATAGAAGGGAGGGTCATAGATAAGGGGAATAGTAACTATACAAATATGACCAGTGTTGTATGAAAATGAGAAAATTTAAGAAATATTTTTAATAAAGACAAAATGTAGCCATTTACGGTAAAATAACAGGAGATATGGGAAGGAATAATGTGTAGTAAAGCAAGTGAGAATAACTAAAACAACTATTAGGCATTTACATAAAGGATAACTGACAAAGCAAAATACCTATAAGCAATAACAACAGAGACTAATCCAAAAAAAAGGAGATTTCTGAAGTTAAAAGGGAGAGAATCAGAAAGTCCTGAGGAATGGTGATGGGGAATAAAAGAAAACAAATGGTAAAGTGTGCTAGATATAAACTAAAATAAGACAGAAAAAGAAAATTTTATATTACTGCAAGGACAAAAACTAGTGCAACAAAATGTTTGCATATTTAAGAATAATTATTATACAAGTTGTAGAAATAATAATCTACATAAATTCAGAAATATACTTTTTTAAAAAGAAATGTTAAAATAAGATGTTATCAATCACAAAATTGTCATAAGTCTAAAACAGGAAAATTTTCTTAGAAAGTTCTCTTAGACACATTAACTTGGGTTGAGATTAATATATATATAGATATGCAATAACTAAAATAAAATGATAATTTTATAAATTAAAATGTTGCCTTAAAAATCAGGGGAAAACAAAATGTATGCAATCCAGTAGTGCAGTAAAACAACCCAGATTGGTGCTGTTCTTAGAAATGCAGTGTAAGTGACAAATGAAAGTCATGTAGGAATTTCAAGCTTTCTAGGAGCAATATTTAAATAGTAGCATGAAACAAGTGAAATTAATTTTAATAGTACATCTAAAATGATAGACATATCCATTATGCTATGTGTTCAAATATTATATATCCAAAATGTTATAATTTAGAGTTGTAATCAATATAATTATTATCACTAAAAATTTACATTCCTGATTTTACAAAGTTTTTGAAATGTAATGTGGATTTTCCACTTAAATCTCAAGTAGAAATAACCACACTTCAAGTACTCAATAGCCGCAGTGGGTTGGTACCGAATACCGTAGCCCAGTATTGTTCTAGATGGTACCAAGACGGCAGGAGTCAGCCTGATGTCACCTACATGCCACCATATCATAGTGGTAAAGGCTGAGAGGTGGAAAGCAAATTAAGTTAGACTATGGTAGCTGTTCAGCAGTTGTGCCTGAATAAAATTCCAACTACAGAAACTTAATCATCTTATACCAGAATGTATTTTAGAGTGAATAATTCTGACTATGCTAACAATGCATCCAAATATTTGCTTTTGAATTGCATTTTTTCCTCAGTAAAAATGTATTTAATGAAATTGTCACATTAAAATTGGTATGAAATTACGAAATAATTTAGGGATTTTTTTATTATTTACAACTGTGACTTTTCTGATGCATTCATCCCTATCCCTTAACTCATTTTGCACATGACATATTGAATGCATAATTAATAGACCAGATAGACATCTCGTAGAAAAATAATAGCTTTAATTTTAAGCTGTCATCGCTGTAAAAGAAAAACTGCCTTCGTAAATCCTGATGACTCCCTAGCCTCTGAAATAACCACCATATATATATATATATATAGCAGAATAATTCTCTCACCAGAGTTCAAATATCCTACCCACATCTGCAAAAATCTAAAGAATAAAGTACTTTGGAGACCCCAAATAACTACTTTACACAAGCTATCAAGGCTGTTTTCACCTTTATCACGTCACTCGTGCTTCAAAGTGGCTTTTAATACTGGCCCTTAAATGCTAGGAGTTAAAACCTAGAAAAAAAAATCTCCAACTAAGTACACATGTTTGTAAGTTATCCTGGAGCAGAATGGGGATTTGTCTAATTAGTGCCACAGGACTCAGATGTAGGATCATCTCCATCTTTCTTAAAGACAAAGAAATTTAAAAGAGTGGCACACCAAGTAGAAATAAAAGAAAAAAAGTGTCTCTTTTTTCTTTCCTCCCTGCCTGCCTTCCGAGAAACTTCTCTGGACCCGCATCCTTCATGTTATTTTCTGCAAAGGACTCTCTATTCTCTGAAAACCCCTATTCCCTGCTCTCATCCAGGTTTCCACACTCCCTTACCCACCACCTTTGGAATTCACCAAGGCCATTTCCTCTGCCCTGATAGCGAGGGAAACTGAACTCCTTGAACATATTAGTTTTGCCTCTTACCACACAGAATCTAAGCGTGATTTCCCTTCAAACTCTCTCCCACTCACTTATAGTTGCAGCATCTTCAGATGTTTTGCATTTTAAATGCACCCCTATAGGAAGAAAAATGTCCTAAAACTTCAAATCATCCCAAAGCCTTTCTTGTGCCAAAGAAGAATATGATTTTTAACTTCAAGGTGCATGGTGATTCTTTCTAAGAGGTTACTGCTGCTGGTAAGTTCGCTAGTAGATCAAGCTTTATCACACAAACGCTAGGTCTGTATAAAAAGACTTGGTTCCACCATCATATGCTTCCCATGTTTATATAAACAGGTAGTTTGATTTGCACCTGGGAAGTTAGGAGACAAGATGGCAACACAAGGGTATCTAAAATGGAGAAAGAGCAGCCATAAAGGAAGTGTCGACCACACTTGTCTCTGCCTGGATAGTCTCAGAAACCGTGACTTGTGTGAGAACAGCCAATTCGATCTATAAATAATATGGGTTCCCTGCATCACTGGGGTGCCCAATTCAACTTTAAACTGATACCCCCCCTCCAGAATTGAAAGTCCTGAGATACAAAATAACTCTGCTTTTTCTTTACACTTTGACTTAAATTTACTTCAATTTATCAAAGCTATAGATTTGTACCAATATTTTACCTACTGGAGAACTCACATTTAGTAACCTTTATATTTTATATCTCATTAAAATTGCATGTGGCATACATAAAAGTGTGGTCAGGAATAATGCATTCACACACTTTCATTAATTCTGGCTTTCTTGTTCAAGTTCCCCAACACCATTATCTAAGTTAGACCAGCATTTTTTTTTTTTTTTGCCAAGTACATGTACTGGTTTCTGACTTTATCTTCCATGCTATTAGAATCCTGTAGAAAACAATAAGACTTCTTACCATAGTATCCCTTCTTCCCTCAGGGATCTGTTTTCACATCCAGTATCATAATTTCTTTCAAAAGAAATATATACTAGCATTGGACAAGAACTGGTATCAACAGTAAATATGGCCTCCCATTCAATCCCAGTTCATGAAATGTAAGCATCCTTTACTCTCCTCAAAAACCTTTAGAAATCTTCCTGATGTACTGATGAAACTGCCAGTAGCTTCTTTGTGGGAATTAGATGCAATTATGTAAAAGAACAACCAAGAGACTGGAGAGAATAAAAGGAAATTATGTAGAAGGGGCATTTGAAAGTATGGATGTCAAAGGATCTAGTGGAATAATATGGAGCATTTCATAAATCTGAAGTCTATAAACAATAAAAAACAACAAGTACAACAAAATTAAATCAAACTTGTTGTAAGCAATGCTTTTGAAAATGCGTTTTCCCAATTTTCAGTGGCTATTCTCAGAATTCTCCTAAACATAACAGGAAGCAAGCAAGGTCACGTGACCTACAAACCATCCATGGATACCTGCATTCAGAAAACAGACTACACAAAGTTCTGTGTGAGTGAACAGACTGGTTCTGAGACTAGAAGCAGCACAGTGTCTGGAAATGGTTCTGTAACCTATCCCACCTGTCTCTATTGACTTCCAGTCCACACTCCCAGGGCTGAGAGGGAAGACCAGTTTCTAGACCTTGGAATCATGATTTCTGCTTCTATGTAGTAGAGAGCAAACACCAAGTAAAAGTTTAAAACTCAGGGTAATTCTATTCTTTCTTTCTCTTTTTTTCTTTTCTTTTCTTTTTTTTTAAGAGAATA